>OY757910.1:36584444-36661944 GCA_963585895.1 Sepioteuthis lessoniana | reverse complement strand
TAGTGCCTTACATGTCCTCAAATCTCTTGCAATTGAGATGAATTTGCTGTTTGGAAAAAAAGATGCCAGGTGAAAAATGTTCTTGCAGAATTCTATGTTTTAGAAAAAATTGCTGATCAAGAACACTGCTGATGAAAAAGTACTTAAAGTGGGCACTGATTTGTTTAGACTATTTTCTGACGTCCAGACATCATCATTTATCCAATGAATGGCTAATCTATGCCTACGTTTTAATTTGAATCTTAAATTTTAAGATTAGAGAGAATTAAAGATTCAGTCTCGATACTTGTCGATCACAATTCTCCGAAAGAATTCGTGAGATGTTTGGTTAGATCGGTTTGGTTTGGGTTTTTTGGCATATCAACCTTTGGAGGTGCCCGTGGTGTAATCGTTATCGTCGTAGGAAATGGACACGACGACACGAGTTCAAATCCTGGATGTGACAGATTGCATTTCACATAGCACTAATACCATTGGGAAAGGTATGAATCCAATTATCCTCCCTCCGGCTATGGGTAAATAGTAAGACAGACTGGGTTCCTTAGCCTTGGTGAGGCAACTAGTCTAGGGGATGGAAAACTCTGAATTCAAACCTGTTAAACTCCGCTTAAAAATTTGACCTTATGTCATATCCTGCCCGAGCGGAGGGGTTGGGTAAATAGGAAAAACCATTGTAGGTTATTTTATGCTCAATCTTCTCTCTACGAATGTATTAAATATAAATAAATGTAAATACATTTTGTTGATAACATTCCTAAGCGAGCCTGCGCTCTTTTTTGCAACCAGTTAAATGGTTTCAAGTATTGCTATATAACAGTCACAATTTCACATCAGTCATTTGTTTGCATACAGTTTGTTCTATTTGATCCACAGAGAGGACTCTACCAGATACTACCAATCCAGGTCAGAATGGACCTCGTAGCAATGGCAATGAAGAGGTACTCCACATTCCCCAAATCTCCAAGGGTGGAGCCTTGCCATTAAATGTTCTTTGTCATCAGGGCACTCATTAAAAATGGATTAGTTGTTTCCTAACTTTAACTAGATGGGTTATTGCTGGGTTACTATTTGCCGAGTCAGTTAAACTAGTATCATCAATTATATACGGTACAAAAAATGTATTGTCACAATCATTTTAAAAAGATAAAGACTTCCTATTTAATTGCAACATCAGTGTTTTAACGTATGAATGTACTTTGAAATCATTTCAAACATCATATCAGACAAATCTGATCCATTTTGAATGTTCGTAGATAGATAGATAGATAGATAGATAGGTAGATAGAGGGCTGGTAACATTTGATCGATAGATTAACTGAGAATGCAGATATATTGTAATTTATAAAGAAAGAAAAAAGAAAAGACAGAGAGAAGTCAGTAGAAATACAACCTATCTCTTCGTCGAACTTTAAGTGAAAGTATTTTATATGAATTAAAGAGTGTAAGACGGGGTGGGTGATAAAGCCGATATAGACTATCAATTAATATCGAAGTAATACGTTGAGGGTAAGTGATAGCGTCTTACGCACAGCGACACAATAAAAAATAAATAAATAAATAAAAAAGAAAAAGAAAACGAGTCGCACATAAAATGCAGTAGTTTTAGATGATCATTCGTGTAGCAGCCAATTTTTGTAATGGGAATATTATCGATTGACAGGGAACGAATCCATGTCTCTGTTGTTTTTTTGTTTTTGTTTTTTGTTTGTTTTTTTTTTTTGATTGGGTTTCTTTTTCTTTTCTTTTTTAAGAGCGCTCATCAAGCGATTGTGCGCTTAGGGATTTTTTCAACGATCTAGAAGTCTGCCCACCTTGCTGGTTTTGTTCATCTGTATTGATATTAGGAGGCGTTCGTAGTGTAATTGCTACCATCATAGGAAATGGACACGGTGACACGAGTTCAAATCCTGGACAAGACTTTTCACGTAACATATTGCTCATACCTTCGTGAAAGGTGTGAATCCAATTATTTTCCCTCCACCTATGGGTAAAAAGAAGGACAGACTAGGCTCTTCAATTTTGATATGGCTACCAGTCAAAGAAATGGAAAACTATAAATTCAAACCTGTTAAACTCCGCTTCAAAAACAGACCTTGTGTCACATCCTGCTCGTGCAAGTAAATCCTTAGTATATATATATATATATATATATATATATATATATATATATATATATATATATATATTGATACTTGGTAAGAATTTTTTTACATCTTCAGAGATGGTTAAACAAGTTAAGGTGGATTAAGTGATTGATGAATATTAACGGCATATCCATCCGTCTATGGTTATTTTATGCCTAGTGGTGAGGGAATTGCATTCATTTTACATTTACATTTATTATTCTCTTGTTTTTAAGATTTTATCTACACAATTATTTGATATCGAGTATTCCAATCTAAAACAAATAATGTGCATAGAGTTATATGATTTCAGTTATTCCTATATAATACAAAAAATTATATGGTTTCAAGAATTTATTCATATTTATATTTGGTTTGGTTGTATTTTATGGCCGATCAACACCTGTGGGTTAATCAATTTTAAATCGTGTTTACACACACACACACACACACACTCTCTCTCTCTCTCTCTCTCTCTCTCTCTCTCACACACACACACAAACATATATATATATATATATATTGTAAGTTAATAGTCAGTAGGTAATTATTTTTAAATAAAACAGCACATTTTTAAAATTATTAATATCAAATTCTATTTGATATTGATAATTTGTTTGCACAACTATTGTTTTTTTTTAACTTTAGTAATTTTATCTATCAAGAATTTCGATCTTAAACTAATAATTTGCACACAGCAGAATAGTTTGAAATAATTAACGATGCAAATAATTCTTAGCCAATGATTGAAAAGTTACAGTTGGCACATAAGTGGAACCCTAATAGGTACTCGGAATTGGAGTTGATCTGAGAGGAATGCTAATAAATGGGTACTCTGAATTCACCAAACTCCCGGTCAGGAACCTCACCATCACCTGCAGTTTATTTTCATAGTAGCTTTCCCAGTTAGTGAGTTAAAATAAGTATAGGGCATTATTGTATATTTAAGATTTAAAAAAAAGGCAAAAAACGAAAATGTTAAATAGTATTCTTTGGCTCGGATTGCTGAGACATTAATAAACCCATTCGAAGGCTGATATACCAAGAAACCTATGTTTTTGGTTCATTTTTCCCGCAAACTATGAATTGATCGTGGTTCTTTCCCAAGTAATTCTTCTTTATGACACATTTAAGTAAAATACGGTTTCTTGGCGATATCTATATACTCTCCAATTCATATATAACAGATTGTCCAGGGCTACATTTTACCAGAGGCCAAAAATAACCACAACGTTATGTTTCACCAGCTGTAAGGAACGCCCATAATGTAGTGTATTTTACACGATAAAATATTCCAAATTCGACGCAAAATACTCAAAACCTCAGAGAGGCGATAATTAATTCTTTTATAAAAGCATTGAGGTGTATTACAATATGTTAAACCATAGATCTTTCCTTTATCATTCATTAGCTTGAGAAAACCCATTACATATCCTTGTTTTAAAGATAAGTCAAAAGAATGGTTATAACAAGGATATTAAAGTGAGTGGATTTTTTCTATTACCACGTGTCTGACTTTTTCTTCCTGCTATTGTTAACTCATTGGAATTTCTTCATTTCGTCTTTGTCGCGGCCAACTTTCTTCGAAACGTTCCAACAATACAACAGTACAGTTAAAAATAGGCACCGACTCTCGTTTCATTTCACACGACCGTATTAGAAAGAAACTATATAGAAATCTAATTGGAAAAAATGATTGGGAAGGAGTGTATTTGCGAAGATCATCCTCACAAGTTTAATAAAAATAAATGGTTCAGTATTTTTTTTAATAGTTTGGAACGTAAAAGTTTGTTGTGCGTATATCATGTGGCCGCAGAGGTTCAAACTTTGGTAAGTACCCGCTGTGGTTGGTAGAATCATGGTAGTTGGTACATTGATAGATTGTTCATTTCTTCATTTCATGTGTGATTTGCAGCCTACACAAATGGAAGTACAACATAGTCTACTTCGAGAACTTATGACCATAACGCCGCGGAAAAAAATGAAAACATTATTTTTTTCGAAAGGTGAAAGCAGAGTTGATTATAGTATAGTAACAATATAGTTAAAAAAAATTTGCTTTGGTTCCAATAATCTCGACTATAAGGTAAGGACACGTGTGCCTATCATCATGAATTCTGAAGGTATACTCAGAACTATAGAGGCAGATTAGGTGAGTAGCATTTGGAGAGTATCAGGCGAGATCGGCATCTCATAGTCCAGTGAGGTTCGTCACCTTCATAACCTTGGCAAAAGCATTCGGATCGGCTGAATTAGGCCTTACATCATCAAAATATAGGAAAGCTTTTGATTGTATTGGTTTAGTAAAATAGCATATCGACCATTGTTGGTTATTTAATGCCAAATCCTTTTTTTTCATTTATATTGAATATATATGATTTGTAAATACTTTTTGAAAATAAACACAATTAAATGATCAAACATTTCTTTTTCTTACAATTCAATTCAGCATCAGTCAACAAAGTTAAATTGTCTCTAATATTGCTTTTTATAACTAATAAATTAAGTAAAGTTGGTGCCCATAGTCGAGGGTGACCCGAAGGCACCCTTTTCGATAGCTACTACACTGAGGTGTAGGGAAACCGCTACTTCTTTCCCTGAATTGCTCCACTTTACTCTTGATCCGTACCTTAAAAGTCTTTGGTATGACTCTGCTTCGGATTGAACCCAGGTATCCCAGGCCATTGGTCAATACTCTAACCATTATGCCAATGAGTTAAATTAAGCATCAGTCATTTGTTTTAGCACAATAAAACGATCAAACAGTTCTCTTTCAAATAATTCAATTTAGCATGTCATTTGTTTTCACTTCTATTTAATGTCAAACAGTTCTATTTGACCCATAGATAGGACCCTATCAGGTGCTATCACTAACCCCAGATTGTTTAATGTCATATTCAGGACGCTCGTAGGGTGGATGTCATACCCCTCTGCAGAGATGCAGTCTGTGCATTCTACTCCCCCAACCGACAAAGCTTAAAACTTTTGAATCCCCCTTGTATATATATGCAATAAAAGCAATTGCCTAACCTCTGCCTCATAAAATAATCGCAGACCGGTTGACATGCCGTTAAAATAAATCAAACACCCTAGTCAGATTAATAAAAGAATATAGAATACGAAAGAAATGTTTCTCATACTAAATGTTCCAACCCGTGTTTAATCAGTTTATTTTGTTTTGGTCTCTTGCACATCAACCTTCCTAGGTTATCTAGTGCCAAAGACTTTCTTTGACAGCAGTGGTACTATTTCAACAATAGCTTGGGGGATAAAATGCCTCATACCTTTCCCAAGGGTATTAGTCTGAAAATGAATGTAATAGCACAACTGGAGTTTGAACTCACTTATAAAATCGCAGTCCAGTACATTAGCCCACTACGCCACATGGTCCCTCTTCAAGTACTTAATTGTCGATGCCCTTGTTCCAGTCTTTTTTTTGTATATTTTGTAAATATCAATAGCTGACTTTTCGTGACATTACTCACTTTCTTTCTGATTTTCTGTTAATGAAGAATCGATTATGCAGAATTTGTTTTACTAGAGCAACATGAATTAATGATGGCCGATCAGCGTTAAGAGAAAAATCAATTGAGTGCATCAAAAATGTATTTTAGCAGCCATCGATCGATAAAGTAGTCGTAAGCTATTCCTCGGTTTTCTAATATATTCACACGATTTGGAGTTGAAAAAATGTTCTTTCCTCTTTCAGTATGGAACTAATTCCCAATAACAGAATCAACGTGTTTTTATCTTTAATGTTACGAAGTTGCATTCATATTAAATTTTGTTGCTAAGACAGGTTCAAATTGTGAAAGGGGTGTTGTTAAGGTGCTTGTCTACGGCCTCGAAGTAAACGAGTTCGAAAAGCAGTCGTGCTATAACGTTCACTTTCGGAGTAATACCTTTGGGAAAGGAATCTAACTCCTTAATTACCCCAGCTATGTGTTAAATAATGTTACTGCTGTTCTTCTGGAAGTATGGCTTTGACTTTAAATAACCCGCGAAAGTTGATATGCTATTGAAACAAAGTAGCTAAATCCTGAATATGGTTGTTTTCATATCACTTCGCGCGAATGCCGTTCGGAGAATCAGGAATCCCTCACTTCACCTCTTACACCATATCTGGATAAATAGTTTAGAAGACTAGACCTCTTTAGCCTCTATCACGGCAACGGGTCAAAATATAAACTTTGAATTCAAACAAGTTGCACAATGTTTAAAAATAGGGCTTGCATCACATCCTGCCTGTCACAGAATGGTCGGGTCTCTCAGCGATGTTTTAAAAATGAATCAGACTGAGCTCGTTTTCTTGTTACGGAAACTGGTCTATAACGATAAATCTGAATTCAAACCAGCTGAGCCGAGTCAGGTGGGCTTGTAGAATACACTAACCGCGTCTCTGCGGAGAGCAAAGAGTCCCTAGCAAGTTTCCTGGATATGACACGAAAATATCTGATAGGGAGACTCTAGTCCTGAAGTTTGGGGGAATGTGGAGTACCTCTTCATTACCATTACTCCCAGGTCCACTCTGAACCGGAACGGTTGCCCCTGCTAGGGTCCTATCTATAGTTTAAATAGAACTGTTCAACATTTAAACTGAGTGGAAACAAATGACTAATGCTAAATTGAATTATTAGAAATAGAACTGTTAAATCATTTAACTGTGTGTAAACAAATGATTGAGGTTTAATCGAATTGTTATTGATACAAAGCAGTACTTGGAACGATTTGACTAGGTGCAAACAAACGAGTAATGTTGAATATAAAAATTATAGTTAGGTGGCAATATTTCACTGTCTGCAAACAAATGATTGAAATTAAATAGAATTATAAGTGTCAGACAGCAATAATTCAAACCATTTAGCCGTGTATAAGCAAATGACTAATGTTTCATTGAATTGTTAGTGATACATAGCAATACTTAAAACAATTTGACTGTGTGCAAATGAATGAATATTGTTCAATATAATAATTAGTGTTAATATCAATACTTGTAACTACTTCACTATGTGCAAACAAATTGTTATTATTGATTAGAATTGTGTTTGATAGCAATAACTGAAACTAACTGCGCAAAAATAGCAAGAATAGTGTGAAAAAGATTAGTTCTAATCCATTTAAAAACGAAATTACCGACAAAATAATGACTTTTATATCATGGATATCTGTTTAAATGTGTGCAAACAAATGTTGAATTTTTACTGTTAATTAGCAATACTTGAAACCATTAAACTGTGTGCAAAAATGAGTTTAGGGTCCTTTTAAAATGTTATCAGCAAAATTTGTTTACAAATAATATATATCTAATATGTATATATAATCAGGATTTGGCATTAAATAACTTACAACCATTGATAAGTCATAAAACCCAACCAAAAAACCTTAATTATTATATATATATAAATATATATATATATATAAAAACCGGATTTTGCATTAAATAACCAACAATCATTGATAAGTCATAAAACTCAATCCAAAAACCTTAATTATTTATTGTATATATATATATATATATATATATATATATATAAACAATATTTGGCAGTAAATAACCTACAATGTTTGATATACCATAAAAACAGACCAAACCAAATCTTATCGAGATAATATATGTATAAACATGATTTGGCATTAAATAACCTACAATGATTGATATGCCATAAAACCAAACCAAATCAAATCATTTTTATTTAATATATATGTATAAAGAGGATCTGGCATTGAATAACCTACAATGGCTGATATCTCATAAACCCAACCAAATCAAATCATAAATATCAAATATATTCGTATAAAGAGGATTTGACATTAAATTGAGCAATAATGGTTGATATGTCATGAAACCATGTCACACCATCTTAGAATATGCAGACGGCTGCCCATGCTGCGAAGTAAACCATCTCACCTAAAAGCGAAGTCCGGGGTAGTATACTAAACCACATCTGATAGTGAGGCTTCATTTCTCGAGATCCGTGGAGTGCCGGGTACACCTTCGTAGCCATTCCACTCTGACCTGGAATGCTAATGCCTGTTAAGGGTTCACATATGGGTCGAATAATCTATTTTAAAACTAAACATATTAGATTGAATCGTGTGGGAGAAAACTCTCCAGAAATAATTACCCAAAAAAGAACTAAATATGAACGTTCAATGAACACAATTCCCTAATCACTAGGCATAAAATAACTCGATACGGGTTGATATACCATAAAAAATCATTCAAAAAATAAATTAATTAATCCCTTCACATTTTATCCTTCCCTAAAGTTCAACTCTTTCCTATTTAGTTTTTGTCTGAATTTTTTTGGAAATTTACTTTAAGAAAATTGCTTAAATTTCTAACGTCTATCGACGTCAAAGTCTGGCGCGCCACTCGCCCTTTTGACTGGGTGGGCTCGCAACGGCCATTGACCCGTAAGTATAGCACTGGACCTCGTTGTCCAATTTAAACTATATTCAGGCATGCGTGCCTGGACCATGTTTGGGTCAATGTCCAGCTAGGCATATCAGGCTCACATTGCACTCAGTGAGCCGATAACCAGCAACGTCCAGCAGGATTTGACCCTTTTAAAGCCAACCTTCGGATCATTGACCTTGTGTCAAGTCCTGTCTGATGGGAGGCAGAGACAAATAAAGTCCATCTACGTCAAGTATGCTTACAATAACTCTTGTTTTAAATTCACAAAAATACTAGTCTTTTTTCTTTGGTTAATGGCATATCAACCTTTGTGAGTTATTTGATGCCAAAGCCATTCTTGTAGAAGAACATATATGGTATTATTTAAAGGTATATAAGGGATCAAAAATTGTTATATTCGGCAGAGTAATAAGATTTCAGGAAGTACTATATAATACGAATATTTCCATTTAATATCAAACTTTTATTTTCCCACGGTTAATTGGTTTTGAGCTCAGTATAATTATAATGATTACAACGTTCTAAATGGCCCATAGATAGTTATCATAGTTACTACAACTTTGGGACAGGGTGAGCCTGAGAGTAAAGCGGTACTCCACATACTCCAAAGTTCTGGACTAGTGCCTTACCGTGAGATGCTGTTTAGTTTCATATCCAGAGTACTCATGGTGTAATGGTTAAAGCGATGGACTGCGGATTTGTAGTAAGCGAGTTCGTACTCCAGTCGCGCTATTACGTTCACTTTCGGGCAAATACCCTTGGGAAAGGTATGAACCCCCTTATCCTCCCAGCTATAGTTTAAATAGTACTATTACTGTCCATCTCCAGGGAAAGGAGTAGCGTCCTCCCCTACACCTTGGCGTAGTAGCTATAGAAAAGGGAGTCTTTGGGTCACCCTCGACTACAGTCGCCAACTTTACTTACTATACTGTCCATCTAGAAGGGTGGATTTGGCATTAAATAACCCAAGAAGATTTATATGCCATTAAACAACATACAAACATAAAACAAGTTCTCTGCAGCCCCAGCAAACCGGTTTCCTTTCCTAAGGGTATTTGTTCGAAAGTTAACGTAATAGCCCGACTTGAATTCGAACTCTCGAACTACGATACATCAGTGCAGCACTTTAACCACAACCCCTCTAACAAAATAGAGTTTGTTCTGTTCGGTCAGAATTCATCTCTGATTGGAGACAGAACGCTGAATTCAATGGCAATTCGTTGAATGCTGTTTTTTCGTAAGTTCGCTGAATGTCATCTGCTGTTCAATTAGTAAGTGTTCTTGTAAAAGAGAAACAGAACAATACTTTCTGTTAGAGGTTATGTTTTTTCATTATTTTGCGTAGACTTCGTTTTATGTGAGATTAAAAGTCGGGCTACTCATAAAACAATATCACGTTCCTTTGTTTTATGGACGCAAAACGAAAATAATAGAAGATCTACATCAGACATGTTTGTTTTAGCGGTTGAAGTCTCTGAGGTTGAAAAACATGGTGGTGGCCTGGCTAGCGATAGTATTGAAGGTAATTGTGGATTTGGTATTGTTGTTGTTGTTGTTGGTAGTGGTGGTGGTGGTGGTTGTGGTGGTGGTAGAGGAGAGCTTTCGTCAACAGAGATAATGATAATGCACATATTTGTCAAACTATACTAACAAACGAACGATTTGATAGCAGACACACTTGAGTGTTAAACGAAATCTACAAACACTTAGAAATATTGTATAAGCACATGACTTTCGTCAAATAAGACGTCACTGCGATCTTTCGTTTGTATATATATATATATATATATATATATATATATATATGTATATATGCGTGCGTGTGTGTGTGTGTGTGTGTGTGTGTGTGCCAATATTTTTTAGTATAAAACAGGAAAATAACATAGAATAAAAATCATGACTTGTTTCATGTTGTCGATCATCCGGTGAGATAGGATACAATACGTCTTTGAGGGGTCAACAAGCCTGATTGGGGTTAGATTCAACTAAAGAAATAAGTACTTTTTAGAATCACGAAGCTAATACGTGGTTGGCATACTAAGTCATATGACTTGGGTGTCCTAGAGGGTGCAACAGTTAGCAAACTAGACAAGCAAACCTTCACGAGTGATTTTGAGTTTCATTGGATGTCCCATTCATACAACCTTGTACCACATCTAAACAAAAGGCTGAGTGAATTTCTTCTAAGTCACATGACTAAATCAGGCGCCAAATTACCAAGTAAAAATTGATTTTAATGGCAGCATTTATCTTCTTACTCCGATCTCTAATTTAGAAAATTATTTGGATCCGTAAAAATCATAATAAAATGATAGTTTTTCTCCAAGGACAATTTAAAATTCTACAAAACCCCATTACAGGCAAACACGCGTTTTTTTTTTTCCTTTTTGAATCGGTTATTTATTGCTAAAGTTAGTCTTTTAGCAAAACATCATGTGGGTGCCAAACTGTAAAATATGCTCTCTGTGAATTCTAAGCCCGCCCACCATTCGTCAAGGTGGATCATGTTTCGACGTATTTTTTAAAATTTAATTCAGCTCATTCTAGTGTAGGTTCTCTAAGCAGCTCTTTATATATATATATATATATATATATATATATATATATATATATATACATATATATATATATATATATTTTCAAGACGAACGTCTTCTCGAAGAAGTTCATGAAGATCAAATAAAGCTGAACGTAATACCACATGTCTAAATTTGAGTTTAGTGTTTCATTTATCCAACTTTCCATATATTTCTATCATATTGTCAGATTCACAACAAATCTATCTTTTCAACTCACACAAACACACACACACACACACACATACACACACACACACATATATATATATATACATATAGGATTGTTGTTGATTCAACGAGAGAAAATTAATATTTTAAAATGAATACGTCCGCAAATCATTTCAAATTGGATATTTAGGGTTTTATTATTTCATATAATTCTGCTCTATGCCTGTTTAAGATTTTATGTCTTCTTCGAGCGATACTGAATGGTTAAGTTTTTATTGTTGTTTTTATAGTAAAGGGTTTTTGATGGGATGTGTTTTTCATTTCAAGAGTTATGTCTGTGAATGTCTCATTGGAATTAATTATTCACCATTCCAATACTCCTGAAGAAAACATAAGGTCTGAATCATCAGTAGAGTGAAAGTATATGAAATACTAAAAAACTAAATACCAAATTTAAAATCATTTAACTTATTCGTTTAAGTATATATATATTATAGACTTTGCCGAAAAATCTAAGCTAAAATCGTGACCATTGAGGATTCTCTCTTGTCCAATTTTCATTAAAGAAACAAAAGATCTAATAATGAAAGAAACACCTACATTTGATTATTTTTTCCATACCATAAAAATTTTGTTGTTTTTTCTTTTCCCGTTGTTGTTGTTGTTGTTGTTATGTGAAAAATTACTGATTTTAAGATGCGCTGACAAGTGCTGGATAGGAATATCGTATGTCCTCGTCTTAAAAACAAGATTCATTTGACTACTTGAAAAATCCGCATCGAAATTCCAACATTTACTCAGACATAGAAATTGCTAATAAGTGCCACAAAACCAAAAATCAATTTCACTAGTAACCAGATGGGAGGATAGATAACGTTAAGTCCATCAATTTCATGTAAATAATCTAAGAAAGATGAATCGAATATTCGGAATTAGGAAAGACAAGTGGTAAGTAAACACCGCGTGGTTGAAAGTAAAATTAATCACATTTTAGATAAACAGTGCGGGAAATATGGACTGGGTGATTAAACATCGAAAAAAGAATTAAATTATAAATTGCAGAGTAATTAATTGTTTTTGGAAAACGTCCACAATATTTATACTTCTCTCCTGAAAACGAATCAAAAATTGAAAACATACCTTCGCATTGCCTTAACTGACTTTCTCAATTTTCTATTAACTCAAAACTAACATGAACTCATTTTATACTGAGGTGAGGGGCACGCACAAATTGACACATATGGGGGACAATAATAAAACTGCTTCTTCATTTCAGTATTATCCTTTAGGCACGCCTTAGGTGCCAAACAATAAACCCAGCACTGTCACTTTTAGACAAAGAGGCAAGTGCCTTCTGGAGGTAAGGCCCCAGGAACCAGGTGAATATCCAAACTAAACTTACCCACCCGAAGACGAGTAAGCCTCAAAGCATTGTCATAATAAGTGTTGTTTAGAGATTCGTACCACGTGACTTCCGGTATCGCGGAATTATAAAGATGACATGTTTCAGAAGCAGAAAAGGAAGTAGAGAGATAGCTCTGAAGGACGTCGGTCAGTAGTAAAACCAACTTCGGACGTAACAACAACAGCGCGAGACTTACAATAATAGTCAGACTGTAACAAACAAAGTTAATAAACAATTTACTTTATTTCACTGTGTATCTTGTCCTTACCACGATACAACAATCAGCAACAGCCTTCAAAGAATGATTCTCATAGTATTTGAACAAGAAAATAAAAAAAAAAAATTTTAAGTAGATTTTGAGCAGGAAGGTTGGAAATAAACGTATAAGATATAGAACTCTTTCAAATAGAATAGTTCTCTTGGTATTCAGTATTTATATTCCAGGAAGTTTACTATAGGTCGAAACACCTCTAAAAGTCCTCATATGATATTGTAGGGGGTGTCCTCGTGGTGTAATGGTTAAAGTGATGGACTGCGGAATCGTAGTACGCGAGTTCGTAGTCCAGTCGCGCTATTACGTTCACATTCGGGCAAATACCCTTGGGAAAGGTATTGAACCCCCTTATCCTCCTAGCTATGGGTTAAATAGTACCACTACTATTCTTCTAGGAGAATGGCTTTGGCATTAAATAACCTACAAAGGTTGATATGCCATTAAAACAAAAAAAAAAACAATCATATGATATGTTGTAAATGTTAATTAGAATATATAACATGGTGTTCTACGGACGGTGATACATTTGCACATTCTTTTGTTTCGCCAAAAATTAATACTCAACAAGTTTCGCGAACAAATCTTTTTTTTTAAATTTAAACATGCTCATTTAGACCAAATCCAGACACCCAGACATTATTACTTTGTTCGGTGTGTTGCTTAATGTTGTATACCTACATAATACATATGCATGCATGCACATATACGTGAGGAACATAACAACGCAATGAAGACGAGCGACACAGTTCGTTAGAAAAATATACCTATCACTTTATTGAAAGGGTTGTGTGTGAGAGGGAGTTGGAGACCGAACAGAACTGCAACATATTGACCCCCACTCTTATGGCCATAACAGCGTTTCTTTCCCGTTCTCCTGGGCTGCTACAACGGGGGCCTGAGGGCCCAGCCTCTCTGGGATATGTTCCTCATTCCAGCATCTTCTCTCCAACTGATTCGATCTCCAACTGACTCGATCTTCCAGTCGCCGGGGTAATGTAATAATTTGACGCCCAGTCTTCTTCCCGCGAGCGTCAAAATTTCGCACTCAATTCAACCCCTCGACTGTCAAGATTATATCCTGATATTCCTCGACTGGATGCACCTGTTATTTATACAGGTGCATTTCCTATTTTGACAGCTTGGACGGGTCGGAGGTCAATATACAACATTAATTGTGTGCTCAATTTAGCAATAATTTCATAAATTAAAAGAATTAAGTACGGAATCTTGTATATTTCTGATCACACCGTGTACACATAAACACACGTGCATCTATAATGGAGAGATATTGGTGGACACATGAACACCTGAATAAACAAATGCCGAAGTCAAATATCAGACCAAATTAGTTACGAGTAATCTGGAAGATGCCCTACCTATGTCTTCTAGATATCTTCGAAAATGGAAAATCAAATGCAAGTTACCTACCGTAGCAGAGATTATATTATAGGAAACTGAAGACACTTGTTGGCCGAAAAGTACTTCTTACTCAACGAATGAATATGTGAGGTTACTAGTTCATTTTTTATCGCATCTTTTATAGCATATCAACTCTTTTTAAAAACTACTTCAAAAACTTTCTAAAGAAAACTTTCCCTCACAAAAAAAAATCTTTTCTCTTGACGATGCCCTAAGGTCAAAACTAGTTGGGAACCATCAAAATGTAAATAACTATAAAAATATTCCTGTTTGTCTTATCACTTTTGTTCGTTTCTTTATATATATATATATATATATATATATATATATATAATGTGTGTATGTGTGTGTGCCTTCACAGCCGTGATGATTTTGTAGAGAATGTTACATCCTAAAGCAATTCAGAATAGATATCTCTTTATTTATTGTAGAATAAAATATCTTTGTCTATTGAGCACAATAATTTCGTCTGTTCCACTAAACCATAGAGAGCATCTTTCTTTTTGCTGTCTGATTGAGTTGCCTCTGGCATAATCTTTTTCTTTTTTATTATAACATGATAAAATATTTGACCATATGTTATGTCTTGTATCATGCAACAATACAGATTTTTTTTTTCCATGGACTCATATGCGGTTTTTTCTTTATTGATGGCAACCTTTCTGAGTTTTGCGTGGCAAAAAACCGATGCAGTTGAGTACTCTAGTCGAGATCGAATTGCCTGCTCTAGTGGATTTTTTTGAAAATTTATAGCTAAAATGTCACACACACACACACACACACACACACACACACACACACACACACACACACACACACAAACAAACACACACACACACACACACACACAGAATTGCCGATCTTGATATAATAGAATTGATTACTAAAGAACATTTAGAAGCCAATTTAACAAGGACTCTAAAATGATTATATATATATATATATACTTACAGAGCCAGATGTAATCTATATTTTTACCTACCTATACTATCATCAGGATAATTCTGATTGTTTTGTTTTTTTTTTCTTTTGTTTATTGAGTTTTTTTCCCAGATTCCAGCTTGTGAATATTTACAAATCTTATCATCTGTTTTTTTTTTTTGCACCGTCAGAATTATAGAATACTCATAAAAATGAAAATTAACATATATATATATATATATATATATATATATTCACACGCCCCACATTCATATACGGGTTATCGTAATAGAAAATTTACATTGTTACCTAAGTTCGAACACTGGACGCGGCTATTCGCAATTACATCGGGCTAATAATCTTGCAAAAGGGGTACATCCAATTATTCTCACTCTAGCTTTGGTAAACACTACGCTAGACTGAGGCCTTTAACCTTCAAGGAGAAGGAAAACTCCGAATAAAAACCTGTTAAACTCCACTAAAAAATTGACCTTGTATCAACTCCTGCTTGTAAAGAGGTATTATATATATATATATAGTGTTTGCCACTTCTTGGTGAATGGCACGTGTGACAAACAAAATAGTCTCGTTTCCGTTGATATTAACCAGTCTTCTCTCATGTGACTTTCCACACCAACTATAGACCCACATAATGAATCACAGAAAGAACATGAGCTACGTGTAGGTTAATGCTGCAGATCTTAAGTAAAACGATTCGTTGATATCTTGCTGTTATCTGTTTTAACATGACTAGCATAACTAGCTGTATATAAACAGATGTTACATATTCTGTCAGAAAAGTGCCGGAAGCGAGATCGAGTCCCCTTCCGAAATACCTTTTTTTTTAGACTAGAGCGTTGGATTCTCCGTGCTTCAACCACTCTCCAGCCAGTATATATTTCGTTTTACAAGTTGATTGGCTTACCGTAGTCTCTTTCCAGTCACCAATATCTATATTAATAGCAATGTGAAAAAGATTTTGTAATTATATATATATATATATATATATAACTTGCAGATAAATACATTGGGAAAGGTATGAACCCTCTTATCCTCCTATCTATGCGTTAAATAATCCGAGAAGGTTGATATAACATTAAATAACAAACAAACGAAATAATTCGTACACAAATGAATATTAAATATTTTCACCCATTTCTTAGAATTTAATAGACGTATGATGCCAGACATTTTATATGCTATTAAGTACAAAAAAGAATATGAAACTCAATTTTGAGAAGGACAAGTTGAATTTACTAAACATGAGGAGAAAAATAAAAAAAATAGAGGAAAAGATAAAATTATTCATGCACTATGAAAAAGTTGAACAATTTTCGCAATATTAATAATTATTTTTATGAAGAATATGCGTATTAGTAGTCACTTCATGGTTAAGCTGAGAACTTATCAGCAGCCCTTCATATATATATATATATATATATATATATATATATATATATATATATATATATATATATCAGGTTGAAACGAATGTAATGACTGATTTTCTTGATGAATGTTTTTGACAATATTTGTTAAAGTATTTCCATTTGTTCTTGTTTACGAATAATACAAGGGGAATTTTTTATCGTTTACTTTCAGATTATATGAATATTTTTTGCAATTTTCTTCGCCATATTCACCCCTATGCACATCTTAACTAAAGAATGCATTAGGGATTTTTTACTCAAATGGTTTTAAGAAGGTGTCCATGAAAGTACAGCAGCAAAATCTATTCAGAGCACTTATGGGGCTGTTCCGTTGAATGAAAGAGGTATCAGGTGGTGGTTTTCCTGTTTTTGAAGAGGTGATTTCTTGGGTGATCCAAAAAAGCTGAATGCAAAGCGTTTGAAGCTATTGTCACTGCAAATCTTGTTGCTCTTCTGGGAAATTTACTGACTGTCCAATGCCAACTGACACGGATTGGAAAGCTTTCAGTGGTTTGAAAATGGGTCCTGCTCGACCTCTACCCATAGAATCTGCATCAGCGTATCGCTTGTAGTGAGTAATTGCTCACACCACAGTCCTCGCATAGTTCAACTGAACATAGAGGAACTCTGTGCGGAAAAATTCTTTGTTCCTAGGTTGACATCAAGCAAAGAGGTGGAACTCGAGTTGGCCATATATTTTGCATGAAAACCTTAAGAAGTTTATGAACGTGGCATCTATAAGCTGGTTAACAGAACGAAGTTCTAGGAAGCAATGGAAGTGGTGTTGATTATTGAATATGTCTATACGCATAAGTTTTATTCATATATTTTTCATATTCTAAAATCGGATATTACTCTGGTTCCAACCATTCTACATATATATATATATATATATATATATATATATATATATATATATATATATATATATATATATATACTTTAAGAAAAACTACAAAACCGGTCACATAGGATTATAAATTTATTTCCATCCTGTTGCGCATTTTTGAAATTTTCAAAAACACGAAAAAAAATTTAACAGGACTTCTTCAGATCTTATAGATTAAAAAAACTAGAAAAGACACAGAAAAAGGTGGGAGGGGATAGAAGAGGGGTGAATAGTTATCTCCTCATTTAGCCCACTTCCGTTTTTAATTTCAATTTCAGTTAGAAATGTAGTAAATTTATTTAATTTTTTTTTTTATTTTTTAATTACATTTTGACCTAAATTACAGATTTTATATCAAATTAGATTTAAAGTGTGAAAAAGCATATCGTATATACGTACTACTCATAAAAAGTGTAACTGATTAATAGGTTCTAAATAGTTTTGAAATTTTTAAATAATATAAAATAAAGTAAATCTTTGTTTAATTCAATATAACTATTACTGTATCATTACGTAAAGTTATTGATTAACGTTTAAATCTAATTTAATATAAAATCTGTAATTTATGTAAAAATGTAATTAAAATTATATATATGTATATATATATATATATATATATATATATATATATATATATATATATATATATATATATGTATATATATTTAATTCGTGGAATTTAGACTGTGACCTCTGGGTTTCATGGAGTTTTTTTACAAAACAACAATCATCAGGCAGTTAACAAAATGAAATGAATCGCAGTCTAAATTCCAGGAATCATATATGTAAATGATATTTCCACCCTTGAATTTGTTTGAATATTTTTTTTTATTTTTTAAATTCTCCCCAGAAGTAATACAAACATACCCAAATTATATTCAAATACTGAACAGTATTTTAATTTCATTATATGAAGTGCGTCATCATAGATCTGAAATAAATTCATAATGACACCAAAGAATTGAATATTTTATTTTTATTTTTATCTAATATATATATATATATATATATATATATATATATATATATATATATATATATATATATACGAGGTGCATACGATAAGTTTCCAGACCTTATTCGTATGGGCATTTAAAATTGTCGTAGAGTCTTGAAAATTCACTATGTTATTACTATACACCTTATGAGATGACTGACCAATTTTTATGATTTCAGGTTCAAATGAACAGCTACAGCAGCAATTGGAATACACCCTACTAAAGCCTGATTGTCTCAACTGGTTAATTTAAAAAATGTAATCTGACACTTTAGAAGAACGATATGCAATAAAATTCTCTTTTAAACTTGGAAAAAATGATGCCACAGAAACGTATGGGATGCTTCAGACTGCTTGTCGACCATCTTGCATGAATCGGGCATCAGTTTTTGAGAGGCATAAGAGATTCAAGGACGGCAGCGAGTCTATGAGGGATGATGAGAGGTGTGGGGGGAATAAAGAAGGCAATACACTAGAGTTGATTGGCCAAAGGGTTAGCGTTAGGGTTACTGTGTTGAGGTTTTAAGGGAGTTCAGGAAGAAATTCCTAGGGAAGAGGCCAGCACTATTCAAATCAGGTCTGTGGCATTTCCAGCAGGACAATACACCAGTCCACGACTCCATCCTTGTCAGACTATTTGACCAAGATGGGTATCAAGACAGTTCCTCAACCTCCCTAAAGTCCATATCTTGCTCCCTGTGAATTTTGGTTATTCCCTAAGCTCAGAGGCTGTTGTTATGAGACAATTGAAGAGATGAAAGAGGGTGTGACGAAGGTCATTGACACGCTCACACAAGAGGACTTCGATGGGGCATTCCAGAAGTTGTTCGAACGGTACAACAAGTGCATTGCAGCCGGAGAGATTACTTCGAAGGGGACTAGAGTTTCATGCGTGTACTATCAATAAAAGTGCCCATACGAAAAAAGTCTGGAAACTTATCGTATGCACCTCGTATATATATATCAATATATATGTGAAGAGAAACATACTGACAGACACTTAGACAGACAAACAGAGAAACAGAGAGACCAACAATAATTTAAGACCACAACGAGAAATAGGTAGAAAGGATTAGTTGTGAGAGTCTTTCAAGATGCAATAGTCTTCCAGCTGACCTCGGAAATTCTCATTCGAAATCTTCTTCTTGAGTACTCGGGCTGTCGAAAATTAACCAACAACCTCAATGACTATGCTGTTATATACTCAGTCCTGATTCAACGCTTGATGTCTTAGACGGTTGAATCACTTAAAGTGAATATATACATATATATATATATATATATATATATATATATATATATATATATATATATATATATATATGTGTGTGTGTGTGTATGTGTGTGTGTGTGTATGTGTGTGTGTGTGTGTATGTGTGTGTGCGTGTGTGTGTGTGTGTGTATGTGTGTGTGTGTGTGTATGTGTGTGTGCGTGTGTGTGTGTATGTGTGCGTGTGTGTGTGTGTCTGTATGTGTGTGTGTGTGTGTGTGTGTGTGTGTGTTATTTCAAACATAAAAGTAAAAGTATCAGACTGAATCCTGAGAGAAATTCTTCCTGTTCAAATTTTGGTGACATGGAAACTTTGCAATTTTACAAGTCTCCCAATTTGTCTTATAACTGACATGGCCTGAAGATATTCACACTAAATATTTATCCAATTCCTATTTCCTACAGTTTTCAGAGTTTTATGTTCAAGCCCAGGCCTAACAAAGTTTTTGGAATGCATACAGGCATTTTCTAGTTAGAAAAAAAGCGCGAAATAACCACCCCACACTCCTACCCGTTCTGCTTTTTTAACTTTGAACCGTCACAGGAAAAGCAGCGTAAATCTTCTTATGTTTTGTACTAATGTAGCCAGCTTCTTGTTTTTCCTACACATAAATCAATGTTTGATAAACATGTTCAGCTATTTTATTTATTTATTTTTTTTTTTGTCCTTATAGAATGGCTTTTATATAATTGGTTATTTCGCAGTTGAGACACTCTCTCTCCATTCATGCTTTTTTTTTTCTTTCTTTCTTTTTATTTTCGTTTTATTGCAGCCGTTGTCAGCGTAGTTTGAAAGCAAATTGGAATTGATCAAGAAATATCAGAAGAAAGAAGAACGAAACAACATTATTGTCGCATTTGAATTCGTGCAATCAAAGACGCGTTTTTTGTTGTTGTTTTTTGTTTTTGTTTTTTGTGGTTTTTAGGTTCTTCGTTTCTTTTGTTTTTTGTCTTTTTGTTTGTTTGTTTTTTTATTGGAGGCCGTAAAAATTCTTCTTTCGACATCACAATGTCTTATTAACACAAGTCGGGCGTCTTTGCCGAGATACGGCAGTATTAGGAAATAGTCAGTAAACAACAAGCTACTACTTTCGGTTACAATTTACTGCAGCTAGCTCCTGCTTCTAGTCACGAATGCAACGAATTCTTATCCTTAATTTATCTGATTTCAGTCAGTGACAAATGCAGAAGTCGGTTGTTTCAGAATTATCTCCTGAAAACCGCTACAGCTTTTGATTTACGATAAACTTTCAATCAGCGGTGAGAAATCTGCACAAGTGCTGTAAATCATTTTCATACAGTGAAGAATTGTTTGAAAAGCTTTGAAAAAACTTATCCTAATTCAAGGTATTTCCGTGACATAGTGGCTAATGCATTGGACTTCAACATCAATGTGAGAGAGTTCGAACTCTAGTCCCGCTTTTGAGTTTACTTTAAGATCAATACCCATGACAAAGATGTGAACTTCCTTATCTCCCCAAGCTATGGGTCAAATAGTACCACTTATTCCCAAAAATGAACTTGGCATTAAATTATCCAAGAGGGTTGAAATGCCATTAGATGAAGAAACTGAAAGAAATATTATTATATGTATATAAGTTGTTTAATATTCATCATTTATACTTAAAAAATTATATTTTTTCCTATGTAGACTGCAGAAAACCTTATTGCATATAACCTAATATTATGGACTGCTAATTCGTAGAAAGAGAGTTCAAACTCCAGTAGCGCTATTACGTTCACTTTTGGACTAATAGCCTGAAAAAGATAGAAAGCCCCTTATCTCCCACCAATGAGTTAAATAGTAATGTTACTGCTCTTCTACAGAGATGGCAATAGCACTAAATGCCCCACGAACGTTGATAAGCCATTAAAAATAAAGAAACAAAACCTAATTTGGATATCTGAAGTATTTAACGCTAATCGAATTGTACTATATTAATTGGTTAATTAGAACATCATGTCAATCTGTCTCGCATTTTTCAATGTCAAGAGGGTAGTAATCACGTTTATATTCATACTTTTCCTGTTTTTTTTCCTTACAGTTTAATTGCAAAAAAGTTAAATTGCATTTAGCGTTCCTATCTAATTAAAACCCTGTTATATGAAATCAACTACCGTTTTCTATTTATTAATAATAATAATAATAATAATAATAATAATAATAATAATAATAATAATAATGATAATTACTATTATTATTATTATTCACTCATTAGAGCTTTTCACATCAGCGATAGCCGATGGTTTTTCACTGAAGTCTGAGTGACAGCAAGTCTCCTCAAATCTCCAGGACTCTTCTTATTATTCTGGCCGTTCTTAATAATGCTGTCGTTTGGATGGTCTCCACCCGTCCGCCAACTCCCAACTCCTCCAGTCCCTTTAGTAATCCTTTAGTTACTGTTCCAAACGCACCAATTACAATTGGTATAATTGTCACCTGCATGTTCCATAGTTTTTTTTAATTCCCTAGCAAGGTCGAGGTACTTATCCTTCTTTTCACATTCTTTCAGTTTTATTCTGTGGTCAGCCGGGACAGCAAAGTCGACTATTTTGCAAGTTCTCTTTTTTTTTTTGATTATTATTAAGTCTGGTCTTTTGGCCGAGATTAGGTGAGTCGTACGTATGCCGAAGTCCCATAGGAGTTTATGTGTGTCATTTTCTAGGACAGGTGCTGGGTTGTGCATATGTAATATAATGTCCGAGAGATTTCGTTTTATATATCTTGCCTTTCGGTTTAGTTAGGCTGAGAATCTTTCGCTTAGCGCATGGGTTAGTTTGGTGCAAACATGAGCGCAGGTGTTCACGCGCGGAGCGGACGTGTCATTCAGAGATGTCACAATAGAAACCTCAGATAGAAAATGTGACCGCGGGATGTGAATGACGTCATGCACCGGAAGCGTGTGCAGAGGATTTTGGGGATTTGAGAAAAAGTCAGTGAGTGGAATTTTAGCGTCCGAAGAAGACGGTTGACTTTCGGAGCTCGCCGAGATAGGGGGCAGATGGAAAATTCAGCATAGAAAGATTGTGTATTCTCTCCTTATGTCGAAAAACCTTTTAACTCAAAGGTAATAAAAAGTTTCGTACCTGAACTAAGAAGTCGTAAGTGTTTTTTTGTGTTTCGGGATTCCTATGTTATCTATATATGAGTTATGAACATTCTATGTATATTATTATTATTATTATTATTATTATTATTATTATTATTATTATTATTATTATTATTATTATCATATGTTTGTACACAACTATATGGTATCAAGTAACTGAAAAATAATCCTTAGTAAATCATTAAATAATTTTATTAATATTAATTATATTTGAATTTTAACCGTTCTGTGTATTTAGGATTGTTTGTTTAGTAAAAACCCTTACGGGGGTGGGGATGTTGTCTGGGATATTTCGAATCATTTTAGAAGTCATGTGATTGACTATCAAAATAATCTAAAGAAATCACATTTAGAGTTAGACGAAAGACATTAACTTTCCTCTTTGATTCGGAGATTGGGTAACTAGAAAGAAATAAGAGAAGGAAGAGAAGAAAGAACGAAGGCAAAAATCAAGAAAAAAGCTTATTTACTTTAGTGTGAGTGAAATAGATTAACCTGATCTCTAAAATGGTTCCAACACTTTGATCTCATATTGCTAAAACTTTTGGGAGTAGGTATATGAACAACTTTTTAAAATTTTTTTTTTCATTTTTGCATAATTTTTTCTTCTTTTTTTTTTGCTTTTTCTCCTCTTTTTCTTTTTAAATATTTAAGTAGCTGTTATTGTTATTTTTGCTGCTTTTACTATCATTATTTACTCCTGGAGAATTTTTCTTTCACTGAAGTTTTAGTGACAGATAGTCTCCTCAAGTTTACTGAACCCTTTTCAATATTCTTGTCGATCTCAATAATACAGTAGATTGGATGGTCTTCACTCGTTCTGATATTTTCAAGTCCTCCAGTCCTTCTATCAATCCTTCGCTGACTGTACCAAGAGCACCCATTACAATTGGTATATCGTCACTTTCATGTCCCACAGTTTCTTCGATTCCCTAGCAAGGTAAAGGTACTTATTCTTCTTTTCAATTTCTTTCAATTTTAATCTGTGGTCAGCCAGGACAGCAAAGTCCGTAATTCTGAAAATTTTCTGGTCGTCTATTATTATTATTATAGGGTTTTTCATATCAGCGTTAGCTGATGGTTTTTCACTGGAGTTTGAATGACAGCACGTCTCCTCAAGTTTCCAGGACTCTTCTCAGTATTCTGGCCGTTCTCAATAATGCTGCCGTTTGGATGTTCTCCACTCGTCCGCCAACTTCCAAGTTCTCCAGTCCCTTTAGTAATTCTTTTGTTACTGTACCGAAAGCATAAATTACAATTGATATAATTGTTACCTGCATGTTCCATAGTTTTTTCAATTCGCTAGCAAGGTCGAGGTACTTATCCTTCTTTTCACATTCTTTTAGTTTTATTCTGTGGTCAGCCGGGACAGCAAAGTCGACAATTTTGTAAAGTCTCTTTCTTTTGTTGATAATAATAATAATAATTATTATTATTATTATTATTATTATTATTATTATTATTATTATTATTATTATTTACTCCTTCAGAGTTTCTCGCATCAGAGTTATCTGATGGTCTTTCGCTAGAGTTTGAATGACAACAAGTCTCTTCAGGTCTCCTGAACCCTTCTCAGTAATCTGGCCGTTCTCAATAATGTAGTAGTTTGTATGGTCTCCACTCCCCCCTTATTTCCAAGTCTTCTAAGCCCTTTTAATGATCCTTTGGTGACTGTACCTAGAGCATAAACCACAATTGGTATAATTGTCTCTTTCGTGTTCCACAGTTTTTTCAGTTCCTTAGCTCGCCTCGCTTGATGCTGGGCAGAACAAACCCACAGGTCAATAGCTAGGATCAAATAGTTCAGTCAGATACTACTACTGCTACTCATCTATGAGGGTGGCGTATGGTGATAAAGTAAAAATATAGCATTTGAAAGATTACCATGACTCTGACTCAAACCATATATCCAAACAACGTCGCATTTTACACGGGTAAACAAGTGGCACGTTCTCCTGGAGTTGGACTCCAATATCCAAAAAATCAGCTATAGAATTTAAACTCAAACCCAAAGAAAAATTACTTAGATGAAAAAACGGAGCACATATAGCGACACTTGATGTTAGAACTTTATATAGAATAGGCCAACTACAGGAACTGACTGCATCTGCAGCATAGCATAATAGTATGCATACAATAACACAAATACTATCATAGCGAAGTAGAAATAGAATACCACAATAATAGCAATGGATGGACATTTATCTCAGCATCTGCATGGAAGAACTCTGTCATTGCTGTCATAGCGATTAGAGGAACACTTCTCAGTCCTCGCGCCCTAAAATCACTTAAAGGCATCGAGAAAATACAACTGAGAATGACGGTAGCTACGTTTAACAATAATCCCAGCACCATGATTATCTCCTGCTACAGTCCCACCAATGCTAGTGAATAAGTGGACCTCATCACCTTCTACAACGAGTTATCCTCCCTTGAAAAAAGCCTTCCTAAAAATAACGTTCAAATCATCGATGGAGACTTGAATGTTCAAATAGGTAAAAGGGAAAACAACAAATTCAGATTAGATAATTCGTCAAACTGAAATGAGGAACATCTAACAAAATTCTCACTTGAAAATAAACTATCACTCCTTAATACTAGATTACAGAAAAGGAAGGGAAAACTATGGACCAACACCTACACAAATATTGCTGAAGCAGTGATAGATTGCATCCTCGTAAATCATAAATAACTTATTAGCGCTTTGAATTATGAGGCATATTCCTCTTTTGAAGGAGTTTCTTCTGATCTAGGTAAAGACATATTTAAGACGACCTAGAAATTCAACGCAAACAACTAAAACAACACACTATGACAGGTCCTTGCTTAACAATAGAGATATTAGCAATAACTATACGATAATCTTAAGAAACAAATTCGATGCTCTTCAGGAGATATCCGAAATATTTACTCCGAATGACGAATATGAGAACTTCGTCAACGCCCGCATAGAAGCAGCTACAGAATGCATATCAACCAAATTAAGAGCCAAACATAGAGGTCCATGAAAGATATGAACAGTTAAGAAAAAAATGAGACAACCTGAAAACAGCACCCCGATGTAATAAAAAGAACCCAACAAATGCCAATACTCAGAAACTTAAGGAGTTAAAAAGAGAATTAATTAATGCATAGCAAAAAGAACAAATAGAACACATTCAACGCCAGATCAATAAAATTTGAAACTTGATAAAAGATAGACAATCCCGAATAGTGTGGCTGACAGTAAATGAATTGCGCAAAGGGAAGAGCACTTCTAGAGCTAAACAAAAAGCTTTGAACCAAGAAGAACTAATACAGATGTGGAAAGAACAACTGTTTGAAAAATCCCCAAAAGTCAAAGATAGACCTATGACGAAAATTATCAATAACGACCAAGACATCAAACTAGGACAGTTTACTCAAGAAAAACTCGACATAAAACGAAGAAGAATTAAAAACAGGAAAGCTACCGGTCTTGATAAGATATCCTCAGAAGTATTGAAAACAAGGAAATTCAATAACTTACTGCTCTGATACTGCTACGCCCTATATAACCAGAACTCAACAGAGAGATGGACAAAAGGCTGCATTCACCCTTTCCCTAAGAAAGTTGAACTCGGAATTGCAAAGAACTACCAAGGTATAGCCCTTACTTCCATAGCGGCTAAGATTTATAATGTTTTGCTACTCAACTGCATCGAACCAGAAATTGAGAAAATTCTTTGAAAGAATCAAAATGGATTTTGGGAGAAACCAATCCACAACAAAACTGATTCTGACAATCCGTGGAATCATAGG
The DNA here is from genome assembly GCA_963585895.1 of Sepioteuthis lessoniana. Taxonomy (NCBI): domain Eukaryota; kingdom Metazoa; phylum Mollusca; class Cephalopoda; order Myopsida; family Loliginidae; genus Sepioteuthis; species Sepioteuthis lessoniana. The sequence continues at coordinate 36,635,158 of OY757910.1, read as the reverse complement.
AGTTCATTCAAAAAACCTCGAGGCGATACGCTTATTTTCCAATCAGTTGTTGTATCAATTCTACCATATGGATGCACCACAGGGACGCTGACTAAGCGTATTGAGAAAAAGCTTGATGAGAACTGCACAAGAATGTTACGAGCTATATGGAACAAATTCTGGAAGTAACATCCCACAAGACAGCAGCTCTACGGCCACCTACCTCCCATCTTGAAAACCATCCAAATTAGTCGAACAAGATATGCGGGATACTGCTGGGAAAGTAAGGACGAACTCATAAGTGACGTTCTCCCATGAACCCCTTCACACGGACGTGCAAGTGTTGGCCAATCAACAAGAACTTATCAACAACAACTCTGTACGAAAACAGGATATCGTCTGGAGGACCTGCTCGAAGGGATGGATGATAGGGACCAATGGTTTCAGAGAGTCAAAGAAATCCGTTTTTGCAGCGTGATATGATGATGATGATGATGATGATGATGATATTATTATAGATTTAAGTAACTGTTCTTGATGCAAATAATTTACCGTTATATGGCATAAAGTATTTCTAAAGAATACTCATATGACTTTAAATAATCCTTTCTACTTAATAATAATCCTTTGTTTGCACACAGTTATATGGTTTCAAGTAACTAATATTAATCCTTATTTAAAAATTTGCTCAGTCGACTGGGATTGTAGAATAAACCGACTGCTTCTCTGCAGAGGTGTAAAACCCCTCACAACGTGTGTCCTAATATGACACTGAACAATCTGATGGTGAGGTTTTAATAATGCTGGAGCTCTGGAGAATGCTGTAAAATTGTCGACCGTAGTCGAGGACGACCAAAAGCTCTCTTTTCAATAGCTACTACACTGAGGTAAAGCGGAGGGCACTACTACTTTCCCTGGATCTCTCTATTTTACCCTTGATATGTACCTTATATTGCTGAGTGATAAGCAAGGAGGTATCAAGCACCATTTTTAAAGTCTTTGGTATGACACAACCTGAGATCGAACCCAGGTCTCCCGGACCATTAGGTGAACACTCTACCAACTAAACCAATGAGCCGGTTGTATAGTACCCCTTAATTGCCATAGCTTCCAGGTCCACTCAAGCCCGGAATAGTAGCACCTGACTGGGCCCTATCTATGTGTCAAGTAGAATTAAACTGAACTTATGCTAAACTGAATTGCTTGAAATGGAATTTTTTTTTACATTGAAACTATGTACTTATTGTAAAGTGATTTTTTTTTCAAAATAAAACTGTTTTTGACATTGAAACAGAGTACTTGTGCTAAAATGAATTGTTTGAAAAATAATATTTTTTACATTGAAACTGTGTAGTCATGTTAAACGGAATTGTTTGAAATAAAACTGTTTATATGTATAAAATGGATTTTGGCATTAATAATTTACAATGGTTGATATGCCATAAAACCAAACTAAACCAAACCACATCAGTACGCAATTACAACTTCAAGTGATCAGTTTGATTAGAAATAATTTACATTCATATGGCATCAAGAATTCCTATTGAATACGAATAATTACTAAGAGATCTATTTGACCCATACATGTGATCCCAACAGGTAATACAAATAATTTATTTGTATGGTACTATTTGTTACTATGGAATACGAATAATTCTTAAACAGGTTATAGATGGAACCCTAAACAGTACAACCACTCCAAGTGAAAGGGGACCTAGGATTAATGACAATAAAGCATTGCTCTACACTCATTAGATCTCTAGAACTAAAACCTCACAATCAGATGCGGTTTAAGGTGGGGTTTTACGCCTCTGTAAAGAATGCAGTTAGATCATTACAAGATCAATCGACAGGGCGTGACTCTCATTGAAAGATGTTTTATCAAAATAATAAACAAAATGCAACTTTCCTTTGGACAATTTGTCTTTAAAGTATTTTAAATTCTTACACCAGAAAAAAAAAGCACTTACAGACGTCACAATCTGTGGAAATACGGTTGAGTGAGTTGATCGATCGGAAGTTTCATCGAGAAAATTCTGCAGTTTACAAACGTATCCGGACTGGGATTTTTTTTTTTTTTTTTTTTGGTGAGAACAGTTTCAAGTTACTTCTCTTAATACAAATAATTTAAAATTATATGTCATCAAGTATTCCAATGAAATACGAATAATTATATATAGATCTATTTGACGCAGAGATGGGGTCACTTTTTCTTCAGTACAGGAAGAATTACCGACACAAGAACATGTATCGGACATCAAAATGAAGTTTGTCCTCTGTGGATCACATTCCTACTTCTGAACATAGTCACCGTTTCTCTCAATAGCAATGTTTCACCTTTGAATGAGAGTATATACCCTTGCTTCGTAAAATTCTGTTGACTGTTCTTGAGCCACTTTATCACAGCCCTTTTCACTTCCTCGTCTCTGACATAATGTTTGCCTCTTTAAACCTCTTTCATGAGGCTTAAGAGGTCATAGTTTGAAGGAGCTAAATCTTACCAATCAATAACGTCCTCCTTCTGCATGACAATGCTGGACCACACGCAAGCATCAGGACAAACGAGACAACGCCATATTAGGGTGGACAACTTTACCGCATCCTCCACACTCACCAAATCTAGCACCATCTTTTTATACATATCATATTTGATTTGCAAACACACAGTTTGTCGATAACATTTTTAAACGAGCCAGAGTTCATTTGCTTCCATTCGTTTAAAATAGTTGTCCGTATAATATGTAAGTCAGTAGTTTATAGATAATCTTATTTTTAAAATGAGTTAGATTTAATTTGTTGGAACACAGTTAAATGGTTCGAAATATGCTGAAACGAATAGTTCTTCTAAGTATTAATCATTTGTTTGTACTCACTCTGGAATATTGCAATTTAATATAGAACGATTTATTTGAACACAGTTTAATGGTTTCAAGCATCACTATGTAACACTAACAATTTTATCTTGGCACACAGTTAAAGAATTTCAAATATTTTAAATCAGCATTAATGATTCTATTTATCTGTTTTTTAAATTATTCCAAGTATTCCTATGTATCCCTAACAATTCCATTAAATGTCATTTATTTGCAAACAGTTAAATGGCCAAGCAGTTCTATTTCTAAAAAAATTATTTAACGTAAGACAATTGTTGCACAGTTAAAATGGTCAAACAGTTCTGTTTGACCCATACATAGGACCCAATCAGGTGCTACCACTCAGGGTCAAAGTGTTCCTGGGAGCAACGACAATTTAGGGGTACACCACATTCACCTGACCTTTAGGGCTAGAGCCTCACCATCAGAAAGTTTAGCATCATAATCAAGACACTCGTTTGGAGAGTCTTACTCATCTACAGCGATGCAGTCAGTATATTCTGAAGCCACAGCCGACTGGGCGGCAAAGATAGCGGCGAAGCTGCATCTTCTCCAACGTAAAGCTTACAATCTATACGCGGTGCCTCCCTGTCTGTCTGATCAGCGCCATATTAGACGATATATGTCATCCCAGTGAGTAACAGTGAAACGTGAATAAACACTCGAGTGTTTTTATTTATTTTTCCTATTATTACTTTGCGTCGCTTTCATAATTCTTTCTTTTCGTAACCACCTCACATCGTCTCTTTTCCGCTTCATCGATTTCGTTATTTCTTCATCGCTTTCCTTGTCGCTTTTTTAGTTTCTTGTTTTCTTTGTGCTTAAACAGTCCTTTCTTATTCCTTTATGAGCCTTTCATAATGCAGAAAATGTTCTTTCTATTCCCATTTATCCTATCTATATTTTTTTCTTTCCCTCTTACGTCTATCTTTTCATTTCGTTCTTATCTAAATGCCTCTTCTGTATTCCGTCGAACAAATTCTCAACTCAAATATATATATATATATATATATATATATATATACAGAATCTGTCAAAAATATATCCACATTAGAGGAAAGAAAAAATCTATATGATTATTATATCATTTGATATTAAAATATTCATATAGATATTTATATAGTATGAGAGAGATAGGAGCTCATAGTGCCTGGCATAAATATATATATATATATATTGGCAGCACTATTCTTTATACACATATTTGATTGAATAGGACACACACTATGTGTCTGCCTATTCTATCTTTGATCCGTTCAAATCTTCGTTTGGGTCGTTTGGAATGAATTTAGGAAGGTGCCGTATTTTTCCTAAGAACATCCGGCTCCAAGTAGTGTTCTCTTTCTAGATCCATCCTATCAAAAATTCAGGCGATTCATTAAGATTTAAACTAAACGGATCAAATATAGAATAGCCAGAGACAAAGTGTATGTCATATTTAATGAAACATATATATCTATATATATATATAGTCAGGTGAACAATCAAAACTGGGCGAAGAAGTTAGGAGACAATAGTGAGATGACGTTAAGTGGAGCGCAAAAGTTTCATATTCTTATTCCAAAGGAATCGACTGTATCCCCTGGTGAGGGGATAGTCCAGACAAAAAAGGGGTGTCCTCTATATGACACGAGACTATCTTAAGTTGAGGGTCTGGGAAATGTGTGGGACTCCTACATTGCAATTACTCGAAGGTGCACGTAATAACATGATTTTCGCCGTAGGAAATAAACACGGTGACCCGATCTCGAGTCGTCGACGAGGCTGCTTGCATTTCTAATAGTGATAATACCCCAGGGAAATGTATGAATCCAACTCTTCTCTTTCCAGCTATAGGTAAGTACTAGGGAAGACTAGGCCCTTTTGTAATATACTAGCTTAGCTAGCAACGGAGTGCCGTGGATGAACTTAGCAGATTCAATGCTGTCGCAAGATAACATCAACAAAGTGGTTTACCAGGAAAGAAAAAAAATGTAATTTATTGCCTGTGGATAGAATGACAGATATTTCCGTTCGCAGATAAGATCAACAAATTACCGAAAAAAAAACGGAAGTATGTCATCATCATCATCATCATCATCATGTCGTGCCGCCAGCACGGATATCCCTGACCCTCTCTCACCACTTCTCCCTATCATTCATCGCCTCCAGCAGCTCTTTAGGGTTACATCCTGTGTCCTCACATAGTTGCTCTCTGTAAGTTCGCGCTGGTCGTCCTGCTTTTGCACATCCATATGTGGGGGTCCACAGGAGTACATCGCTTATGAGCTCGTCCTTGCTTCTCCAGCAGTGTCCCGCGTGTCTGGTTCGTCTAACTTGTATAGTTTTCGTGATGGGGGGCAAGTGTCCGTATAGTTGGTGTCTTGTGGGGTGTAGTCGCCAGGACTTGTTCAATACTGCTCTCAACATTCTTGTGTAAGTTCCGATAACCTGCCATAAAAAGAAAATACGTGGGCGAAGAGGCCTGTTCATGGGATTTGAAAGACAATATAAGGTCTGTAATTTTGGACTGAAAGCAGAGACCCGCTGGTGACTGAAGCAGACCTGTAAGCTCCCCCGTGTGAGTTCTCCGGCCGTCGCACTACTTCAAAAAATGTCCACGCCACAGAAGAAAGATATATAAGAACTCTCTCTGGCCGTATTCCTACTTCACACAAACGTCGCCATTGAAGAATAGAAATATAAATTATATTTTTATATATTTACGAGTTTTTTGTCACTAGCGATTCAATATACGAGACTTTAACTTTGGTATGGCAACTAGCCCTGGAAAAGGAAAACTCCAAATTCAAACCTTTTTAAACTCCTCTTAAGACAGACCTTGTGTCGGATCCTACTCGTCTGGAGGGATTGGTAAATACATACTTTGGAATTACCCCCAAATTCACAATCACCCGGAATTGTTGCAACTGTTAAAGTTCCATCTATGTTAAATAAATCATTTCGAAATAGTAAAATATATCCAAGAAACAATCACACTAAAATTGTAAATATAACGATACTATGATTGCGATTGCCAAACCACTTATCTTAAAATAACCTTAAATGGGTTCCTATGCCGTTTAAATCAATCAACAAAAAGAAATCAGATTCTTATCAGAACAACCATTATGAGGCTTTCGAGTTAGTGAACCTTCGTAATCACCATTGGACTCATCCAGATCTTTTCGAATCGATTGCACTGTTCTCAAATTGACTCCTAAACCCTCTGAAAACTTTCTATAGGCGCTCCAGAGTTAATTCCCTTGAGTAGAGCATGCTGTTTTCTGATTTCCAGAGGAGTGGCGCTGCTTTCCTCACAGACAATGGCCAGCTGACTCTAATTAGAAGCAAAGTATACAAAGTCTGAAACAAAACAAAAAAAACACATGAGCGAAATTAATAGTTTAAAATGACATGAATATTTTTCATATAAAGATTAGTAATTATCGAACCATAACTCTCACTGTCTGCAAAGTGTGTATTTCATTAAGGAACTACTCATATCAGTATCTCTCAAAGGAAGCCATTTTAATATAGGAATAGTTTTATGCATACACTGAAAAATGTAGATTATCTTGTTGACTCATTCCATCAGAACTTGAAGCAATCTGTAAACAAAGTCAAATAGTCCGGACTTTGACATGAGGTAAAATGATGCCATTAATGGCGGCAAATAATGCGAGATTGTTTGAGTTTTGCCACTGACTTAAAGACTTAGGAGACTTGGCGTCCACATCTTTTAGAGTTGATATTGAAAAAAAAAGGCAAAAAAAAAAAGAAAAACGACACTAAAAATTGTGCATCAATTCAAAGAGAATGCAATTTAATACATTGCGAAAAATAATACGAATAATAAAACAAAAAAGATCGATGAAAACGTAGAAACAGATCTTTAATTACACAGGGAATCGTTCAGTTGCAAAAGCTTGGACTCATTTGGAAAGTACGTATAAAGCGTTCTTATTGGGTAGTTCATGTTCCTCAATTAACTAAACTCTGCACCTACTTTTCATTAGAAAAGAAATGCGATATATATATATATATATATATATATATATTGTTTGTATGACAGAGTGAGATGATTAAAACTAGTAAAGAAGATGGGAGTTCTGGGTATTACACTAAAATGCATTTGATGGTTCGTCTCCAGCCTAAGAGTTTCAGGAATGTTGGTTGGCTGGTTGTTTTGGTTTTATGGTATATCAACCTTTGTGGGTTATTTAATGCCAAATCCATTTCATCAAATAATCAGTTCCATTTGAAATAATTCGGTTTAGCATGAGTACACAGTTTAATTGTCAAAAACTTTCCTTTTTCAAGATATTCAGTTTAGTAAAACAATTCTAATTTAAACCATCCAGTTTAGCGTAAACACACAGTTAAATGTCAAAACAGCTTTATTTCAAGTAATTCAATTTAGTATAGGTACGCCGTTCAGTTCTATTTTACCCATTGATAGGGCTCTATCAGATGCTACCACTCCGGGCCAGAGTAGACCTGAGAGTGGTGAGAATGAAGGGGTAATCTGCATTCCCCAAAGCTCCAGTATTACTGGAACCTCGCCATTAGGTTGTTTAGTGTTATATCTAGGACACTTGTTAGTTGTATTTTCCTCTCTGTAGAAGTGCAGCCGTGTATTCTACAGCCCTGGCCGACTGGACAATTTCAGGAATGTGGAGTACCCCCTAATCACCATTAATCTCAGGTCCACTCTGACACGGCGTTGTGATACCTGTTGTGAGTTCCATCTATGGTTCAAAAACTACCGTTTACTCAAGTACTTAAGAATATTATTAAAAGTCACATAAAATTATACAGGTGTGTGCCAATCGTTGCATTAGAAAGAAATTATTACTGCTAGATAATAATACTTCAAAACGTTTATTTGTATACTAACAAATTATTAAATTGGATAGAATTATTAGAGTTAGATAACAACCATCATCATCATCATCAAGTCGCGCTGGTAGCACGGATATCCCTGACCCTCTCTCGTCACTCCTCCCTATCGTTCATCGCCCTAGGTAGGTCTTCAGGACAACATCCCGTATCCTCACATAGCTGCTGAATGTATGTTCGTGATGGTCGTCCTGCTTTTGCACGGCCATGTGTGGGGGTCCATAAGAGTACATCTCTTATGAGTTCGTCCCTGCTTCTCCAGCAGTGTCCTGCATGTCTGGTTCGTCTAACTTGAATAGTTTTCGTGATAGGAGGCAGGTGGCCGTACAGGTGGTGTCTTGTGGGGTGTTGCCGCCAGGACTTGTTCAAGATTGCACGCAGCATTCTTGTGTAATTGTCGTCTAGCTTCTTCTCCAGCCGTTTAGTTAGCGTCCATGTAGTGCAGCCATATAGCAGTATCGATGTGACCGCTGCCTGGAAGAAATTGCGTTTCATTTTATCGGTTAAGTCTGATTTCCATATAATCGATACCCTATTGATAGCTGTCCATGCTTTTGTTAACCTCGTTTCGATGTCCTTTTCGGTTGATTCGACGCTGCTTCCTAGGTAAGTGAATTTGTCTACTAGTTTAAGAGGGGTTCGTCAGCTCGAAGCCATTCTCTCTGATTTTGTCAATCGATGTTCTAAGTACGTAGTCTAGACAAATGATAAAGAGGTACGGAGCCAGCGTGTCCCCTTGTAGTACTCCTGCTACAATGTCGAAGTATTCTGTGTCTCCATCTGGTGATCGTACTTTTACTTTGGTGTTTCTATAGAGAATCGTTATTGCTGCTACGGTTTCTTTAGGTATGCCGTACGCTAGTAGGATTTGTTCCATCTTTCCTCTGTTAATGGAATCGAAAGCCTTGGTAAAGTCAACAAATATTAATGTCGCTTGTAGGTTTTTTGTCAGTACACCTTCAAGGATTCTACGGATGGTTAATATTTGTGAGGTCGTGGATCTATTTCTTCGGAAGCCATTTTGGTTTTTCCTAAGTATGTTGTCGATTTTGGGTTCTATGCGGTTTCGTAGTAGGGCATTGTAGATTTTGGCTGCTATGGATGTAAGTGTTATGCCTCGGTAGTTTTTGGCTAATCCGAGGTCCGTCTTTTTAGGTAAGGGGAGTATGCATCCCTTCATCCTTCTATCTATCGGATTTTGATTGTATACTGCGTTGCAGTGTCGGGGCAGTATGTCGTCGAATTGTCTGGTCTTCCATACTTCCGGGGGAATTTCGTCCAGCCCTGCAGCTTTCCTATTTCTAATTTTTCTGAGAACCGAGTCGAGTTCTTCTTGTATGAACTGTCCTAGTTTAATGTCTAATTGTTTACTAATTATTCTGGTGATTGGTTCATGTGTTATTTTCGGTGGGTTTCCTAGTAGGTTTTCGAAGTGCTGTTTCCAGAGTTTTATTCTTTCTTGTTGATTTGCTGCTTTCAGTTTTACTTTGGCTGTGTTCTTTCTTCTACTCACTTCGTTTATTGTTTGCCAGGCTATCCTAGATTGACTATCTTCCACCAAGTCTCTAATCTCATCTATTTGATTTTGAATGTATTCTGTCTGTTCCTTTATATATATGCCTGCTAATTGATATTGTGCCGTTTTTAGTTTTAAGGCATTTGTGTTTGTTGGGTTTTTTGGATAGTTTTTGGAGGCTGTTTTCACTAGTGCACGTTTTTCTCTCACCGCTAAAGTTTCCCATGGGACTCTATATTTAGTTTTGAGTTTTAATGGAATGCATTTCTCTGCTGCCTTGAAGTGCGCATTGACGAAATTTTCATATTCATCGTTTGGTGTACTTTTTTCCGTCTTTTCTTGTAGTGTTTCGAATCTGTTTCTTAATTCTAATACGTATTTATCTCTTATATCTCTGTTGTTCAAAAGGGCCCAGTCATAGTGTTTGGTGGTCGCTGTTCGTTTGGCGTTTTTTCGTAGGCTTAACCGTATTTTGCCGTGAATATTCGGTGATCGGTGGACACACCCTCAAAAGAGGAGTATGTCTCGCAATTCATTGCACTATTTTTCCATTTCTTGTTTATAAGGACGTAGTCTACCTGAGCTTTAGTTTGCGTGCGTGTATGTCCATAGTTTGCCCTCCCTTTTTTGGTAGTTTGTATTGAGGCATGCTAATCTATTTTCTATCATGAAATCTGTTAGATGTTGCCCATTCCTATTTGACGTGTTGTGGAGGCTGTATTTGTTGTTTCCGTTTTTCCCGATTTGGGCATTCATGTCTCTGCCAATGACTAACATGTTGTGTTTCGGGATGCTACGCACTAATGAGGATAACTCATCGTAGAAAGTGACTAGTTTAGTTTCTTCACTAACATTGGTAGGGCTGTAGCAGGAGATGATTGTTGCTCTGGGGTTGCCGTTAAAAGTAGCTGCCATCATTCTAGGTTGTATTTTCTCAATGCTATTTAGCGTTTTAAATGCTCTAGGTCCTATAAGTAATCCTACCCCTCCTACTGCGGCATTGACTGAGTTTTTCCATGCGGATACAGTGACGAGCGACCATCCATTGCCAGTTTCGTGATATTTGATATCTTCGGTGTGCGTGTATCTGTGTTCTTGTATGCATATTATGTCAATCTTATGCTCTACGGCTGATGCGATTAGCTCTGGTAGTTGTCCTATTCTATTTAAGGTTCTTACGTTAAATGTCGCTATTTGTAGTGTTTGCTTGCATGTCCAAATGTCAGCGAACACGGCAAAACGTTTTTGAATTTCTTCTATAATTTAAAAATTCTTAAAGCCCTAACAGTAGTTTAGAAGAAAAAGTAAAAGCCTAAAACACCCAATACTACCACAGCACCCCCACATAAAAAAGAGAAAGGAAAAAAAAAAGTGAAATTAGTATCCCTCCCCACCCCCTGACTCGAACAGTAGACCGTCTCCAAACATACCTAAAATTCAGTAGTAAATAAACGCTAAAAGGGAGTGGAATGATTTGAACTCACGTACCAACAGAGGAAAAATGTTTCAATATTGGTCAGTATGTCTTAAAGCTCTATTAATTTAAAATGCTGAATTTTACAAAATGTTATGCTGTATTTTGTTTGTAAAATAATGCTTAAACTATGCGTTTTAAATGTAAAGACACGCTTACTTTACTATAAAGCCAAATTGAATATATGACTCTGTCCAAATGTCAGCGAACACGGCAAAACGTTTTTGAATCTCTTCTATAATTTAAAAATTCTTAAAGCCCTAACAGTAGTTTAGAAGAAAAAGTAAAAGCCGAAAACATCCAAAAAAAAAACTTTTCATTTGTAAAAGCTCTATAATTCCTAAAGCCTCCTCGGTTCCCAACGGTTGTATAGAAGAAAAAATATAAAGCCTAGGAAAATATCCCAATACCGCCAAAAAAAAAAAAAATTCAGTACCAGTGAAAGTACCTTAATCTTGGACTTTAACTAAGTCAAAACTTAAGAAAACTAAATCAAAATTACCCCCCCTTTTTTACGTACACATGGGAAGCAGCATGATGTACGTAGGTATTTGAATAAACCCATGGACAACCAAACTTAATACCTAAACAGGTCCTGGACGCGAGTTTGACGACTTTACGCTCAGGATCGTTAGTTCGATCAGGGAACTACTGCTGCTCCTCTATAAGAGTTGCTTCTATAGAAGAGAATAAAACAGCCATCGAAAGATGACCATGACCCACACTCAAACCACATACACAAACCGCATCGCTCTTCGCGCGGGTAAAAAAGGGGCGCGTCCTGCTGAGGTTGGAGCCCTGGCCTCAGTGTTCGAAAAATCAGCTACAGAGCTCAAACGATCAAAACTAGATAACAATACTTGAAACCATTTATGTGCAAACAAAAGAAGTTTCATCTTTTTTGAAAAACAGTAATTCGCTTACAAATTATATATATATATATATATATATATATATATATATATATATATATGTATATATATATAAACAGGATTTGACATTATATAACCCACAAGGGTTAGTATGCTATAAAACGCCAACGAACGTCGTGCTTTAAATGTTAGCAAGCTAGTCTCACAGACCAATGAATGCTAAATAAGAAGTTTAGTCCTTACCGGCAGGGATAAATCTACAGCCTCGTGTTAAAACAACTTCAGTGGAGCCTGAGCAAGCCAAGTTCAAATTTTACAAGAGACTTTGTTGACTTTGGCTGTGAAAAAGCTATGCATACAACATTTTTCTTCCTCTCAGCAAGTAATGAAAGAAGACGAAATAATGGGTTTACTAAGCTTTTTGCTTAAATCTAGCACAAGGACGCATGAATGGACCACCCAATGAGAATCAAACCCACTCGTAAAGGCTTGCTTGTCTAGCTTGCTAACCATTACACTACTCGAAGTGCCCGCACGAAAGAATGGGTTATCTAGTCTTGCTTAATAACTAGTATAGCAGTAACTCTTGTAATGTAGTCACCTCCTATCACCACTCGACAAAAGAAAAATTACGAGAACTCTCATGGTTGGTGAAAGAAACGATCATGAAACAAAGTTTGAGATTTTTTTCAAAGGGTCAGTCAAACAGGCTGGTTTGAAAAGCCAAGTTAACTGATAATTGTTTAGGAGTTCGATTTCCATTGGTTACCACAGCCCTTCTCGCGTTGTACAAAATTCAGCTAAATCTTACTGAATGAATTATATCTATGGTCTTGCGACAAATCTTCGCAATGGAAACTTAGCAGAGTGAAATGCAAGGCAATTAGATCATTGATGCCATTATTTTGTAAGTTTTTTCATGCAAATCTGCTTCTCGAACGTTGTCAAGAGAGAATGATTTTTTTTATAAGTATGGGAAAGACAAACCCAGGGTTGCGAAACCAAACAAAAAAACAATTTTCCGAATCTTATCAGTAAGAAGAATGCGTTCTGTGGTTATCTTCGTCTATTAAAAAAAAAACCTTTGTTCAATTATAAATTGTCGCCTCCACCCCGATTGAGGTAGATGTTTTGTTTTACCTCAAAATATTCGTCTCGTTACTGCCTGAAACTTTTAAAATCTGCTCTTCTGGCTTGAATAGTTCTAGCCTTTAAAACGAGAGTTCACTTGATTAACTTTTTTATCTTTCTCTGTTGGTCGCATATTCTATATCCGGCCGTTAAGGTCGTTGGTTAGATGACACGACATTATATTTTCTTAGCCTGGCTCTCATCTTACAGAATAAACTGTTCCTTTCCTGTGGTTTGAATACATTATAAACATTTCATTCATTCTTGTGTACTTTTTGTGTTACAATTCATAAAACATTGTTTTGTTTAAATATCGGGATCTTTATTGCATTCATTTTCATTTATTCTGTAACCCTGTTTTACCATAGGTGCTTCTGGTGGTGTAATGGTTAGTAAGCTCAACTAGCAAACTTACACGAGTAAGTTCGAGTCTCATTGGGTGCCCCTTTCATGTGGCCTTGTGCCACATTTAAGTAAAATCCTTAGTAAATTATAACTCTGTTTTAACATGCATATTTCGTATACATACGAATGTTGTATCTATTTCTATCTTTGGGGTTTTCATGCGAAGATCTTGTTCAAAAAATTAGACATGAAATAAAAAAAAAAAGGACGGATTATTTTTCTAGGAAAATGTTTTAGGCTTCTTCTTCTTTAACCGAACCGAGAAGATTTCAGTGGATGAGTATCCAATATAAAGAACTCAGTCTGCCCAACTGTTTATCGATAGCTGAATAAAAAATCGATCAATTTCTGCTTTTCCAAAGGGTATAAGCGTAAATTGAACTACGAATATTCCCGTCCAGGATTTGAATTTGTGCTGCCGATACTATTTCCTACGATGATATCCGTTACGCTAACCGCTATTGGATACCAGAATAATCGTACTCAACTGCGTGATAGATTCTCTAAACAATACTCATCAGGATTTTTTCCTTCTCTTCAACTGGTTGTCAGACAAAAGCTAAAGAGGAAACTGCTCCTCTATTAACTCTTAGTTGAAGAAAGAGGAGATTTATTTTTCTTTCCCATAGAATTTGCGCAAAGTGAAATGCAAACAGCCTTTCCTAGAATTTGAACTCGATTCGTCAAGTCCATTTTTTATGACAAAGACTATAACGTCAGGTGTATATCCTTAGTTGAATAGTCAACCAGTGCAGAGCATCAGATATCAACTTTATTATTCGCAATATATGACGATATGATTCTCTTATGACCAGGAAGATTTATGTTATAAACTCTAACACACGAACGAGCAATGGCGTCAAACCAGAGAATGACTTTTATCGTAAAATTCTACTGGATACAAAGAGAAGAGTATTGATTTGTTTTTTAGCATTAAGTGCACGATAAAAAATTATGCTAGTATTCAGAAGGGACGTGTTTTTTTCTTAAGAGCTGTGCTGAAAAGTTCATATATGAACTCAACCCTTATGTAATGGTCGACGAAGTAGGCTCAGAAACCAATTACTACAGAGTAGGGAGTTTGACCCTCACTAAGTGCACCATATAACCGGCCTTCTTCATAATCTAACTAGCACTTTCTCATTGGTAAGGGGGTTTCCAACGGTATAAATCCTTGCAATAGTATAAATAGTATCATGGCTTTTCTACTTCAATAATTACTTTGGCATTGAATAACTTACGCAAGTTGATATTCCATTAAAAAGCAGCTCGTAGTACAAGGTTTACCGAGGTTGGCTAAATCCCCTACATCTCGGTGTGATAGATATTGAAAAGGGAACTATCAGGTAGCCCTCGACTACGGTCGCCAACTTTACTTATTTTTATATCTGATGTCTGGTTGGCCCATTGGCCTAGTGGTAGAGTATTCACCACTGGGCTGGGAGACTGGGGTTCAATCCCAGGCCTATTCATACCAAAGACTCAAAGATGGTACTTGATACTTCCTTGCTTAACACTCAGCAATATAAAGTACGTATCAAGAGTAAAGTGGAGCAATCCAGGTAAAGGAGTAGCGCCCTCCCCTACAGCTCGGTGTAGTAGCTATTGAAAAGGGAGCCTTCAGGTAGCCCACGACTACGATCGCCAACTTTACTTACTTTTATATCAACGCTTGTAGATTTTTTTAAATCTCGAATCCTGTTTATAATACATTCGATTTATGATTCGTAAATGTTACAGTTTGTTGGTAAATTTTTACACAAACCAGAACTCATTTCTTTGCTCACTGTTAAATCTCTTCAAGGATTGTTAACACTAATGAATTTATTAGCACAGTTATATTGTTTCAAGTATTACAATCTGACACTAACAATTCAATTTTAGTTATTTGTTTGTTCATAGTTATATAGTCAAACCTATCTTTAAACCCTGCAGGTCAGAATGGACCTGAGAGTAATGTTAATGATATTTGGTTGGGTTTTATATCATATCAACCCTTGTAGCTTATATAAAGACAAATCTTGTTTTTATCCATAGACATACGCATATACACACACACATTCCCACATTAACACACACACACACACACACATATATATATATATATATATATATCTTTGATGTCTGTTATTTCTGACTATTAAAACCTCAATAATAGCTTAACGTGTTACTTTATACAATGACGTTATTTGCTTTGTCTTAGATTACCGGTGGCGTAATTTTCTCGTTCAAAAGTTTATAGTTTATCCTGGATCTATTTAAAGCATTTATTAAGTCCAATAAATGTTTCAGTGATAATGAGCTTCTGTCATCGTCTTAGTGTTACATATTCGTCGATTTTCGATCTTGAGTCCCCAGTAGTTCATAAATTTCCTCGTTACTTATTTTATGAGATTATTATTATCATTGGCTGCCGGATCAAGAAAAACACAGACCTGTGTAGTTTTATTACCGTCTGCAATATTCAGTACGTTGGCTACAAGAGTCTCGTCGGCTTTGATGACTGTTGTTGTCTATTATATTTCATTGGCTTGTTTATAAATGTCTTTTTTTTTTTTTTACATTTCATGAATCATGAATTTTAATATTCACGCCAAATATCTGCTGCGTTTTCTCCGATGATTGAGTGACATTAAGTCTCCTCAAATGTCTGGCACCTTTCTCAGCTATCGTTGCAGTAATTTCAGTACCGAGTTTCAGCCAGTTTCAAACCTTCATGAAAATTTCTCGGGAGAGTCAAGAATAACTTCGCCTTGAGATTCATATACTATTTATTTCGTGGGCATGACACTATACAGCATTTGATGGAGAGGTTGTCAGGATCTCATGTCTCTGTTTTTGTCTTTTTTTTTGCACACTTTAAAGATTATTCATATTCCATTGAAGCGTTTGCAAAAAAAAAATATTTAGCCCTTTTTAAAACTATATAATAAAAGATTAAACAAAATCGATCATTCACTTCTTTGTTGGGCCCAATACTTTTCAGGTCTACCTGTACAAATACTATTTCAGTTATGTTTTGTTGTTTAAATTTCAATTAATTTATAATGGGATGGATGGGAATTAAATTTGTTTTTAGAAGCCCTTTAACTTGTTTATCCCTATCTAGCTAGAATAATTTATTTGTTTATCAGCTTTACTCTATCTTTGATCTGTCAAAACCTACTCGTTTCCTGTGGATACGACATTAAACTGACTCTGTCGGTGAGGCCCCAGTTCTGGTGCTTTGGGCAACGTGGTTAACCCGTTCATTAAAATTACTTACATGTCTATTTTTTCATGGTCCGGGAGATACCAAAGACTTTAAAAATGATACTTGATACCTCCTTGCTTTAGCACTCAGCTCGCCAATGGTCCGGGAGACCAAGGTTCAATTCCAGGTCGAATCGTACCAAAGACTAAAAAAATGGTACTTGATGCCACCTTGCTAAGCACTCAGCACTATAAGGTGTGGATCAAGGGTAAAGTGGAGCAATCCTGGGAATGGAGTAGCGCCCTCCCTACATCTCGGTGTAGTAGCTATTGAAAAGGGAGCTTTCGAGTCACCCTAAGGCCGCCAACTTTACTTACTTATATAAGGTATGTATTAAGGGTAAAGTGGAGCAATCCAGGGAAAGGAGTAGCACCCTACCCTACACCTCGGTGTAGTAGCGATTGAAAAAGAAGCCTTCTGGTCACCATAGACTACAGTCACCAACTTTACTTTTATTTATTTTTATTATTGGTTATTTGAATCCATACTGCTGTCTTCAAATTATTTTTATTGGGTAGTAATATTTGATAAATAGAAATTACAAATGTTTAATTGCAATACTCAAAACCATGTGCAAACAAATGATTAATATCTAATTGTATCGTTAGTGTTATATAAGAATACTTGAAACCATTTTACAGTGTGCAAACAAATAAGCTCTAACAAATCTATTAGAAATAAATTTACTTACAAATTATTTTCTCTTTTTACTTTCCTTCCACACAGACAAAAATGTCATGACAGAATAAGCAAGCATGTCTTCCCCAAGAGAGGCAATGACAAATCATATACCCTCCAGGGATTAGATGGGGAATAAGGTTTGGTGGTTACTTTATTCGAGGTTCTTGGGTTGTAGTAATGGTTGTTGTTGGCTATTGTCGGTTGTAGGTTGTTGGCGGTCATAGTCGTTGATTTTGTGTTTAAGTATCTGACTCCATTGTTCCTTTTCTTACCCCATTTAACTTGTCTTCTTCTTTGTCTGTGGAAGGCTACAAGAGAATTTACGGAAATAAGGAAAGAGACGGAGATACCTTATAAATTCCAACTTTATTTCAGGGTTTTAATGACAATTTTGTGGCGTGGGGAGTTCCTCTGAACCAGTAGAAATATGTCACGTTTCTTATACGAGGTATCGAAATATATTTGTCATTTTCGGAGTGGGGTAAGTTTAAGGTCTGAGGTTATATCAAGTGAGTGTCTTTCAGTAGAATCCGCTGCTACAGGAGACGCAACCTGCGCCCAAGTCTAAGACTGGGTATACTTGAACGCTCCAGCTAGCAAATGAATGAAAGAGGATTTTTCAGTACTACAGTGAAGGCTGAAGTAAGGACGGATTTCTCTTTGGTGCCAGGAAGTTTGTTTTTTTAGGTATACGCAGATTTCTGGAAACCACTGCGCTTTTTGAATTTTTTTTTCTTGTTAATAATCTCCACAATTATTTCACCTGACGTACAAATCGAAGTTAACGCTTTCATGGTTTTATGAAACCCTTTTATTTCCATTAAAGTTCTTCTGAAATGCAACCTTTTTTCTTTGGCTACATCATATGTAACAAAGGCTTGCAAATTACCTTTTTATGGTATGCTGGAGAATAATTTTCGTGGATAACGTTTTCCTAAAACTAGGTAATTTGTCCCTCGCCCCTATCTATGTTTTGCCTCAGATGAACAGAATGTACTTTTATATTTCAGTAACTTTCACTTCAAGATAAAAAAAAGAAAAATAGAAATGATCATTTAAAAGTAAAATAAATAGAAACATTCTGATTGTGAACTTTAGTGAAATTTTCATCGGTCCCTTTAAAGATCTACAATATTAGTGGGACCAAAGAATATTAAAAACTAACTCACACAACAGAACATTAGGTATTTTTCTTTATAACGTGAAAAGAAGTAAATTTGGTGCTCTGTGTGGAGGGTGTACTTCAGTTGACAGATAACTTACACGTATAACAAAACATGAGAAAATTTGTTTTGTTTCATAACATAAAGGAGAAATAGATATATCAACTTATATTGACATTAAAAGAGAAACTTGAGATGACAGCCAACATACAGAAATATAAAATTATCGAAAAATTTTGTGAGCGGATTGTTAAATAAACAGAAATTATATATACTGTTTCTTTAAATGTAATAAGACTGAGTTTTGCTTTTGTTTTCTCTTTTAATAATATTTATAGTACAATTTATTGCAATTTACTCATGAAATACAATAAAAAGAAAAAATAGAAAAGTGAAATCGGAAAAAAATTGACAAGAAGATAAAAATGGAACTAGGAAAAATTTGATTGGTTTCGTTTTGTTGGGTTTTATCGTATATCAACCATTATTGGTTATTTAATGACAAATCCTGTTTATACATATATATAAAATATATATGATTTGTAAACAGTATTTGCTGATAACATTTTTAAACGAGCCTGAGCTCATGTTTTGCACACAGTTAAATGGTTTCAAGTATTATTATGTAACAGTAACAAAACACTGATTTTTATTTCTTCACTTCGTCACACCTGGGGTGTCCTCGTGGTGTAATGGTTAAAGCGATGGACTGCAGAATCGTAGTACACGAGTTCGTACTCCAGTCGCACTATTACGTTCACTTTCGGACAAATACCCTTGGGAAAGGTATGAACCCCCTTATTCTCCCAGCTATGGGTTAAATAGTACCACTGGACCGTTCACACAAGGAGAACTCGACTCGGTTCTCAGAAAAATTAAAAATAGGAAAGCTGCAGGACTGGACGAAATTCCCCCGGAAGTATGGAAGACCAGACAATTCGACGACATACTGCTCCGACACTGCAACGCAGTATACAATCAAAATCCGATAGATAGATGGACGAAGGGATGCATACTCCCCTTCCCTAAAAAGGGGGACCTCGGATTAGCCAAAAACTACCGAGGCATAACACTTACATCCATAGCTGCCAAAATCTACAATGCCCTACTACGAAACCGAATAGAACCCAAAATCGACAACATACTTAGAAAAAACCAAAATGGCTTCCGAAGAAATAGATCTACGACCTCACAAATACTAACCATCCGCAGAATCCTTGAAGGTGTACGGGCAAAGAACCTACAAGCGACATTAATATTTGTCGACTTTACCAAGGCTTTCGACTCCATTCACAGAGGAAAGATGGAACAAATCCTACTAGCGTACGGCATACCTAAAGAAACCGTAGCGGCAATAACGATTCTCTATAGAAACACTAAAGTAAAAGTACGATCACCAGATGGAGACACAGAATACTTCGACATTGTAGCAGGAGTACTACAAGGGGACACGCTGGCTCCGTATCTCTTTATCATTTGTCTAGACTACGTACTTAGAACATCGATTGACAAAATCAAAGAGAATGGCTTCGAACTGACGAAGAAAAGAAGCAGAAGATACCCCGCAACAACAATTACCGACGCCGACTACGCCGATGACATAGCGATACTGGCAAATACACCTGACCAAGCCGAAACACTTCTGCATAGCCTGGAACGAGCAGCAGCAAGCATAGGCCTCCATGTTAATGCACACAAAACGGAATATATGTGCTATAACCAAACGGGGGACATCTCCACTCTAGAAGGAACCCCTCTTAAACTAGTAGACAAATTCACGTACCTAGGAAGCAGCGTCGAATCAACCAAAAAGGACATCGAAACGAGGTTAACGAAAGCATGGACAGCTATCAATAGGCTATCGACTATATGGAAATCAGACCTAACCGATAAAATGAAACGCAGTTTCTTCCAGGCAGCGGTCACATCGATACTGCTATATGGATGCACTACATGGACGCTAACTAAACGGCTGGAGAAGAAACTAGATGGCAATTACACAAGAATGCTGCGTGCAATCCTGAACAAGTCCTGGCAGCAACACCCCACAAGACACCAACTGTACGGCCACCTGCCCCCTATCACGAAAACTATTCAAGTTAGGCGAACCAGACATGCAGGACATTGCTGGAGAAGCAGAGATGAACTCATAAGAGATGTACTCTTATGGATCCCCACACACGGCCGCGCAAAAGCAGGACGACCAGCACGAACGTACATTCAGCAGCTATGTGAGGATACAGGTTGTTGTCCTGAAGACCTACCTAGGGCGATGAACGATAGGGAGGAGTGGCGAGAGAGGGTCAGGGATATCCGTGCTGCCAGCACGAGATGATGATGATGATGATGACTGTTCTTCTAGGAGAATGGCTTTGGCATTAAATAACCTAAAACGAGTTGATATGCCATTAAACAAAGAAACCAACCAACCAATTTAACATTAGTCATTTGTTTTGAACACATTTAAATAGATGTACACGATATGTTAGAGATTATTTTGTCTGTAATTTTATTTTTAAATAACCAATTCGCCCAGATACCAGCATCCCTATTGCCTCCACAAACCTAAATCGCTTCGATTATTGCTATTTGACACCAATAATTCTATTCTACATTACTCATTCATTAAGACACAGTTAAATTATTCCAAGTACTGCTGTGAATCACTAACAATTCAATTAAAATCAGTGATTTGTTTACATAGTTAAATAAACAAACAGTTCTATTTCTAACACTTCAACTTAGCATGGCATTTGTTTGCACTCAATTTAAATGTCAAACTGTTCTATTTGATCCAAATATAGGACAATATCAGGTGCAACCACTCCGGTCCAGAGTGAACCAGGAAGCATTAGTAACGAAGAGGTACTACACAATCCCCAAATCTCCAAGGGTGGAGCCTCACCATCAGCTAGTTTAATGCCATATCTGGGTAACTCATTGCGGGAAAGGGTTTTACTCCTCTGCAGAGATCCAGTCTGTGTAATCTACAACTCAAGACGACCGGGCGGGAAATTTTTTAAACGGAAATTCATGCAGAGCCGGTGGGCTTAGAATACACTGAGTGGGACAACTTCTGAAGGGTAAGACCCCCCCTGACGAAAAAAAAAAATGGAAATCTGAGCATGATACTAAAATGCGATTAATAGTGAAGAGTTTGCCGTACTCCTTGATTGCCATTACTCCCAAGTTAATTCTGACCCTGGGTTGTAGTACCTGTAATTGTGTCCTATTTATGGATCAAATATATATGTTTAAAAAATATTCGTTATTGATTGGACTATCTGCATAAAAACCTCTTAAGAAACAATAACACAAAAAATGTAAATATAAATATACAAAGTACGCGTTTCCCTACCCTCTCGGCATAAAATACTCCTCGACTGGTTGATAAGTCTTTAAAATCATTCAATCCATCAATCAATCAACTGAAATTCACCCCCTACTTTTTGTACTAATTTGCACATATCACTTGCTGTCGTATGTGTACGCATTTTAATGAAAAATATAAAGATGAAATTTCTGTTTTGTAGTAGCTAACGTTCTTGACTGGGAAATTGTAGTTAGCGATTTCGAACCCCAGTGAAGCTATTATGTGCACTTGAGGATTAATACCATTGGGAAAGGTATGACCTGTTTTATTCTCCAGCTATAGGTTAAATTGTCTCATTACTGCTCAACAAGGTTGACATTTGCATTGAATTGTAACATACCCATACATGAATATGCGAAACGTACACAGAATGTTCATAACATATATACATAGAACATAGGAATCCCGAAACACGAAAAACACTTTCGACTTCTTAGTTCAGGTACGAAACCTTTTATTACCTTTGAGTTAAAGGTTTCGACATAGGAAAGAGAGATGCACAATCTTTCTACGATGACTTTTCCATCTGCCCCCCTCCAACACGTGTGGCACCCGCCACAAGGCCTTGGCCTGGCTTCGGCGAGCAAACGAAAGTCAACCGTCTTCTTCCGAGGCAGGACTCAACTCAACTAACTGACTTTTTCAAAATACCCCAGATCCTCCACGCGCTACAGGTGCGTGACGTCTACCGCACTCTCTAGCCCCGTTTCCCATCTGGGCTATTGTGACATATCTGAGTGACACGTCCGCTCCGCCCGCGCGCGTGAACCTCTGCATTAATGTTGCACCTAAGTAACCCATGCACTGAGGCGAAATGTTCTCAGCCTAACTTAACCCAAAGGCATAAAACGAAATCCCTTGGCCATTATATTACAGAATAACCTAGGAAGGTTGCTATGCTATTAAGTTAAAAAAAAGATGAAATCAAATGAATAGTGGAGTATTTTCTGTATTATAGATAAGCATTATAAATCGTGGAAATCACGATCAAATTCATTTCTCCTTTGGCCCGTTGTTTCTTATCACAAAGATGTAATGTCTTTTTTGTGTGTCTCCTTGAGTTTGAGACCCCTGACCATGGGGAAAATTTATAAAATATTTCTGAAACTGTATTTGAACAGCGTTGACATTTCAGTCTGTACAACACAAAAATTGCTCAATTAAATAATTCTTTTTGATTTCTTTATTAAACATAATCTCTGGTGAACGCTGTAAAATTTATATTAAATCAGGCTGCTGTCTAAAATCTTCACAAGTCATACAATATAAATCCATAACTACTATAACTAGTGTTATAAACATTTACCTTCAACGGCAGGATACGTTTTTAGTGGGTGTAAAACTGCCTAAATTTAATCGAACTGCAGCCAGCCATTGGAATTATGTTGTATTGCTTCCGCAGTAAAATAGGAGAAAGTTGAAACCAACAAAAGCTCTCATACATTAACAGATAAATTCTTACAAGCAACGAAAAGAAATCTACATGTTTGCAACAGATTGAAAAACAGGATATATTATATATTATTAGGTTTGGTTTCTTTGTTTGTTGAGGTTTTATCGCATATCTACCTTTGTAGATTATTTAACGCCAAATCTATTTTTATGCAAATAATCATTTCTATTTCAAACAATCCAGCTTAGCATGAGTACACAGTTTAAATGTCAAAAACATTTCTATTTCAAGCTATTCAAACAGTTCTCATTCAGCTTATTCAGTTTTGTATAAGTAGAGATATTGTTTACACACAGTTAAATGTCAAAACAGTTATATATTAAACAATTTAGTTTAGTGTAAGTACAGTTTAAATATCAAAAACAGTTCCCTTTCAAATAATTCAGTTTAGTATAGCACGCAGTTTCGATATTAGTACAGTTTAATAGTCAAAAACATTTCTATTTCAGGCTATTCGGTTAAGTCAAACATATCTAATTCAAACAATTCTGTTTAGCATAAATTTGCAGTTAGTTCTATTTAACCCATAGATTGGGCACAATCAGGTGCTACCATTCCGGGACAGATTGGACCTGAGGGCAATGGCAATGAAGGGGTGCTTCGCATTCCTCAAAGCTGCAGCATCACAGGAACCTCACCATCCGATTGTTTAGTGTCATATCTAGGACACTCATTGGGTGAGGTCTTACCCCTCTGCAGAGAAGCACTCGATGTATTCTTTAACCCCATCCGGCTGGGTAAGAAATATCATAGAGAGAAGCGATGTGTATTCAAATATTTCTTTGCTTAAAACCTTCCGTAGAAACGTACTGCTTATATATGTATATATATGTTAGCCAACTATTTTCGAAAGCGACCTGAAGGTTTCCATTTCAATAGCTACTACCCCTTTCCTTGGATTGCCCCACTTACCCTTGATGCATACCTTATAAGTAAAGAGGTATCAAGTGCATTTTTTGAGTGTCTGGTATGACATGACACGGTCTCGGAGGCCATTGCCGAAAACTCTGATCAATATGCCAATGGTTATATATATATATATATATATATGAATATATATGTGGAAAGAGAAAGAGAGAGAGAAAGAGTAATAAGGCATTTGGAGGGAATTTAGTTTAAGAAAAGAAAAAGTACGTGTATATATATATATATAGAGAGAGAGAGAGAGAAAGAAAGAGATGTTTTGTTTGAAAAGAAAATTTATTATTAGCAATTTTTTCTTGTGGGCTCTAGTGAGTTAAAGTTGCATCCAAATGGAATCCCTTTGTTATTTGACTCCACAACAGAACAGAGATGGGATCGGTTAAATATATTATAGTCAAATCGTGTTGGCGCCGGTTTTAACGGTAACACGAAACAAACCCGTGATCCTAAGTAAATATTGGGCTACTTGCGGAAAAGAGAACAAAGAAACTGGAAATTAACTTGCACTTACAGTTTCTCGAATGTTGTGGAATCGTCAAAAAGATTCTAGAGAATTTTATCACCCTGGAAAGGACATAAAGGCCAGTCCCATCCAAGAAAGAGAGAGAATAGATTCCGACAGCCAGAGTATATCGATTCCAAGCCCAACTGTCGGAGTCATGATTTTTACCTTCTGAAGTCGAAAAGGGGCAACTGTTAGTAAAGAAGAATGCATTTGACGTCTCCTCGACATCCCTGCATTTTTTCAGCGCCTCAATAGCCGTAATCTTATATATATATATATATATATATATATATATATATATATATGTATATATACCATAATTAGTTTTGCCCAGTCGGCTAGGGCTGTAGAATGCCCCCAGCCCAACTAGTGTCTTGAATATGACACTAAACAGTCTGATGCTGAGGTTCGAGTGATTCTGGAGCTTTGGGGAATGCGGAGTACCCCTTTATTGCCATTGCTCTCAGGTTCACTCCGGAGTGGTAGCGCCTGATATGGGTCCAATCTATAGGTTAAATAGAACTAAATCTTGCTTTTTCACTATACTGATTTTTGCATTTAAACTGCGTATTTATGCTAAACAGAATAGTTCAAAATAGAACTGTTTTAACATTTAAACGGCATACAAATGCTAAACTGAATTGTTCGAAATAGAACTATTTTAATGTTTAAAATGTGTACTTATGCAGAACTGAATTATCTAAAAAAACTGTTTGACATTTAACTCTGTGTATTGCCCTGTTGGCTGGGGCTGTAGAGTACACTGACTGCACCTCTGAACAGGGGTAAGACCCCGCCCTAGTGAGTGTCCTGAAAATGACACTAAACAGTCTGATGGTGAGGTCCCAATAATGCTGGGGCCTTGGGGAATATGGAAATCCGCTTCATTGCCATGGCTCCCAGGTCCACTCTGGCCCAGCGTGATAGAACCTGATAGGGCCCTATCTATGGGTTAAATAGAACTAACGGCATACTTATGCTAAACTGAATTGTTTGATTAAACAATAGAAATGTTTTTCACAATTAAACCGTACTTAAATTTAAACTGCGTGTTTATGCTAAACTGAATTATTTGAAATAGAACTGCTTTTTGATTTTGAAATTGTATTTACACTAAACTGAATTGTTTAACATAGAACTGTTTTGAATATTAATCGTGTGTAAACAAAATCTGTACTCATACTAAACTGAATTAGCTGAATTTGAACTACTTCACAAAACTGAATAGCTAGAAATATTTTTCACAATTAAATTTACTTTCATTTAAACTGCGTACTTATGCTAAACTGAATTGTTTGAAATTGAACTGTTTTTGACATTGAAACTGTACTTACACTAAACTGAACTGTTATATATAACTGCTTGAATAATTTGAAATGGAAATGTTTTTGACAATTAAACTGTGTACTCATGTAAAACTGAATTGTTTTAAGTAGTACTTATTATTTACATAAAAATGGATTTGGCGTAAAATAACCTACAAAGGTTGATATGCCATAAAACCCAACTAACCAAACCAAACCATAATTAGTTCATTAAATAGTTTTATCTGTCATCTTTTTGCTTGAACAATGCTGGTGCTCGTTATTCTCAACCCATTCTTATCAACTTTTCTCCAAGACCATGAGACGACTTACGTTGTTTTCGAGGTCTATCAAATACCGGGAGTAACCTGCCTTTATAACAATCTCCGAACGATAAGGAATAAATTGTGGCACTTAATGTAACGGTCATCAACGTAGGAAATGGCATAACTTACCCGAATTCAGATCCTTGGCGAGGCTGTTCGAGTTTTTTATCGCGCTAATGCCCATGGTAAAGACATGGATTCATTTGTTTCCCCTCGCTGCTATAATTAAATAGTAGGGTAGGATGTTTTGTAGAAGGAAAACTATGAATTCAAACTGGATTCACCTTACTTTAAAATTTACGTTGGGTAATATTTCCCTCAGGGCTGAGGGGTTGGATAATTGCACAAAATAAACGTTTTTATATCTGTTGGGGTACCGTTGGTAGTCAACATTTCGCACAAGCGTCAATTGTCGATTAGTGATTCCAGATTTTCAAATGCTTCTTTCAAAGTATGCACTTTCTTACTTGAAAGAATTATCGCAACATATTCTTCCTATTTTACTTTTAAATAAATTAACTTTGTACAATATAGACATTTACCAACTTCTCCTAACGAGTAGGATGCGATACAAGGTAATTTTTAGGCGAAATTTTTCAGGCTTAAAATATGTTCTTTCTTCTAGGCCGGTTACATTATCAGTGATAAGGAGCCTGGTCTGCCCTACTATTTACCTATTGCTGGCGGGAGATTATAAGAATTCAGGCCTTCATAGACCTTGTATAATATACGAATTGTTAATAAACAATGTACATATCAACAATGTTTATATACAATTTATTGAATAACAAATGCATGCGTAATATAATTAAGGAGCGCAGTTAATTATATTACAAATGCATGTGTAATATAATTATCCTTAATTATATTACAGTTAATTATATTAGTTAATTATTTTATTCAAGGTAATAAATTGTGAGCTAATCAGAAAATTTGAGTTGAAGTGTAGGTCGCGTCGAAAGGCTGTATGTGTGCACATGCCATGACTGGATATCAACTCATGTCAAAACTGAGATTTGCTTTGAAATCGGCTAAGATGACATATTAAAATGAACATTTTAATATACAGGGTTCATTAAATAAGCTTCCAGACTTTTTTTCGTATGGGCACTTTTATTGATAGTAAACACATGAAACTCAAGTCCCCTGCGAAGTAATCTCCTCCGGCTGCAATGCACTTGTACCGTTTCAACAACTTCTGGAAGGCCCCATGGAAGTCCACTCGTGTGAGCGTGTCAATGACCTTCGTAACAGCCTCTTTCATCTCCTCAATTGTCTCATAACGACAGCCTCTAAGCTTAGGGAATAACCAAAAGTCACAGGGAGCAACGTCTGGACTATAGGGAGGCTGAGGAACTGTCTTTATCCCCATCTTAGTCAAATAGTCCGTGACAAGGATGGAGTTGTGGACTGGTGCATTGTCTTGGTGGAAATGTCACTGACCCGATTTAAAAGTGCTGGCTTCTTCCCAAGGAATCTCTTCCTGAATTCCCTTAAAACCTCAACATAATGTTCCTTGTTGACTGTTTGTCCAGTGGGAACCCAGTGCATATAGATCATGCCAGTGCTGTCAAAAAAAGGGATCATCAAAGGTTTGTGGGTGGATTTGCTCTGTCTGGCCTTCTTGGGTCTGAGAAAGCCAGCATCCTTCCACTGGGAACTCTATCTCTTGGTCTCTGGGTCATAGCAGTAGATCCAGCTTTCATCGCAGGTCACCCGAGCATCAAGAACCGCGGGATCTGAATTGAGCAGCTCGACCATCTCCCTGCTGTCATGACAATGTCTTTCTTTCTGATCTTTTCTGAGCTCTCTTGGGACAAACTTCGCGCAAACCTTCCACATCTTCATTTCCTCGCAAATAATTGTGTGTACAGTTCCCACACTGAAATCAAACTGTGCACTAATTGTCTTTATAGACACACGACGGTCCTTATCCATAAAATTCTTTATTTGGCCAATCAACTCTGGTGTTCCGACTTCCTTACTCCTCCCACACCTCTCACCATCCCTCGCAGACTCCCTGCCTTCTTTGAATCTCTTATGCCACTCAAAAACTGATGCTCGATTCATCCAAGGTGGTCGAAAAGCACTCTGAAGCCTTCCATACGTTTCTGCGGCATTTTTTTCTAATTTAAAAAACAATTTTATTGCATATCGTTCTTCTAATATGTCCTGACGTCCAGATTGCATTTTTGAAATTCCTCAGCTGTAACAATCAAGCTTTAGTATTCCAATTCGTAATGTAGCTGTTCATTTGAACTTGAAATCATAAACATTGGTCAATCATCTCATAGGTTGTATAGCAATAACACAGTGAATTTTCAAGAGTCTACGACAATTTTAAATGCCTATACAAAAAATTCTAGAATCTTTTTGAAGACACCACGTATGTCAGCTATTTTAGCGATGCCGTGTTTAAGGAATTTTTTAGTAATTGCGTAAGCTGTAATTATAAGAAATATTAGTTCAATATATAAGCAAGGTAATTTTGCGGTCAGGATCAGTTAGGCTGGTCAATGGTTGGGGACAGACGATGAATTAGTCGGGCAGATTCGGGTTCAAAGAACGACGGGCTTTGTAGGTGTGACGGATTTGTTTGTTTTCTTTGTTTAATGGCATATCAAACTTTATAGATTATTAAATGCCAAAGTCATTCTCCTCAGAACAGTAGTGGTAATAGTTAACCCATAGCTGGGAGGATAAGGGGGTTCATACCTTTCCCAATGGTATTTGCCCGAATGTGAACGTAATAGTACGACTGGAGTACGAACTCGCGTACTACGATTCCGCAGTCCATCGTTTAACCACTACACAACGAGGACACCCCAGGTGTGACGAAGTGAAGAAATAAAAATCAGTGTTTTTTTTTTTCGTTTGTCTCGCACGAATGAGATTTTTAGCATTTCAAAGTAACAACTAATATCTTTCATTCTTTTTCTCTCAGCTTCGTCGGTGACTATGTGAAATATTGTAGACAGTAATAAATTTCCATATCCAAAGAAACAACTGGGTCCGTCTTTGCCAAATGCAACACCTATTCATATTTGGGTCTCGTGAGATAGTCTTTTGTTTATATCTGCGGGTGGAGTGTTACTGCATTACATCTGATCCCGTAAATAGGCGCGCTAATGTTGCAGATCATAAACAGTGATTCTGAGAGGACACCATATACATTAATGTACAAGATTGTCATATTAATATTGGTTGGAATTATGTTGTATTGTTTCTGATGTAAAATTGGAGTAAGTTAAAACCAGAATGGTCTCTCGGATATTCACAGACAAATTCTTACACGACTTACTTACTGCGACGTAGACTGCGCCATTTACCAACTCATGGAATAACATGAGATTTATCATACTGAGCAGGTCTGAGAAATTAAGTCTTTCTTTATATTTAAAGCACCTATTCCAGTGAATATAACTGCATAAATTTGCCGTTGGGTTTGCCCTCGCCGTCTGGCATTCGTATCAGACGGGCATTGTCCATCTAAGGCGGACTCGAGGCCACCGTTTTCAGCTGGGACCCTTTCAGGTGGGCGAGCTACATTATTGACACTTTAGACACCTTTGTATAGCACTGGATCCCGTTATCCACTTCAAGCCATAATATTGTATCCCTGAATGGACTCATGTTTCGGTCCATGTCTAGCGAGGCTCATTGGATTATATTGCACCAAGTGAGCCGATGACCAGCACAGACCAGCAGAGCTTGAGCCTCGGTTCGGGTTCGACCTTCCATTCCCCTAACCCCCACTATAATCTGACCAATATATATATATATATATATATATATATATATATATATATATATATATATATATTCTATGGTAGATACCAAATTTTAGAATAGCTTTAAGTAAGCTATAAAGAGGAATAAACCTTATAGTTGTTGACAGAAGAAAAACAAAAACTCCTAGTTGTTTTTTTTTCTTTTTTATGTCTCTCGTAAACTACCATTAGTTTTATTATTTGATTTTGTCACGGAGTTCTCTGATTAGACGTTAATGAAGAAATGGTTAATTTTTAAACATTATGATTTTTGCTCTACTCAAAGCTATCATAATATATATATATATATATATATATATATATATATATATATAAAGGGTTGGGCATTAAACAAACCACAGTGGTTAATATACCATGAAATATCATAAAACCAGCAATCATCTTGGCCCCATATATTACACCTGTCTTGAAGAGCTGGATATATTTTTGAGTGAGTATTAAAACTACCAAAGATGTGTCATAGAAAACTAATCAAAACTTCAGTAATAAAATAAATATATATCAAACTTGTTCCGCACAATGATATCAAAATAAAGGTTTTTGAGTAATAAAAAATATCTTGTGATTCATTCCCAATAATTTTATAAATATCACTGACTAAAATGGACAAGTAAGAGGAACTGGGAGATAAGGAAAACTGTTATGCCAAGGGTGCCTCCTTGGTTGAATCGTTAAAAACTACGCTAAACTGACGACCACTTATTAAAGTAAAACACCCACTCGTATCGACACAATGTTCTGTCAAGGAATTCATTATGTAATTTTTTGACTCAAAGTATTATCCTGCATATAAAATATATGTAATTATATATATATATATATGTATGTGTGTGGGGGGGTAGTCAGGCAGCAGTCTTTCATTTAAGCATGTTTGATTAAATGATAAAGACACATTTTGTCTATATAATTTAATTAAGATCCTTCCGAGTTTCCTGATAAGTATCTTGCTTTCAGGTTGGAATTGGTGGATGAATTTACCAGAAGCGCTCGGGATAATTTTGCTAAGTCCATCCACTAATTCCAATCTGAAACTAAGAAACTTATCAGGAAACTTGAAAGGATCTTAATTAAATTATATAGACAAAATGTGTCTTTATCATTTAATCACACACACACACATATATATATATATATATAGTTGGCTGACTGTAGTCGAGGGCGATCCGGTGGATCTCTTTTCAATAGCTACTACGCATATGTATCGGTGAGAACGCTGCTCCTTTCACTGGATTGCTTCACTTACTCTTGATCAATACATTATCATGCAGATTGTAAACCAAGGAGGCATCAAGTACCATTTTTGAGTCCTTTATATTGTGACACAAAGGTACCAAAAAGGCGTTTGTACCAACACGTCTACGCATAGCCATCTATACAACAACGTGCAAACGTGTTAATGTCGGTATTGCTACGTCCTAAGCTGCCGTCAGATCCTGTTGTAACTTCACTGTAGATAAAGCTGACGAACACACAAAGCGCCATCTTATTTCACTAAAGCAAAGGTTTATTTAAATTGCGCCGACTATGATTTGGTGAAAGCAGCGGTTCTTAAAAGCTTCGAGTTGGTTCCAGAAGCTTACAGACAGAGATTCAGAACGCAGAGAAAGAAAGAAAACCAGTCTTATGTGGAATTTCTGCGGGAAAAGGATGATGCGCTGGAGAAGTGGTGTGACTCTAAGAGGATAGACGGAGATGTGGAGAAACTCCGGCAGCTAATATTTGCTGAAGAATTTTTAAACTGTGTCCCAGAAGAAGTCAGGATTCACCTAAGGGAAAGGAAAACTGACGTGAGCTATGAAATGGCCGCACTAGCAGACGAGTACACCCTCACACACCGAAAAACAAAGGAAAGACTCTACATGGGAAACCAAGGAAGTAGAATGAAGTTTAAAGCAGAGTTCAGCCCAGAAGAAAAACCTACGGAAGAGAATAGAAGAACCTTCCAAAGTAGCAGAAGAACGATGGTCTGCTATAAATGTGGAAAGGCTGGACACATAGCCATAAAGTGTCAGCTTGGGAAAACTCTGGAAAATAATCGAACCCAGTCGAGAAAACCACAAGGAGCTGTAACGACAGCTAGAGGGAACCAGTCTTATCGACCCTGGACAAAAAGAGGGGTGATAAAAGGCCCAAATGGAGGACCAGTAGAAGTCTCAATTTTGCGAGACACAGGAGCATCTCAGTCCTTACTTCTAGGAGAGAAATTACCTAAAGGGGTGATAGAAGCAGCATGTGAGACTGCTGATAGAGGGTATCGGCGGAAAGAGGTTGAAAATACCGCTATGTAAAATAACCCTAAAGTCCCAGTGGAAAAATGGACCTATTCAAGTTGGTGTGGTAGATAAGCTACCTATGAAAGGAATCTCCCTCATACTGGGAAATGAAGTTAAAGGCAAAAAGTGTCAACCGAATAAGATGGTGAAAGTGAGCGCCAAAAAATGAAGAAACCAAGATGGCGAGAATGAACGCCAAACATGAAGAAGGCAAGATGGTGGCAGTGCCACGAGCGAGATATCAATGACATAGTCGCTCGCAGAGTGAGAAGGTGTAAAGCAAAGTTGTGAAGCTTCCACATCTCAGGAAACCAAGAGGCAAAGGGACAGGTCATCGGAGAAAGGATAAAACTCCAAGGAATAATGGGAATGAATTCTCTTACACTTATCAAGAGGATAAGAAAACGATAAGAGGACCCCCACAAATGGCTAAGAATGAATTTGAAAAGGGCGACGAAGTCCTGCTACTACCCTCAAATAAAGGACCGCACTGTAGTGGGAGATATATAGGTCCCTATGTAATAACACAGAGAATCGACAAGAGGACATATAGAATCGTTACCCACGAGGGAAGAAGGAAGATGCAAGTGTGTCATGTAAACAGATTAAAAAAATATGTCCGTCGAGAAGGTCCGCCACGCAAGCACAAGAACTCGGAAATGCCGAATAAGTTCGGGGAAAAATTGAGCCATTTGTCTGTTTCAGAGTGAAAGGACTGAGAGAAGTTAATGAACAAGTATCCAGACTTATTCTATGATGTCCCACGAAAATGTAGTAGCAGAATAGCCTTTAACAGTGTTAAGGAAAGAAAGGAAGAGAGAATTTTCTTCCTAAATTTTAGAAAGACCGTAAACTCGTCAAAAATGTGGAGAAAGAAAGAGAAAAAACTGAGAAAAAGGAATTCTCTTCCCCAATGTTGAAATATAAGAGGGACGAGAGAGGATTTCGTCAACACATGACGAAGAGGGGAAAAGAGAGAAAAGAGAAAGGAATTTTCTTCCTCAAAGTTTGATATTTAAGAAAGACTATAAAGTCATCAAAACATGATGAAGAAAGAGAGAAAGGAAAATGAATTTACCTACCCAAAGTTAAAATGTGAGACGGTCAAAACGCCAGGAGGAAAAAGAAGGAAAGGAAGACGAGATTAAAGAAAAAACGAAAGAGAGAGAGAGAAAGAAAAAGAAAGGAGATTGTCTTCCTCATTGGTAAAAATTAAGAAGGACGAAAAAAGGAAAAGGAGAGAATTCGTCAAAGCGTGAAGAAGAAAAGGGGAATAAAAGAAAAGTAAAGTGAAAAAAAAGAATAAAAGGAAAGAGGACAATGAAATGAATTTCCTTTTTTTATGTTATTTCTTTTATCCCTTTCTTCTCTTAAGGGGGGATGTAACGTGGTCTACTACTGAGAGAGCAGAAATAAGGAATGTCCCCTACCCCTCCGTGTTTGAATTAGCAGGCCGCCAAAGAATGACAGTTAAAAGAGGAATGTAGTTCGGAGAAAATAAAGAATGTGGGTCAGACTATCTGTACTCTGTAACCTCACTCGGGTTGAAGAGATAGTAGTCCGAACGGATCGCCGACAGAATGAAAGCCAACAGATGTTTGCACTCTGTGACCAGGGAAAGCAAGAAAAAGGCTAATGATTGGCCAGAACCCTAAAGCGTAAGTGGCACCTTCTTCAGTCAGCAGAAATAGGGGTAAAGAAAATCAGTTTTGGAACAGAGGTCGCGGTGAACAGAGTCTCATGCCAAACTCCGGGTGAAGAAGAGTTTTGAAGAGAGATGTCGTCGTGAGGAGATGGGGAGAATCTCGAGCCAAACTCCGGGTAAAGAAGCGGAAAAAATCTTGGACAAGGGGAGCCCATGCCTTCAAACCAGAGCTATGGAAATAACTCCGCCAGCCCGTAAAAGAGAAAATACGCTCCGAAGGAACCCGTCAAGAAGATAAGTAGACATTAAGACTGTTTCTCCCTACACCCTTCTTAAGAATTACATAATCTCTCTCTCTCTCTCTCTCTCTCTCTCTCTCTCTCTCTCTCTCTCTCTCTCTCTCTCTCTCTCTCTCTAAATTTAAAGAAAGACAGAGGAAAAGGAAAAAAGGAAGAAAGACATTTATAGTTTTGTATTATCCGCTGATAATATAGCCAACACGTTGAATATGTGTGTCCACATGTATATTAAAAATATTGTTATATTTTAATGTCCCCACGTGTTGAAGTTTGTTCATAGTGTTGTTTGCTGTCTAGTTGTCTGTTTCATGTTTGTTTTCAGCTTCTTTCGCCTTATGTTATTCTCGCCTAAATTGTCCTATTCTTTCCTTTAAAAATATTATACGGGAAAATGGAATTGTTGACCACTATAATTAATATTATTATATCTAAACCTAGGGGTCCTTATCTTCCATTGTTCTAGGGGTAGGAAGAGCTAGTGGCCTGGTGGGTGGGTGTGTTAACATGAAGTTTGGAAACCCCTTGCTAGCGGGGGTCAGTCTAGCCCCAAATTAACCCCCACATAATATGCCAGTTACTATATGCCCGAGAAAGGACTCTGAACAAGGACTTATTCTACGAAGGATCAAGTGCCAGACCGCCCTGTCTTCACACGTGCGAAAAATAAATTCCCATCTTGGGATTTTAATAATTTTGCCGTTACAATATATATATTAAACAGAATATCAAACTGCATATAAATAATAGTGATTTTCTTGCCTGTGCTTTTCATATATGGCTCATTTCCATAGACGGAGCATCGATTTCATATTCGTTTGACCTTGTTTTTTTATTATTTTACCTGAAACAACGCCTGTCAGTTATGTTTAAGGGAAGCGTAATTAACTTGCTGAATGCATTTTATATAAAAACAATACATTTGCTCAACGTGTTCATGCACAAACAATTGGAAAGAGACTAAGGAACCTAATGGATATTTCTTAGGACTTCTTAGATCAGACACTGAATATGTCTGAAGAAAAGTTACTTACTGTTAAGTTTGTTAAATTATAATAGGCAAATTTTATAAACATGGATGATAACGATTCGTGAAGTTGGTCAAATAATCTAGCCAATTTGAAATGATGTCGTTTGAGCATTAGTTGTATGAATGTACTTGCAATTATAAACCAATTAGAATACAGACTTAGTGACAGTAAGAATCGTTTGGGATGTTTCTTTAGGTTTCTCATGTGAGGAAGTGAACATCTGAAGAAAGAAGTAACTCACGAACGTGAAAATTCTATTCAGCCCATGACTACTTTATTGTATATTATAAATATTTCTGTGGTAATCTAAAACCGTATTAGATGTAGTTAGCATCTGTTCGTTCCTTCGAAACATTGTGGTCTTCATCACGGTGACTTTGGCAACCCGTCAAAATCAGATGTCTGTTTGCCAAACGTGACGTCTTTTATGTTTCCGGTTTCCATCAGCAACGATTGGGTTTCTTTTCAACCCTGCTGTCAAAGATGGTTGCCAAGGGCAGACAATCGAATACTTTGGTACAACAAAAGTAACATTTCTAACCTGGTCATTATATATATATATATATATATATATATATGTATATATAACATAAACACACACACACATATACATACATATATATATGTGTGTGTGTACAGTATTTTTAAGTGAAAAATTGGATAATGATAAAACAGCAAATAAAGTAACAACTCCAAATTTACGTTATAAATCCTCAGGGGAGATTGTATTTCAAACATCTGATTTGTATCATGTTGAACTAAACAAATATATATATTTTACTGCCGTGACTATTACAGTGTTGACAGAGCTAGTCAAATTTTAAAAAGTAAAGAAGGTAAATATTTATTTTGTAATTTTGTGCATTATTTAAATTAGATATAACGGATTATTTCATTAAAATATGTTGTCTTATATGTTTGTTCCCGGGAAACGCTGGTTACCCCCATTACTAAAAATATTTTTCAGTCCTTATTCTACCGAGAGATCTTTAATTATCAAAATATTTCGTTCTTATGTAAGAGAAATATTATAAGCCGCACTCAAAGCCAAATAACAAACACTCTTAAAGTATCCAACATTTTCTTACCGCAAAAACGAAAATAAACTTAAATGTTTGGATCAGGTTACGAAGAATTCGTTTCCTTTCAAATCTTATGCACCGAGAGAAAAATAGATCTTAAATAACGTTCTGTCTGCGTTGTTTAATTTATAACGAAAGTTCACTTCTGTCCAAAAGCATTTATTTGAAAACAGCACATTCTTTACTTAAGAAAATGGTCATTCGGAATCGAAAAAAATTGAATACATTTGATTGCATTAGAATATTTTCTTCTTCTTCTTCTTCTTCTTCTTCTTCTTCTTCTTCTTCTTCTTCTTCTAATTGAATTATTGTTCAGCCAAAAAAGTATCTTCTCTTTTTCTGCTTAGATTCTCTTTTTTCAGTTTCTTCAAAATTTCCTCAAAATTCTTCTTCAATTCTCTTTCTTCAATTTCTTTCAAAATCTTTCTTCTCGTTCAACTTGCTTCTCTGCTTTCATCCATTCCTCTTTAGCTCATTCACAGCTTCTTCTTCTTCTTCTTCTTCTTCTTCTTCTTCTTCTTCTTCTTCTTCTTCTTCTTCTTCTTCTTCTTCTTCTTCTTCTTCAGCAGTCTATATTCTGTAACGTCTTGGAAAATACTTTTCTTTTCCTTCTAAAATATTCGTTAGTTTATCTCTAATAAAATTTCATCTTTCCTCTTCGTTTTCTTATAAGTTTTCAGTTCCTTCTTCTTTTATACACATTCACTACGTCTAAAAATATCTTTCTTTTCATTTGTAAATACTTATTCGTTTATGTTCTATGAAATGTATTCTTCTAAATTTTCAACTTCTTCTTCTTCTTCTTCTTCTTCTTCTTCTTCTTCTTCTTCTTCTTCTTCTTCTTCTTCTTCTTTTGAAATTCATTCTCATTGATAACGTTACCTTACTACAAAGGATTTCGGGATAATGAAATGACCAGATCGTGAGGAAAGTAAATCAACAACCGTTTTCTTAAAACGCTGGATTTTTTTTTCTAAGAGGCTGTTAGAGAAATGGATGAACAAAGTTTCAGGCCAGTTGTGACGACGGAGCAGAAAACTTTACAGCTTTTCTCTTCCAGCAAAGAGGTGTGACACAACCAAAATTTCTTCAGGTATCTTTTAGGTTCGTTTCTTCTGATTCTCACATTTTCCACCTCCTCCTCCTCCTCCTCCTCCTCTCAAGGTTTTATACTAGCGCTGATTTATTTTCAAGGCATGAAGCACACCTTTTTTTTTGAAAAATAACCCCAAACTGACATTTAGAGATTTTTATTCTTCCTTTTTTTTTATTTCTTCCTTCTTTACGCTTCCCTTATTGTCTTCCTTGTCCTGTCAGCATAGCTTAGAATTCGCTAACCATATCCCTTGTAAATTGTTAAGACCCTCTCGAAAAAGGATGTTTTGGGTATAAAACTAAAGTTTGGGGAAAGGAGGAGTACTTCTTCTGTGACATTACTCCTAGGTTGACTCTGACATGGTATAACAGTAAATGTTAGAGTCCCATCTATGGCGGGAAGTCCCCGCGGTGTAGCTGTTAACATGCCGGACAGCAACATCGAAGTAAGTGAGTTCGAACTCCACTCGCGCTGTTACGTTCACTTTCGGGAAAGTTTTGAACGCTGGTTTGGTTTATTAACTTTTTATGGCATATCAACCTTTGTAGGTTATTTAACGCCAAATCCACTTTTATGCAAATAATCAGTTCTATTTCAAACAATTCAGCTTAGAATGAGTACACAGTTTGACTGTCAA
This sequence comes from Sepioteuthis lessoniana, assembly GCA_963585895.1. Classification (NCBI taxonomy): domain Eukaryota; kingdom Metazoa; phylum Mollusca; class Cephalopoda; order Myopsida; family Loliginidae; genus Sepioteuthis; species Sepioteuthis lessoniana. The sequence continues at coordinate 36,597,194 of OY757910.1, read as the reverse complement.
AAACATTTCTATTTCAAACTATTCAATCAGTTATATGAAACAATTCAGTTTAGTGTAAATACAGTTTCAATGTCAAAAAACAGTTCTATTTCAAATAATTCAGTTTAGCATAAGCATGCAGTTTAAATGTAACTACGGTTCAATTGTCAAATCATTTCTATTTTAAGCTAATCAGTTTAATCAAATAATTCAGTTGAGCATAAATATGCCGTTAGTTCTATTTAACCCATAGACAGGGCCCTATCAGGTGCTACCACGCCGGGCCAGAGTGGACCTGGGATCAATGGCAATGAAGGGGTGCTTCGTATTCCCGAAAGCCCAAGAATTACTGGAACCACACCATCAGATTGTTTAGTGTCATATACAGGACACTCATTGAGGGGGGGGGTTACCCCTCTGCAGAAGTGAAGTCAGTGTATTCTACAGCCCCAGCTGACTGAGCAAAAAGTTATGAACGCTTTTATTCCAACCATCAATGGGTTAAATACTACCACGACGGTTCTTATACAAGGATAGCTTTTACATTAGATAACCTACGAACATTGATATGCCATTAACCATATAACCAAACCAAACCAAACCAAACCCCTCTACGGGTCAAATTATTCGTATTTGAAAGGACAGACTGAAAAACAAGCTATTAAGTAACAGCAATGCAAAAAATGTGAATATGAACGTACATAGAATGGATTCCCTAACCGCAAAATATAAACGGCCCAATCGGCTGGGACTATAAAATACAGTGACTACATCTCTGCAGAGGGGTAAGACCCCACCCAACGAATTTCCTGGACATGACACTAAACAATCGGATGATAAAGTTCCAGTAATGCAGGAGTATTGGGTAATGTAGAATTCCCTTTCATTGCCATAGCTCCCAATCTTCTCTTACCAGGGGCAGTAGCACCTGATAGGGTCCTATCTATGAGTCAACTAGAACTGTTTAACATCTATACTGTGTGCAAATAAATGGCATATTAAACTGAATTGTTTGAAAGTGAAGTATTTTACAATTTAACTGTGTGTAAACAAATTTCTGATGTCTAGAAGAATTGATGTTAAATTGTGACTTTTATATGCTTATACTTCAAACCATTTACGAGGTGCATACGATTAGTTTCCAGACTTTTTCGTATGGGCATTTAAAATTGTCGTAGACACTTGAAAATTCACTGTTATTGCTATACATCTTATGAGATGATTGACTAATTTTTATAATTTCAGGTTCAAAGGAATAGCTACAGCACGAATTGGAATACACCCTACTAAAACCTGATTGTCACAGCTGGGGAATTTCAAAAATACAATCTGACACTTTAGAAAAACGATATACAATAAAATTGTGTTTTAAACTTGGGAAAAATGATGCCACAGAAATGTATGGAATGCTTCAGACTGCTTTTCGACCAACTTGCATGAATCGAGCATCAGTTTTTGAGGGACATAAGAGATTCACGGAAGGCAGCGAGTCTGTGAGAGAATATGAGAGATGTGGGAGGAGTAAGGAAGTCAATACACCAGAGTTGATTGGCCACAGTGTTAGGGTTAGGGTTACTGTGTTGAGGTTTTAAGGGAGTTCAGGAAGAGACTCCGTCGGAAGAGGCAAGCACTCTTCAAATCGGGTCAGTGCCATTTTTACCGGGACAGTGCACCAGTCCACAACTCCATCCTTGTCAGACTATTTGACCAAAATGGGCATCAAGACAGTTCCTCAGCTTCCCTATAGTCCAGACCTTGCTCCCTGTGACTTCTGCTTATTCCCTAAGCTCAGGGGCTGTCGTTATGAGACAATTGAGGAGATGAAAGAGGCTATGACGAAGGTCATTGACACGCTCACACAAGAGGACTTCCATGGGGCCTTCCAGAAGTTGTTGGAACGGTCCAACAAGTGCATTGCAACCGGAGGAGATTAATTTGAAGGGGACTTGAGTTTCATGTGTATGCTATCAATAAAAGTGCCCATACGAAAAAAAGTCTGGAAACTTATCGTATGCACCTCGTAACTGTGTGCAAAAATGAGCTCAGACTCATTTAAAAATGTTATCAACTAAATGTGTATCAAGGTATCAAGTCATAAAATTGGCTTCGTAAAAGAAACAGCTGATTCAAACAAAGCTACTAAGTAGGAACATACACAGTGTTTCAGGCTGAGTAGTTGCTGATACCGCCTGGGTACAGTGTTCGTCAATAGTCTGGGAGATCTGGGTTCAATCCCAGGTCGTGTCATACCAAAGACTTTAAAAATGGTACTTGATACCTCCTTGCTTAACATTCAGCAATATAAAGTACGTGTCAAGGGTAAAGTGGAACAATCCAGAGAAAGAAGTAGCGCCCTCTTCTACACCTCGATGTAGAATCTATTGAAAAAGAAGCCTTCTGGTCGCCCTCGACTATGGTCGCCAAATTTACTTTTTAGTTATCACAAACAGAAAAGGCTTAGATTTTCAAGTAAAAAAATAGGAAAACACCAATAGTAGCCAAGTACTAAGATAGCTGAGGTCAGAAACAGATTGATAGTAATATAATCAACAGACTGAAATGACCATGGTATATCAATTAGCCTAATCCGTGGATGGGAAGTTTCAAAGCGATGATCCATCGGAAGTATGCCAAGTTACATTCCTCACTCCAAAAAAATGACTAAAGAAAATCTTCAATCTACAATTGTAAAAGTGACACTCAGTTGCTGTTGCTAAATTTACATTTATTTGTTCATCATATTTCCAATCTGTCAGAACTTTTCAACTTGATTTATCCTAACATCCAGCTGGTGATGACTCACAGAGTTTCCATGAGCCCGGAAATCACAAATAAGATTCTTCGACTCAACATGGGTGATCAGATATCTGATTGACACTCGTCAGCCTTGGTAGTGTCACCCCTTAACAAACACACACACACACACATATATATATATATATATATATATATATATATATATATATATACTGTCACTTTCGTTCTCCAGTTTCCCTTGGTATTCTCGGTAAACTTCTGACTTCATTGGAAATCTTGTACATTTTGAAACAGTCGATTATCAAGCTTTGCGGAACAATATCATGTGCTTTTTGTCGTCAATTCACGCCGCAGCTAAATTTTTTCGTCTCGTTTTGCTCTCCTTGAGGATAAGCTCTCCTCTCGTTTCCGTGCGTCATCCTTTCTGTTCCTCTGGAACAATCTGCCGCTCTATTAGCGAGTAATAAATCTCCTTCCTTATTTGTGCCGAAAGTATTTCATCGGTGAGCTCTTCATGGGTCTATAATTATTGGGGGTGGTTTCTCTTGGTGGGTCTTTTTGGATCAGGGTGTTTTTTTCCTTTGACCATCCATTCGCGTATGTCTGTTTCTTGTTATCTTCTATTCATTTCGATAGCCAGTCGATCGTGGATGGAAGTGAATTGGTACTTATGCATCTATGTTACCGCAAAAAAGCCGAACTTTCCCGAGCGTTTCCGGAAAGAATCGGAATATGCCGAAAAGCCAAGCTAATCAAATTTAAGATAAAATAATTCAATCAATTTTTTTACTAAGTTACAAACAAGTGTAAACATGAATTCATCGCAGCTAAGCGAAAATCTACACTGTTTAGAAATGGTGATCCAATTCTGCAAAGAAAAAACCCATATTGGCAAAATCAAAAGTTGCCATGTGAGCATCCTTGCCACCTAAAAGAAAATGAGGAAAAGTTATGGCTGGAGATGTCATAACACCAAATGCAGGACCTGGATTATTATTAAATTGTTAGGTGAAAGTACAGAATAGTTACAACCCCCCTCTCCATGGTAAGAATGGATTTCTAAATTACAACCTTATTACTTCTGCACGGTACAATAAGTGCATAAATACGAAAAAAAATTATTTAAAAGAGCAAAAAAATGATACACAACCTCACCAAAAAAAATTGATAAAATAAAAATTCAAACTATTTTTTCATATTGAAAATTACCATTCATTGACTGTAGATTTTTTTTCTCCTGAAAAGGTTGGTAACATTATCCATTAGAAATTGTTTTTTCTCTTTCTTTTTTTTTTCCTTTTGGTCTTCATGCGTTTTGTCAACAAATTGGTTGACTTATTTTATCGTCCGCTTGCTTAAATTTCGTTCCGGAATATTCCGATTCTTTCCGTTATTGGCCCGGAAATGCTCGGAAAAGTTCGGCTTTTTTGCGGTAACATAGATGCATAAGTACCAGTGAATTTTCTAAACCAGTATCCAAGAAATGGCCCGGAGGCGCCTCCGGTGGTGTAATGGTTAGCAAGCTCGGCTAGCAAACCTACACGAGTGAGTTCGAGTCTCATTGGGTGCCCCTTTCATATGGCCTTGTGCCACATCTAAGCAAAAAGCTTAGTAAATTTCCAAGAAATGGCCCGGTGTTTTCAGATTTGGTACTTTTTTGAGTGTTGGTCTAAGTGAATTTACGTGTATTTTCGCCTTAGATCCTTCTTCGTGTCCTTGTAACTCTTTTCCAATATTGTTTATCTATTCAGGTTTTCGGTTCTCTTCGTTCCCATATTTTGCGCCAAAATTGTTTTGTTTTCCTATCATCCGGTTGTTAGTATGCGTTCGTGCATTCTCCTCCAAGTTGCTGATAGAATTTTTTTAGTTGTTTTGGAATTTCCCGTTTTTTTCTGTATTGTTTTATTCCGTCTCGATACCCTTTTAGTCTTCTTCTTTTTTCGCCAGTACATTCTGGTTTATTTCCTCTCGTTGTATTGTTTGCTTTACTAATTGTGTTGCTTTTTCCTTTTCCTCCCAACATGTTTCAGCGTGTGTCCTGTTGTCTGGATCCCAAGTTGTGTTATGTTTCAATTTCTCATTTTTATCATGGAAAATATATTGTAGCAATACCAGACCCAGGGGTTGTTTAAAATCAGCGCAACTGTCACAGATGTGATCAACTACTCTTTAAGTAGGTTGCAAAAAGTATAGAATGGCTTTTTTCCCATCAATAGACGCTACACTATTCGACGGGTAGAAATAGTTTCCTGACTGAACTCTTTGACCCTGTCCATTGGACTATGAGATTCTTTCGCCAAGCATTTGGTGAAGTTCGCCGTTGACCAACTTTGGATTTATCTGCCTTACTTCACATCCACTATGCTGCTTACAATGGTTTCGAGTGATATGTATTTGATAAACTTTTTTTTTGTTTATTATGTTTTAACTTAAAGTCAAGTTATTCACTATTTTCCTAATTTTAAGCCAAAGAGTAACTACGTGCTGTGAGTCATAACACTTAGCTCTTACATATCATTTCATAGTAATTATTGCCTTTAACAGGAACATGTTAAGCACAAAATCAACAGTATCAGCAAAAAGACAAGGAAATGAAAAAAATAAAATAAAGCATGACTTTAGTTTCAAATAACTAAGGCAAAGACAAATTTAGAAGTTAATACATACAATTTGTCGGTTTTCTTGGACGTGGTATAGCGTGACGTTTCTTTTGTTTCTTTGCCTCTTATCTGCTACTATTGCTTAGTCAAACTTCTAATTTTGACGGAGGACCTTTCTTTACAGTTATTTATTCTGAAAATTGGTCACCTGACAACCAACAGTTTCCCTTCTTCTTTTCTCTATTGCTTACTAACATTTTCCTCTTTGTTAATATCTTGTATACTATTCATATGCTAATTTAACCGCATTCACATCCATTTTTATAAAAGAGCAAAAACTCACACACCAGGAAATGCAAGTGACAAAATAAAACACGACTTTAGTTTTATTATTATAATTATTCCTTTCAAAGTTTTTTATACCAGCATTAGCTGATGCTCTTTCACTAGAGTTTGGGTGACAGCAAGTCTTTTCAAGTCCCTAGTACTCTTCTCAGTATTTTGGCCAATTTCTATAAGGGAATAGTTTGGAGATCGTTCCGAGTGCATCAATTACAATTAGTATTACCCTGATCTTCACGTTCCACAGCTTTTTAAGTTCTCTTGCAAGGTTCTATTATTTATTTCTCTTTTCGTTTTTTTTTTTTCACTCTGTGATCCTCTTCAACGGCAAAGTCTCTCTCTCTCTCTCTCTCTCTCTCTTTGGTCAATGAACACAAGATCTGGTCTTCAACGCTTACATTTGTCTCTGTCTTTCACCAAACAGGACTTGACACGAGGTCAAATGACCCGAAGGTCGGATTATAGTGGGGGTAGGGGAGGGAAAGGTCGTAAAAGAGCAGAGGTTCGAGCCCTGCTTGAATATACTGGTCATCGGCTTACTTTGTGCAATGTGTGCCTGATGAGCCTAGCTGGACATGGACCCAAACATGGGTCCAGGCACAGATGCCAGATTATGGCTTAAATTGGACAGCAAGGTCCAGTGCTATACAAAGTTGTCAAAGGTGTCAAAAATGCAACTCATCCACCCGAAGGTGGCCCAGCCAAAGATCATATTTACCAACCCCTCCGCTCGAGCAGGATATGACACAAGGTAATTTTTTAAGCGGAGTTTAACAGGTTTGAATTCAGAGTTTTCCTTCTCCTAGACTAGTTGCCTCACCAAGGCTGAAGAACCTAAGCTTGTTATATTTTGACCTTTTGACCCGGCCAAAAATGCCATTCAAGGTGATGCACCGGAAGGAAGTGACACATTCAAATGGCAGTTATGAGACGAAATCGCGCGGGTGGAAATTGGCTGATGAAATGGGACGAGCTAAAAAATTCCCATGGTACACTACAGAGTGATGCACCGGAAGAGAGTGACCTCTGAACTGCATGACAGTTATTTCCACTTGATGACGATTAAACATTCGATTTCAAAGATCGAGTGGGCGTCGGACGATTATATAACTCAGTTGAATTCGACGAGCCAGTTGAATTGAGTTCCGGTTCCAGTTGAGTTCGACGCCCAGGGGGGCCAGTGGAGTTGCCAGTAGAGTTCCAGACAGTTGGAGGGGAGATGTGGTAGGGAAAGCCACACCCGACAAAGGGGGTCCTCACGAACCCCGATGGAGTTTGGGGTCCAGAGAAGATGCTGATAAGATGCAGTAAAGAAAGCCAGCATCCAGCAGAGTGAGCCCCTAGGCCTCCGGTTGAGCAGCCCAGAAGAACAAAAAAGACACAACGTGACGGCCAAAACATTGGGGTCAAAATATTGCAGTTATGTTCGATCTCCAGCTCCCTCTCACAGTAAAACCCCACACAACCTTTTCGAACCCTTGCAATAAAGTGAGAGGTAAATGTTTGTCACGTGATGGCTCACGGAGACGAGGAGGTGGGAATGATACTCTCCCCCCGTTGAACTAACATTATCTAGCAGTCAAAAAGTGACCGTTAGGAGAGAATGTGGGTCACGCAGATGTTCGCACCTAAGTGACCTTGGGTCGCCGGACATCGGAAGGGGAAAGAGAAAATGAAGCCAAATGAATTGCGGGGACCCCAAACGGAAGTGGGGTTCCCTTCCCCTCAGCGGAAGTAAATACAAAAAAGGCAGTTTTTGAGCAACGCTCGTGGCAGACGGACGATAGCCATTTTACTCCGGGCTAAAGACAAAAGACTGAGACATGAAGGACTCCAAAACCCCTTCAAGCCAGTACTAAAAACAGAACAAAGTCTATTAGCCCGTGAAAAAAAGAAAAATTCTCCAGTGGAACCCCGTCAAAAAAATAAGATAAGTAACTTTGGGTCATTCTTCCTTTACACCCAAATTTTGTTTACCACTCTCTCTCTCTCAATTTGAAAAGGGATAAAAAGCCAGGAAAAGACATTTATATTCATGGACTATGCTATTATATGTTTTTGACACTTTGAACGTATATATATATATAACCGTAGTAAAGAACCTATGTATTTTCATTTTACCATGTGGTCTATGTTATTATTTCATACTTTCCTTTCAGCTTCTATTCGCCTTACATTATCTTGCTTAGAACTGTCCTATTAATTCCTAAAGTATCACACGGGAAACCGGAGTTGCCGACTACTACAACAACATTAATATTATTACAACTAAGACCTATAGGCCCGTATTCTACTATTATCTAAGGGAAAGAAGTTTAGCGGCCTGGTGGGTGTGTGATAGTGTGAAATTTTGGACCCCTTTGCCAGCGGTGGCCAGTCTGGCCCTAAATTATTCCCTCACGTAATATGCCAGTTCTTATCTGCCTGAGAAAAGAACTCTGAACAGGACTTATTTCTGTAGGGGATCAAGTGCCAACCTGCCCCGTTTTCACACGTGCGAAAATAAAGTCCCGTAATGGGATTTTAGTCAATTTGCCGTCACATGTTAAAGAAGTCTTCCTGCGTCTTTATCATTGCGTGCGTCGTTTATTACTGCGTCTGATTAATTTATTGGTCAGTATGTATCCAGCATATATATGTATATTTCTGCATGAATCAGCAGATGACAATATAACAATCTGCCCTACTATTTACCCAGAGCTGAAGGGAGAATAATTGGATTCATACCTTTCCAAAGGTATTAGTGCTATGTGAAATGCAATCAGTCAGGTCCTGGATTTGAACTCTTGTCGCCGTGTCCATATCCTGCGACGATAACCATTACACCACGGGCACCTCCAATGATAATCTACGCCAGCAATTCTTTTGTGCGTTATCGATTTTCGCTTTAATATAATTGGTCCTTATAGAGTCGTGTGGTGCTGCTATTTGTATATATTCAGTTCCATTTTTAAGGCTTTCTTTTTGTAGAAATGTTTATTCTTATTATCTTATTTTTTGAGTTTTTCTCACCAGCGTGGTTTTTCACTGGAGTTTGAGGGACAGCAAGTTTCCTCAAGTCTCCAGAACTCTTCTCAGCATTCTGGTCGATATTAATAATACTGTTGTCTGGATGGTCTCTACTTATCCTATGATTACTTAGTATTCTATTCTTTTTATTAATCCTTAGAGTAATGTTCCATAGTTCGTTTTTTTTTTTTTAGTTATCTAGCAAATTCTAGATATCCATCTCTGTTTTCATTTTCTTTTAAGTCTACCCTGTAGTCTGCCGGCAAAGCAAACTTCTCTATTCGGTAAGTTCTTTTTTGCCGTTGTTGTTGTTCACTTTCACTTGGTCTGGTCGTCTGGTCATGATTAGGTGATCTGTTTGTATCTCAAAATCCCCGAGAAATTGGTGCGTCTCATTCTCCAAACATTTTAATATGGTAAAATTTTGATTTTTCTACAATTCTCAGTGGATCATCTTCCCCGGTTGTGTCTTGTCTTACACTTTTTTACGCTTATTTGCTGCATTCTCGTATATCATTGATCATTTCGTCTCTTATTATTATTATTATTATTATTATTTACTCCTTTAGAGTTTCTCACATCAGTGTTAGCTGATGGTTTTTCACTGGAGTCTGAGTGAAAGCAAGTCTCCTCAGATCTCCAGGACTCGTCTCAGGATTCTGGAGTCTGAGTGAAAGCAAGTCTCCTCAGATCTCCAGGACTCGTCTCAGGATTCTGGCCGTTCTCAGCAATGCTATCATTTGGATAGTCTCAACCCGTAGGCCAACTTTCAAGTCTTCCAGGCCTTTTAATAATCCTTTAGTTATTGTATTTATAGCACCAATCACAATTGGCACAATCGTTACTTTCATGTCCCACAGCTTTTTCAATTCTCTAGCAAGGTCGAGGTACTTATCCTTCTTTTCACATTCCTTCAGGTTTATTCTGTGGTCCGCCGGGACAGCAAAGTCGACAATTTTGCAAATTCTCTTTTTTTTTTTTATTGATTATTATGAGGTCTGGTCTTCTGGCCGAGATTAGGTGATCCGTTTGTTTGTTAAAGTCCCATAGGAGTTTATGCGTGTCATTTTCTAGGACAGGTGCTGGGTTGTGCATATACCATTTGTTAGTATGGTCAAATTTTTTATGGCTGTAATTTGTCCTCGTTCGTGTTTTTCTATGTAGTCTTCGAGCCATTGTATCGATGCATCAACCCTGCCCTCGATGCAGACGAGTTCTCTTCCTCCCTCTTTTATTGGTACATATAGTCTGTCAACGTCGTCTCTCGGTGTAATGCCTTATGCATGGTCATTAGTTTTCTTGTTCTTTGATCCATTTGTTGTAAGTCATCTCTGGTCCACATGAGGAAGGGTCCCGAAAATTTAACGCGAAGCACAGCACAGGTATTTATTCCTTTGATGAGGTTTCTGCTGGAGAGTTTTCTCTCGAGTAGTTTTCTAGTCCTCCTGAGATATTCTTTCCGGATCTTATCTTTCATTTCCCCTTGTTTGATGGTGTCAGCCTCCAAGATACCCAAGTATTTGTAGATTTCCTCTTCTCCGAGCGTTCTAATTTTGTCGTGATTTGGTTGATCCATTCCGTCAGTCATGTGTCGTTTACCACTTTTCATGACAAGCATGGCACATTTTTCTATGCCAAATTCCATTCCTATATCCTGACTGTATATTCTAACGGCGTGTATGAGAGTCTCCAGTTCTTTTTCATTTTTTGCAAATAGTTTAATGTCATCCACATACATTACATGATTGATCTTCTCTTGTGATCTGCTGAGTTTGTATCCGGTAGTGCATTTCCTGAGTATGTTGTTAAATGGCATCATGGCTAATATGAATAGTAAGGGTGATAGTGCATCTCCTTGGAAAATCCCTCTTTGGATCTTTTTTTCAGATAAGCTTCTTCTTCCTACTGTCAGTTCCACTCTCCAGGTTTGCATGGTCTTTTCGATGAAGTTTATGACTTAATGTGATATTTTGTACATTTATTATTATTATTATTATTATTATTATAGTTGTTGTTGTTGCTGTTGTGGTTGTTGTTCCGTCCGTTGCTGCTGAGTAAAAATCCTATTTCTGAATCATTTCTTCGTCGTCATATAATAACAAGGTGGAGATACTTTCCGCAAATTGAATTGAAGAATTGATTCGAATACTTTCAAAATGGATACAGAAATATATATCAATGTAGAAATGGGGGAATACATTGATCGAAACAAAATTGTCCTATGTATCTGTCTTATTTATGCCAGCTTCGAGAATCTAGCATGTCTAGCTACACCGAAGAGTTATGATACAACGAAACAGTGTCTGTGGCTGATAATATATGCTGCTTCAGTTGTATATTGACCTTCGACTCGGCCAAACATTGCCATTCCAAAAACAGCGGAAGTTGCATATTCCATTGGCGTGGGCGAGCTTGGCTGACGATATGGGACAGGGTTAAAATCTCACGGTACAGTCACAAATTGGTGCACCGGAAGAGGGTGACAGTAAACAGCATGACAGATATTTCCGCTCGATGATGATCAAAACATGCCATTCCAAAGACGGTGGAAGTGGATATTCCTTTGGCCATTTATGGGAAGAGATTGAGTGGGCGTTGAACTCTTATATAACTCAGTGCACAAGAAATTCAATCAGTTGGAGATAAGATGCGGTAGAGAAAGCCAGCACCCAGCAGAGGGAGTCCTCAGGCCCCCGATTAATCAGTTTGGAGATCAGACGAGTTGGAGATAAGATGCTGGATTCGGGAACATGTCTCAGAGAGGCTGGGCCCCTAGGCCCCCGGTTGAGCAGTTCAGGAGAACAGGAAAGAAACGCGGTTATGGCCAATAGAGTGGGGGGTCAATATGTTGCAGTTCTGTTATGTCTCCAACTCCCTCTCACACACAACCCTTTCAAATAAAGTGAGAGGTATATTTTTCTAAGAACTGTGTCGCTCGCCTTTATTGTGTCGTCGTTATGATTCTGCATGCATCAGCATATGAGTATGCAACACTTCACCCCCGTGGAGTTGAGGCCTCCAGCGAGGGAATTAACGGTTGCCACTCGCGTAAGGCAAGGCTCTTCGAATGAATTGAGCTCTCGGTAGATGTTAAGCGGATATATGTAAAAAAAGCAAAAGTGATACATATGCGTTCTTCCTTTACGCTTCTTGAGGCTGCGCGATGGAATTTACGGATATACATACATATATATATATATATTGACCAATTTGATTTATCAATATATATATGTATATATATATATATATATATACATATCCGTAGACTCTATCGCACAGCCACAAGAAAACTTAGCGTAAAAGTTTTTCTAACGATTTATATATATAAATCGTTAGAAAAACTTTTTCCTTAAAATTAGAGAATTGCTCAAAGGTTTTCTAAACGAACTGGATAAGACTTAAAATAAATATTTTCTTACCTCGTCTTTTCAGTCTCGTGACAATACGTTTTATGCATTTAAAAAAATACAAACCTCAGATGATGTACGTTGTTTTTTGTTTTTTTAATTAACAACAAATACTGCTGAAGCAAATAAATGGTAATTTGTTGGAGCTTTTAATGGAGAAATGAAGAAATCATTTGTGAAAGAAACTTTTTTTTTGTTACATCAGAAAAGTGCTGGAGAGGGAAAGAGAGAGAGGGGGGAGGGACAGAGAGATTTTAGATTATTTACGATTTTGTTGGGTTTTTTTTTTTCCTGACTGTGAACAGCATTCGGATATTGACCCACATATATTCACACACATTTACACGCACACACACACACACACACACATATATATATATATATATATAAGTTGGGGACCATAGTTGAGAGCGACGCGAAGGTTCCTTTTTCAATAGCTACTCCACCGAGGTGTTAGGAAGGGCACTACTCCTTCCCCCAGATTGCTCCACTTTACCCTTGATAAGTACCTTATAATGCAGAGTGTTAAGCAAGGAGGTATCAAGTACCATGACTCGACCTGGGATTGAACCCTTGTCTCCCGGGCCATTGGCGAATACTCTACCCACTATATATATATATATATATATATATATATATATATATATATATATATA
>OY757910.1:36424444-36581944 GCA_963585895.1 Sepioteuthis lessoniana | reverse complement strand
ATGAAGTCTATGAGAGAGAGATTGATATGAACAGAATGAGATAGATAGATAGATAGATAGATAGATTGATTGACTGTGTTATATAGAAATGAACAGACTGAACCAGTGAATTGGAACATTTTTAGGAACTTATGTATTTTATAAAAACTCAGCAACTTCCCTCCATTTCATGACAGTTGATGGAAAATGCACAAAGGGACGTCGTGATTTAATCAAATCATAAACGTGGGAACAAATCTTAAAATGCGATTTTTGTCCTTTTTTTTCACCATAAGAACATCAAGTAAAAACATGAACGACTTTTCTATTTTCTTTTATTTTCAAATCCGACAACACAACAGTCGGATTATAGTTTGATGTCAACTCGCGCAAGAATACACCGAGGGAGGGAATGAAGTTTGTAGGGGTAAATTTCATACACAATTGAGGAAAAATGACCTGGATTTTAAAAAATGCCAATTCCACAAACTCTGACATACCATGAAGATTTGCAAGTTTGTTTCGGAGTTTGGTGAGGTCAATCGTCATATCTTTTCAAGCAATGCAGACGCTTATTCAGATATCCATTTAGAGATTCAATCCCTAAGAACTGTGACGGTGGAAAAACAGTATGGGTCTCAAAAACAAACAAACAAACCAAAAAAGCGTTACAAGTCCAGTTAGAGGTCAAGAAAAATTACCAGAAGCAGTTGTTGGTTGTTTGGTATCTTAGGTTTTATAGCATATCCACCTTTATAGGTTATTTAAAGCCTAATCTATTTTTATGGAAATTATCAGTTCAATTTCAAATAATTCAGTTTAGCATTAGTACGCAGTTTTCAATATAAGTACACACTTTAATTGTTAAAAATATTTCTATTTCAAGCTATTCGGTTTGGTCAGTCACTTTAGCATTAGTACGCAGTTTAGTTCTATTTAACCCATAGATAAGGACCTATCAGGTGCTACCACTCCGGGACTGAGTGAATCAGGGAGCAATGGCAATGAAGGGGTACTCCGGATTCCCCAAAAGCTCCAGCATCACTGGAACCTCACTGGATTGTTTAGTGCCATATCCAGAACACTCGTTGTGATGGGGGTCTTACACCTCTGCAAAAGTGCAGTCGGTGTATTCTAACAGCCCCAGCCGTCTGTACAACCGGAAGCAGTTGTAGTATTTTTTTAATTTTTTTATTTATCTATTCATTTCTTTTGTATTCACTCTGATCGAATAGTAATAATTTTTCAAAAGATCTATTTGTTTCATAGAGGGCATTCGAACAGTAAATGCCACTCCGGGCAAGAGTGGAAAGTAATAGCATTGAAAAGGTGCTTCAGATTGCCCAAGTTCTGTAGAACAGGAGCCACACCATCAGATGCAGTTTAATGTCCTACCCAGAATAACCCAATTTCCGAGCTGACTTATTCATCTGAAAAGAATCCAGTCTGCGTATTCTAGATCTCACCAACAGTGTGATCATAAAAAAAGAGACGCTTCTGATGAGGATGACAATCAACATTGCAATTGCAATTGCAATGAGAGTAAAGCAGACGGTCAAAGAAGTAAAAGAAAACAAGAAAAACGCATCATTTTGTCTGACGGTGGCGCCATCAATCGACATAACTCTCAATTTAAGGGCATTTTTCTTTGTTACATAATTTGATAAAACTCAAATTGGAGAAAAAACTTTGTGGGTGATTCTTTTTTTTTTCATTAATTAAAAGCTGGAATAAATTAGTAATGCGGATGTTTTCCCATCAAAGGAAATTAAACATTGAATAATTCTAATCTGAGCTCAACTTTTTCTAGACTTCTGTCATTCATCTCCATATATCGTTGATTTATAGTTCTTTCCTATATATTTAACGCTTTCTCATTAGTTCTGTCTGTCTTCTCTATAAGTGAATAAGTCTCGAAATAAAAAGTCCGATAATTGAAAAAGTTCCTTGAATTCTTTTAGATTTATTGACTGATTCTAACGGCAATTTTAAACCATCAAGTATTATTTTATACCAAGTTGTAGGAAACACCGTAAATTGAATGTTCATATTTGATTTTAGTAAAGTTTTGTCTTAATTTTTTCTCTCCAAAACGGTACCATCGAATACTAAAAAAAATTAAATCAATCAATTGGACCCATAGAAGAAACCCTAACTTGTACTCTCAACCCGCGTCCAATTGGGCCAAGGAGTAATGGAAATAAAGGGATACTCTACACTCCCCATATCTCTAGAACTGGAGTTTCACCATCAGATGTAGTTTAGTGTCATATGT
Organism: Sepioteuthis lessoniana; assembly: GCA_963585895.1. NCBI lineage: Eukaryota > Metazoa > Mollusca > Cephalopoda > Myopsida > Loliginidae > Sepioteuthis > Sepioteuthis lessoniana. Next base: position 36,579,690 of record OY757910.1, on the reverse strand, counting down.
AGGACACACCATTTGGGGTGGGTCTTTCTCCTCTATCGTGGATACAGTCATTGTATTCTAAACCCCGCCGACAGGCATGGAATTCTTTTAGAGTAAGAATGTCTCAAAGGAGTCTCCACTTTTTTCTTTTATCATGTGCCAATTTAAGAGTTACAAGAACGACGTTATATTGTTTCGTACTATCAAGATATTGTGCATCTATCTATTCAAGTATAGTAATTGAATTTACCACGTGATAAGCCGTAGTAACATTTTATCACGTGTTGTGACACAAGGCCAATTTTCAATGTAGCACAGCTTGTTTGATTCAGGGTTATTCCTTCTCCTAGACTGGCTACCATACCAAGGCTAAGGAAACCCAGGAAGAAAAGATGAATTCGTTGCCTTTTTCCAAGGGCATTAGCGAAACGTGAATGCAAACAAGGTCTATCCTGAAATTTTAAGTCAGAAATCCCACTTCCTTTGATGATAACCGTTACCATAAGCGCACCTCTAAATATATGTGTTCACTTTACCCTTCCACCATCGGCAGGATTTTACATAAATTCAATTTTCTTCGATGACCAGCATTAAGTCAACTACGTATATACTGTATCATTTTACTCTAAACTTGGCTATTCCATTGTTGAGTTCTATATGAAATATGCAAAAGTGCACTGTTTGCTATTCTCACAATAAAGTATTGCACTTTATCCATATATTTTGCATTATTTAAAAGAACAACATGTATGCAATTGATAGTTTTTAAAGTCATTACAATCATTAGAAGAATTCACTTCATCATAAAAATCTTTAGATATATTTTCTTATTTGTAAATGGTAATCCGCGTAATATATCTAATATCCACGGCAAAGATGATCGAATTAACACACCTAGTGGATGTTCAGTTGGATTTAGCAGATTTAGCAATAAATAAACCAATAGTGCATCAGACAAAAATCATTTTCTTTTGAACTAAAACTTTCTGGCTTCGTAAAATAATCCTAAAATAAATCATAGAAAGTTATTCAAATTAATGTTTGTTTTATAAGTCGAAATTTCTGAGATGAAGCTTGATGATTTTTATCATTTAGTATATTCGAACTATGGTCTTCAAATTTATGGTTATATTCACAACCTTTCGGCCGAATGTTCTTCTGTCTTTTTAAGGTGTTTCATGTAGTAATCGAGAGCCTACAAGGACTTTGATCTCATTATATAATCCACGGGTGTAGATTATTCTAATCCTGTTTACCATAACAGGGTACAAGTCTTAAGCTATTGTAAGTATTCTTTGTTATTTACTGATAGACTGGATTGAACCTGTAATCTCCAGATGATCTCATGTAGAAGTACTTTAACCAAATGCATATATCCGTAACGGAAGGTATTTTTGTTCAAAGCCAAGAAAATAGTAGGACATGTGAAGACATGAAAATTGGAATATAATATTGAGATTGGAGAGCATTTACAAAAGATTTACAAAAATAATTTAGAAATAAAAAATTACAGTTATTGGGGAAAATTAGGATTAACTACTTTATTGAGTTGACGACCTTTGTCGAGGCTGACCCGAAGGATCCTTTTTCAATAGCTACTACACTGAGGTATGGGGGGGGGCACCACTCCATTCCCTGGATTGCCCGTCTTTACGCTTGATCCTTAACTTATAGTGCTGAGTGTTAAGCAAGGCGGTATCAAGTACCATTTTTGAGTCTTTGGTATGACTCGACCTTGGATTGAACCCCGGTCTCTTCTACTCATTAGGCCGATGGACCGGCTCATTGGCCGAGCGGGTAGAGTGTTTGCCAATGGTCCGGGAGACCAAGGTTCAACCCCAAGCCAGGTCATATCAAAGACTTTAAAATTAGTACTCGATACCTCTTTACTTAACACTCAGCATTATAAGGTACGTATCAAGGGTAAAGTGGAGCAATCCAGGGAAAGGAGTAGCGCACTCCCCTACACATCGATATAGTAGCTATTGAAAAATGAGCCTTCAGGTCACCCTCGACTACGGTCGCCAACTTTACTTACTTTTTACTTTACTAGAAAGAAGAAAAAGAAGTGATCTAAACAAAACTTTTGAAATAACTGGTGAAATATCTAATTATGGTAGACATTTTGTCAATATTTCTATCAAGACAGATTTTAAAAACTGCATACCAATTAGAATTTTAGTAAATCTAGTAATATATTTTTAGAACAAATTGCCTAATCATATCAAAAACAGCAATCGTGAAGAAAATATTATGGTATATTTGTATATTGCAGCGAAAACCGCCAAAAATATGGCAAGTAGGAGTTTGCAACAATGTCTCGTTGCGACCTAAATGGTTCGTAGGTTTTGTAACCGTAGTTGATTGAAATTGACTGTCTACAGACGGCAAGCACACTACCTGTCCCACCTTCTTGGATGGTTCGGTTTAGTGGGTTTTATGGCATATCAACCGTTATAGGTTATTTAACACTGGGCCAGAGTGGACCTGGGAGCGATGGCAATGAAGGGGTACTCCACATTTCCCAAAGCTCCAGCATTGCTGGAACCTCACCATCAGATTTTTTAGTGTCATATCCAGGACACTTGTTGGGGTGGGGGTCTTACCCCTCTGCAGAGAAGCAGTCGGTGTATTCTACAGCCCCAGCCAACTGGGCAACCTTCTTGGAGATCGAGTTAATATATTGGTATCAACCAATCAAAAATAGCGGATGATTTTATAAAAAATATGGCATTAAACAAAGTAACCAAACCAAAGCAAACCAGATGTGCTGATCGCTGTGCAGTTAAGAGAGAATGTTTGCAAACTTTAACCAGTGGTAGGATCAAAACAGAAGGGAATGGACTGGTTAAAAAAAAGGAAACAGTTTTAATTAACTACGAAAGACATTAAAACGTCTGGATTGAAAAATCAAAGCAATATGCCTCAGGGAATACTTATTATATTGTAATCCTGGATAATTTTCCTATGGCTAAACTGCGACCCCTAAGTTGCCATGTTTGATCACCATTCATGCTATTACGTTCACTTTCGGACTAATATCCATGGAAAAAAGTTGTATACTAACCCATCTCCACTTTAAAAACTTTGAGACGCAGCTCAGTTTGAACCTCGTTAGGAAATCCCACTTTCTGCACGGCTGTCAGAATGGTGGAGCGTTTACAATTCAAAACTCTCTAATAAAGCACACCCTGAATTGTCGATCGTCTAGCTTGAAATTCAAAAAGTATTGTGATTCTTATAAGTCCAATGAAACTGATTTACCTCTGGTGACAAATTTTCTGAGCAGGATAAGTCAGTCCCTTCTTCAGCAGAACAATAGTGCTACTTGATTAAATATAAGCAGCTTAATGATAGTATACAAAGTGAAATACACTCAACTATCAAATAGGTATGCAAAACAAATAGAGTTTCTTGGCAGACTATACATGTGTCGGTCTTTAGCAACATAGTGAAATGATGGAGTCATTCACTGATGAGTGCATAGTTATGCGAATTTGCTCGTCGGCACTTATATGATGATAATAAGTAAATCTCGGACGACTGCTATTGAAATTTTGTGCGCGCTCTCCCTCTTTCAATACGATTCTCTCCTTCCTCTTTGTAGTCGAAGCGCCAACTAACACGTAACGATGAAGATAAACTCGGTCATTATACGTACATTTCTTAGTAATCCAAATCAATTGCCACGCTGAAAATACATCTCGAAGCAGCTATTGTTCAACTCAAGTTCAAGTATCAGTTCCTCAACACTCCCGAACTCAAAACAATATTCCTATATTCTCAACCCATAGCTGGCCGTTACCTCAAGCCAGCTTCGAAATCCCCGACACGGCTTGGCCTCTTGCTATTCGGGGTCACACCTGGTCTTCTCTATAATTAACCTGTTCACTGAAAACGTAAAAAAAATCTGATTTTTCAGCGTAATCCAGACAGCTGTGAAGAAAATCATCACTACAATATTGTCAAAAACAAGTGAACCCAATTATATTAAAATCAGTTAACTTTGCCATAGGTATGAACCCCCTCATTTCCCAGCTAAGAGTTGAATAGTACCATAGCTCTTCTTCTACGAGAACGGATTTGGCATAATATAACCCACGAAGGTTGATATACCACTAAATCAAAGAAAGAAAGAAATCATTCTATTGATAGAAAATTAGTTCGATGATTATATTGTCATTCTTGACGATAATGCTTTTTGTTATTGAGCAAAAGAGATTAAAGCTTTGACTACTGGAAAGGCATAGCAAATAGATGATACGGCCAACGAATAATCCAGATTAAAATCGAACGGAAAATGTCTTGTGAAAAGTATTTACCTTGGCTAGCATGAAACTTTTGTCATACTACAAGTGGAAGATACGCAATTGGAATCGAACTCATTCGGTACTGACCGTTGGCTAAACTACCTCCGATCTTTTCTGAACAGCTAGTTACCGTCTTATGGAAGGAGGTCTCTCTGGCTTAATGCCTAAGGTGCTGGACTGAGACATCTAAGTAAGCTAGTTCGGACTCTCAAGTCATGCATTTTGGAAAATACCCTTGGGTAAAGTTTAAATTTCTTTATCTTCTCCAAGGGTTGAATTACTTAGTTCTACCACTCTTCTTTTTGGCATCAAATAACCCAGGAAGACTAATGTGCCATAGAACAAAGAAACTATATTAAACCCTCCAATCACATTTTGAAATAAGTTATCCCAAGCTTACTTTTATTTCCCTTGAAGCGCTAAATTACCTTAGATATTACTGACAAAATACAATATAAAATACATATGACGTATTATTATTGTAGAGTCATTGTTTGTGATGTTTGGTTTTTGTTTTATGTTGCTTTTTATATGAGAAAAGCTGTTAAAATAATCTAATAAACATGCTAAAGAGAGATATTTCTACCAAAATATTCTACAGATGCTGACAAAATCTGATGATCACATTGGTAAGAAAGTGACAATCCCCAAGTGCTGTTATATTAATATATACATAAGCTCTACATCCGATATTGGACACTCTTTCTTTATAAATACTGCAAATTATGTATAATTGTATGTGTATATGTCTATTATCAATATATATATATATATATGGGGTAATGGTTATTGTCGTAGGAAATGGACACGGCGACACGGGTTCAAATCCTGGACGAGACAGATTGCATTTCACATAGCACTAATACCCTTGGGAAAGGTATGAATTCAATTATTCTCCCTCCATCTATGGGTAAAATAGTAGGACAGACTAGGTTCTTCAGCCTTGGTGAGGCAACTAGTCTAAGAGAAGGAAAAGTCTGAATTAAAACCTGTTAAATTCCGCTTAAAAATTGACCCTGTGTCATATCCTGCCCGAGCGGAGGGTTTGGTAAATATGGATAAGACTATGTGCAAAAAATAACCTCTTAATCAACTACACTAAAAATATAGATTTTAAAGTACAATAAACACAATTTCCTAAACCCTAAGCACAGAGTAACACTTGAGGAGATACTATTAAAATCAATCAATTAAGATTAAAGAAAATACTATCGAAAATAATTATTAGTCTTGGAGCTTATGCCGACAGGAATTAATTATAAATAGAAGTGCCTTACAGTTACAAATTTCTACTTCTTATAACCAGCTCCTTGGTAATACATACTTTCAGAGCAATGGTAACATTCTTTTTGCTTTTAGCTATTACAATAGCTTTGTAGAAAGGGCCTCTTTGGCTGCTGTTTGAAAACTGAATAAAGTGAGAGTTGAGGAGAAAATATCAATGCAACACATCGATCATTTCTTGAACCTGTAGCTGAAAACGAATGACTCAATTGAGAGGTCATAATTTCGTTCTGCTTGCTTGCCTGTGTCACGCCCGGTCAGGCGTGAGAGCATTTTAAACACCATCTATAGCAAACAGCGTGATAGATCGGCCACTCTGGAAGCTGTCAAAGTAGTCAGAGTGATTCGACCTTATATATATATATATATATATATATATGCCAGAAAAAGGGAAAAAAGCATAATGTTGATCTTTAAATGACGATGAATAGACTTGCAGAATTGTGGGCGTTTATGAGGGTAAAATGAAATGGACGTTAAATGAATTGCACGTCATTTCACGGAGTTGGTTATTGTTAAGGGAATACTATTGATTTATATATATATATATATATATATATATATATATATATATATATATATATATATGTATATATGTGTGTGTGTGTGTGTGTGTGTGTGTATTTACGAGTGTCTTCCAATAAATAAAGTGAATTTTGCACCAGAGGTTGACAATTGAAACCATTGTTAATAGTTGCTCCTTTTTTCAAGGAAGTCAATACTGAGGTGTCCTTTCATGTCCCATAATACTGTCAGTATAATCTTCTTTACTGAACACTAAACTTGAACTCTTTCTTTACCGGAGACTCAGAGTTTTCCTCGGTATGAACTGTCTTTTCGACTCAAGTTCGTAATGTCAAACTCATATTCAACCCACTCGTAAATATTTTTTGATTAAAACATGATCCTCCGTACACATTACACATTATTCAGTTAATTTCACATTGTTTGTACTTATCAGCAACTCGAAATTTGATGTCAGAGCTCTTTTCAAGCCTAGAACATTCTGCCTAATTTTCTGCTGTTTGAAATAACCTCATATCAAACAATTATTTATCTTTTTTTAGAAAACTCCCGTTATTTATTGAATGACTGAATGACCCCCGTATATATAATCTGAAAGGTGTAAAGTGATCCTCCTTGTTCATTTTTGTCGTAATATTCACACACACACACACACACACACACACACACACACACACGTATATATATATATATATAAATAAGTTACATATATATATATATATATATATATGTGTGTGTGTGTGTGTGTGTGTATAAGTTACATTGGTTATACTACGAGAAAATTATCAAAGCGACTAACTTTACACTTTTCAGATTTTAGCTCCAAATGTAAACATTTAAAAACATAATTGTCTTAATACAACACACACACACCATACACACACACACACACACATATATATATATATATATATGTGTGTGTGTGTGTGTGTGTGTGTGCGTGTGTGTGTGTGTGTGTGTTTGTGAGTGTGTGATTTTTTTTATATATAAATTTGTCTGCCTTATAATTGCCATTAAAGACGGCATGAAAACAGTGGTCGCTAATAAGCATCCATGGTATTAGTTAAATATAAAAACTAATATATATCAATTCATTATATATATGCAGATTTTACGGACAAATATTGACTATCCGTAGAATTCGAGAAGTGCAAAAAATCTACTGGCAACAATATTATTTGTCAACTTTACAAAGGTCTTTGATTCCTATACTCAGAAGGAAGATGGAGTAAATTCTACTCGCATATGGTCTACCAAAAGAAACAGTCACAGCCATCATGGTTCTCTTCAGAAACACCAAAGTGAAAGTGCGTTCTCCGGATGGAGACACAGGCTACTTCGTCATTGTAGCTGGGGTACTACAAGGAAACACACTTGTCCCATACCTCTTTATCATCTGTCTAAACTACGTGCTTAGAACATCGATCGATAAAATCAAAGAAAACGGTTTCGAGCTGACAAAGAAAAAAAGCAGAAGGTACCCGCAAAAACAATCCCGACACCGACTACGCCGATGACAGAGCGATTCTGGCAAATGCACCCGCCCAAGCCGAAACCCTAATGCATAGTCAGGAACAAGTTTCCGCAAGCATTGGCCTCCATGTCAATGCACGCAAAACGGAATATTTGTGCTTTAATCAAACAGGTGACATTTCCACACTAAACGGTAGATCTCTGAAACTATGATTATGGCCTTGCCACTAAGTAACCCACTTAGGTTGATATACGATTACACAAAGAAACCAAAATTTACTGTGATTTCGTTAAAAAGGGTGACTGGTTTCGTCTTGCAGTGAAATATATAACTACACATGGCGTTTTATTCTAGTAGTTTAGCAAATCGGATTTTGAGTTCGGAAAAGTAGTTTAACGGTATATCAACCTTCGTGAACAGACAACAGTTGCTCCCCCCCAAAAGGTTTCTTTATAATATACTGATAGTTTGGTTCCAACTTTAGAAGTCAAAATCATAATCATATTTATAATACATCCCAATCGACTCGGACTGTAAAATAGGCCAACTGCATCTCTACCGAAAGCTAAGACCCCATCGCAACGATACCACAACGATTATCCTGCATATGATACTAAACAGTCTGATGGTGACGCTCCAGTCCTTCAGCTCTAGGTAATGTGGAGTACCTCTTCATTGCCATTAGTCTCATGTCCATTCTGACCCAGATTAGAAGTACCGGTTGGGGTCCCATCTATGGGTTAAATAAAACTGTTTTAAGTATTTAACAGTGAAAACAAATGACTGATGCTAAATAGAATTGTTAGTGTTGCATAGCAATACTTAAAACCATTTTGATGTGTACCAATAAAACTATTGTTGTTAGATAGCAACATTTGAAGCCATTTTATAAGTTGGCGACCGTAGTCGAGGGTGACACGAAGGCTCCCTTTTAGATAGATACTACAGCAAGGTGTAGGGGGCGTTACTCATTTCCCTGGATTGCTCCACTTTACATTGATCCTTACCTTATAATCCTGATTTTTAAGCCAGGTAGCATCAAGCACCATTTTTGAGTCTTTGGTATGATAGGACCTAGGATTGAACCCAGGTCTCCTGGGCCATTAGCGAACACTGTAACCATTAGACCAATGTCTGGTTATTAAACAAATGATTAATAGTGAATAGAATTGTTTCTTGTTTGATAGGAATGTTTAAAACCGTTTAAATGTGTGCGAAATTGAATCATTGGTATTACATAGCAATTGATGGAATCATTTGAATGTGTGAAAATGAAAGAATAATTAAAAATATCACCGTTTAATATTGGAAACGATTTCTCTGTATAAAAACAAATGATTAATCCACAGTAACATTATTAGTGTTTGCAATACTTGAAACCATTTAACAGGGTGCAAATAATAACAATAGTTAATTGAATACAAACAAACTAGCGCTGACTTTTTAAAGATAAAATAAAATTGCCGTCACTTAGCACAGATTCTCTCTCTCTCTCTCTCTCTCTCTCTCTCTCTCTCTCTCTCTCTTCATCTGTTCCTATTATCCATCACTCCCGGCACGCCTTTCAACTACATCCTTTGTCCGCTCAGAGTTGATATACATAAGATCATGCTCGTCGGCCAACACTCACACTTCCATATGTAAGGTTTCATAGAAGAATGTCACATATAAAGGAAGAGCCTTCAATAAGTTTCCAGACTTTGATTCGTATTGGCACTTTTATTGATAGTACACACATGAAACTCTACTCCCTTGTCCCTGGGGTGTCCTTGTGGTGTAATGGTTAAAGCGATGGACTGCGGAATCGTAGTACGCGAGTTCGTACTCCAGTCGCGCTATTACGTTCACTTTAGGACAAATACCCTTGGGAAAGGTATGAACCCCCTTATCCTCCCAGCTATGGGTTAAATAGTACCATTACTGTTCTGTGGAGAACGACTTTGGCATTTAATAATCTACAAAGGTTGATATGCCATTAAACAAAAAACAAACAAATCCATCACACCTACAAAGCCCGTTGTTCTTTGGGCCCGAATCTGCCAAACTAATTCATCGTCCGTCCCCAACCATTGACCATCCTAACTGATCCTGACCGCAAAATTACCTTGCTTATATATTGAACTTATATTTCTTTTAATTACCGCTTACGTAATTACTAAAAAATTCCTTAAACACGGCATCGCTAAAATAGCCGACGTACATGGTGCCTAGGAGAATGGTTTTGGTATTAAATAGCCTTCAAAGCTTGATATGCCTTTAAAAAAAAAGAAACCAGACCAAACCAATCTACTCCCCTGCTAAGTAATCTCCTCCAGCTGCAATGCACTTGTTGTGCCGATCCAACAACTTCTGGAAGGCCCTATGGAATTCCTCTTGTGTGAGCGTGTCAATGGCCTTCGTCATAGCCTCTTTTATCTCCTCTATTTTCTCATAACGACAGCCTCTATGTTTTTCCTTGAGCTTAGAGAATAACTAAAAGTAACAGGGACCGAGGTATAGACTATAGGGAGGGTGAGGAACTGTCTAGATGCCCATCTTGGTCAAATAGTCTGTGACAAGGAAGAAGTTATGAACTGGTGCATTGTCCTGGTGGAAATGCCACTGACCCGATTTGAAGAGTGCTGGCCTCTTCCCAAGGAATCTCTTCCTGAACTCCCTTAAAACCTCAACATAGTGTTCCTTGTTGACTGTCTGTCCAGTGGGAACCCAGTGCATATAGATCATGCCAGTGCTGTCAAAAAAATGGATCATCAATATTTTGTGGATGGATTTGCTCTGTCTGGCCTTCTTGGGTCAGGGAGAGCCAGCATGCTTCCACTGGGAACTCTGTCTCTTGGTCTCTGGGTCATAGCAGTAGATCCAGCTTTCATCGCAGGTCACCAGAGCATCAAGAACTGCGGAATCTGAATTGAGCAGCTCGACCATCTCCCTGCTGTCATGACAACGTCTTTCTTTCTGATCTTCTCTGAGCACCCTTGGGACAAACTTCGCGCAAATCATCCGCGTCTTCAGTTCCTCGCAAATAATTGTAGGTACAGTTCCCACACTGATATCAAACTGTGCACTTATTGTCTCTATTGACACACGACGGTCCTTATCCAACAAATTCTTTATTTGGCCAATCAACTCTGGTGTATTGACTTCCTTACTCCTCCCACACCTCTCACCATCCCTCGCAGACTCCCTGCCTTCCTTGAATCTCTTATGTCCCTCAAAAACCGATGCTCGATTCATGCAAGGTGGTCGAAAAGCAGTCTGAAGCATTCTATACGTTTCTGTCGTTTTTTGTCCAAGTTTAAAACAGAATTTTATTGCATATCGTTCTTCTAAAGTGCCCTCACGTCCAGATTGCATTTTTAAAATTCACCAGCTGTGACAATCAGGTTTTAGTAGGGTGCATTCCAATTCCTGCTGTAGCTGTTCCTTTGAACCTGAAATCATAAAAATCGAGCAGTCATGTATAGCAATAACATAGTGAATTTTCAAGAGTCTACGACAATTTTAAATGTCTTTCCAAAAAAAGTCTGGATACCTATTGAAAGCATCCCGTATATTCGTCCTTGCTTCTTCAGCAGTGTTCTGTATAAACAAATGAATTATGTTGAATTAAATTGGTTGGTTGCTTGGTTGGTTTTTATGACGTACGAAACATTGTTGGTTATTTAATGTTTAATCTATTTTCATACAAATTATCTGTTCTATTTCAAACAATTAAGTTTAGCATGATTACTCAGTTTAATTATCAAAGCATTTCTATTTCAAGCTATTCAGTTTAGTCAAACAGTTTTGGTTTAAACAATTCAGTTTAGTATAAGTATAGCTTTTCTCCACACAGTGTTGAATGTAAAAACTGTTCAGTTCTATTTCAAACAACTCAGTTTAGCATGAGTAAATTTCAAAACATTTCTATTTCAAGTAACTCAGTTTAGAGTAAGTTCTATCTAATTGATAAATAGAGTTTTAGATTAAGTTCTATCTAATTGATAAATAAAACCCTATCAGGCTAGAGTTGACTCAGGAGCGATGGCAATAAAGGGGCTCTCCGTGCTCTCCTAAGCTCCAGCATTACTGGAACCTTACTATGAGATCGTTTAGTGTCATATTCAGAACACTCGTTGGTCGGGGGTCTTACCCATCTGTAGAGAAGCAGTCGGTGTATTCTACAGCCCAAGCCAACTGGGCAAAATTTACATTGTTAGTGTTCGATAGCAATAATGGAAACCTTTTAATTAAGTGCAAACAAATGAGCTTATTTAATCTTGTAGGTTACTTAGCGTCAATAGCATACACCTTACAAACCATCCATAATGATAAGAACTCTCTAACGGGGTCAACTGCTTTCTAACACGCTCCTGTTTGGATTGATACCAAGATTAAGAGAAAGACACTCTGATGTAAAATTCGAGTTATGAGTCACTCGGTTTCGATAAAATATTTTTTATGAGAAAGACCCAGATATAAAATCTCCGTTTTCAAAAACTTTCACTGATGTTGACTGGCTCTTCTTTTTCGACTAATGTTTACACAGTGCACCATCTTTCTTTACTATGAAAAGATTTCAGGGTAGGAATTAATTCTTTCGATACACGGGATCAGTAAAAATGTCATTTCAGGCGAAAGTTTGCTTTTATTTGATTTTAATGGCATATCCACTATTTTCGGTTACTTAATGCCAAAGCTATCCTCGTAGAAAAAAAAACAGTAGTATTACTTTATAATCCATAGCTGGAAGCATACAAGGAGAGGTCAATACTTTTTCCAAATGTATTAGTCCGAAAGTGAATGTAATAGCCCAACAAGAATTTGAAATCGCTTTCTGTTAGGCCGCTGTCCTGCACTTTATCTCTTTCGTTAGAGGGATTCCCCTGGTTTTGTTAATGCCATATCAACTTTCGTGGATTATTTAATGCCAATTCCATCCCTGTAAAAAGATAGTAGTGGTATTCTTTGATCCATTTCTAGGGACAGATAAGGGAGTTAATACCTTTCCTAAGAGTATTAGAAAAAATGGTATGAGAGCGTCAGGAGTTCGAATTCGTTTACTTTAATGTAAGTAGTACGTAAGCTACAATGCTGTGTGAACTCATTTTTACTCTATCAATATTGTAGAATTGAAATTATATATATATATATATATATATATATATATATGTGTGTGTGTGTGTGTGTGTGTGTGTATACATATATATATATATATATATATATATATATGTATTATTTGGTCCAGTTGTCTATTCTGATTTATTTTATCCATAGGATCTGAAGAAGTCCTGTTATTTTTTTTTTTTTTTCGTGTTTTTGAATTTTTCAAAAACGCATAACAGGATGGAAATCAATTTATAATCCTATTGTGACCGGTTTGTTGCTTTTTCTTAATGATATAAATATATATATATATATATATATATATATATATATATATATATATATATTGACTGAACCTCTCCGCACAAGAATATGACACAATGTCAGTTTTTTAAACGGAATTTAACAGGTTTGAATTCAAACTTTTCCATATCTTTGACCAGGTGCCATACCAGTGTTACAGAGCACAGCCTGTCCTACTGTTTGCCTCGATCTGGAAGATGGATTCATACCTTTCCTAACAATATCAGATCTGTAAATATATACATTCAAAAACTTACCTATCTCTACATATTTCTCTAAAAACAGGAAGACGATCTTAACATTTTCAAACATCATTCCACGTACCAAACACGTATTTAATAGTTTTAAATATAAGAACGCTAAATACACGTTTACATATTCTTCATTACATACATTTTGTTTGCTCCTGTTATCTCGACAACAATCCATCGCTCTGTGAACAATTCTTATGATATCAAAGTCCTCATGAAGGTTATTGAAACCGAAACTGTTAACGTTGGCTTTACATCAAAATAAAAATAATGTATATATATATATATAGAGAGAGAGACAGACAGACAGAGAGACAGAGACAGAATAATCCAAATTAGATGACTTTATTTTGATGTAAAGCCAACGTTAACTGTTTCGGCTAATATATATATATATATATATATATATATATATATATATATATATATATATATATATATATGAACTATTTATTCACTATGATTATTTAAATTTAAGTCTAACTAAAAATGAACTTTCTATAATTTGTCATTATTTTTTAGTTACATTTAGTTAGAAACATTGTCGCATATATATGTATACATATGTATATGTCTGTGTATGTATATATGTGTGCATGTGTGTGTCTGAGGGAGAGAGAGAGAGAGAGAGAAAGAGAGAGAGAGACAATGGAAGAATGTTTGCAATATATAGATATCTTCATGCCCATATTTGGGTAAGTGCCTTTGTGTGTGCGGCATATGTCAGACCTATAAAATCAATCATTCCATGCCTTTTCCTTTCCTTCTTTCTCTGAAAAAAAAATCTTTACAAGTTTTTTCTTCCCCTCTGGCTAATATCAAATATATAGTCTGTTCTATGTTTGGCAGTAAGAAATTTTAGATTCCCTTGGATCGATAACAACACCCATGACAGTATTTTCCTTTGATACAGACGAGTCGATACCGCCACATACGAAAATCGAATTCAGTCTAAAGATCATCTTTACCAAAAATCCATTTTTGGTTTATTTTTATAAGACTTCTCAAAACGAGTAAAGAGAAAAAAGAGGTCGCAAGAGAGGGGGAGAAAGAGAGGTAATTATTAAGCGTATGAAGGTACCAGATCCCTTAATAAGTAACGTGAATGCTGATACGAAAGATTATTTAGAAACAGTGTCATTTCTATTGTGTGATTTTTAGGTTTGGTTTGGTTTGGTTGGTTTTAAGGCATATCAACCTTTGTAGGTTATTTAACGCCAAATCCATTTTTATGTAAATAATCTGCTCTATTGAAAACAGTTCAGTCTAGCATAAGTACACAGTTTAATTGTCAAAAACATTTCCATTTCAAACTATTCAAGCAGTTACATGTAATAATTCAGCTAAGTGTAAATACAGTTTTAATGTCGAAAAACAGTTCTATTTGAAATAATTCAGTTAAGCATAAGCACGCAGTTTAAGTGTAAGTACGGTTTAATTGTCAGAAACATTTCTATTTCAAGCTATTCAGTTTACTCAATTCATTTTAGCATAAGTATGCTGTTAGTTCTATTTAACCCATAAATAGGTCCCTATCAGGTGCTACCACTCCGAGCCAGAGTGGACCTGGGAGCAATGGCAATGAAGGGGTACTCCGCATTCCCCAAAGCTCCAGCACTGCTGGAACCTCACCAACAGATTGTTTAGTGTCATATCCAGGACACTCGTTAGGGGGGGTCTTACCCCTCTTCAGAGAAGCAGTCAGTTTATTCTACAGCCCCAGCTGACTGGGCAATGTGATTTTTAAGAATTGAAATGGTTTAAAGAAATATTTTCAATCAATACGTTTTTGCATCAAAAATCTCCAAGACCAACCAACAAAAATCGATTTTTTGGTTGATGTTTTAAACTTTTCTAGGAACCTTTCCGAATTTATTCATATTCTTTCAGAATTCCATCAAAATTTGTCTGCATATAATATATGTATAATGATACTTCTTTATAGTCAACAATGTTTGTTATCGTCAAGATTTGATTATTATTATTATTATTTCTCGTAGAACAGTATTCAATCAAAACATATATTGTTATGAATTATTTTTACCAAACTCTATAGCACTGAAAGATATATATAATTCTGCAATTTTACTTTTCGTTTCATAGTTGCAATGCTTCAAAGTTTGGAAAAAATATCGCTTAATGATATCCGTGTGAATATGTGAAATGTTAAGTTCATAATCATTAACAAGCTAGTAAAATAAAAACAATGTGGCTTGAGGGATTATATGGAGAGTTGGTTGGTTGGTTGGGTTTTCATGGCATATCAACCTTTGTAGGTTATTTAACGCCAAATCCATTTTTAAGCAAATATTCAGTTCTATTTAAAATAATTCAGTTTAACACGAGTACAGTTTAATTGACAAAAACATTTCTATTTCCAGCTATTCAATTTAGTCAAACAGTTCTAATTCAGTTTAGTATTAGTATAGACTTTCTTTACCCACAGTTAAATGTCAAAACAGTTCTATTTTAAACAATTCAGTTTAGCATAAATACGCAGTTTAAATGCAAAAAAACAGTTAACTCAAAAACCAGGGTTTAGTTCTATTTAACCCATAGATAGAACTCTTATCAGGTGCTACCACTCCGGGCCACAGTGGATCTGGGAGCGATGGCAATGACAGTGTACTCCTCATTCCCCAAAGCTCCAGCAATACTGGAATCTCACCATCAGATTGTTTAGTGTCATATCCAGGACACTAATTGGGGGCTCCTTGCCCTCTGCAGAGAGGCAGTCGGTATATTCTACAGTCCCAGCCGACTGGGCAAATTATATGGAGAGGTAATATTATGACAGTGGTTTCAACCAAGGCTAGCCATAGGTTTCTGTGGCTGAATTATTCATATTGTCCTGCATGAAACACCACCTTCCAGAATTAGATACGCAAGTTCATTTCTTGTAAAGGGCTCTGATTTATTATTCATTTTGGAAAGGTATACAATAAAAACTGATATTATTAGATATAAAAGGATTGTCAATAATTTCTTATGCGTGGAATACACGCATAATACGACTTCTATTAAGTCAGCTATGTTTGTTTTAACTCGTGAGCGCTTCTAACACATTTTTTTGTTATTCATTTCTCTAATAAAAGTTTTTACAATGTATTTTGATATCAAATTCGTTCATAATCTATGTTAGCCGACGTGGAATGATTTACATCATTTCTGCGCTGAAGCAAGATGCAGCTAAGAAGACCTTCCAAGACGAATGGATAATAGGGATGGATGGTGAGTGAGAGAGTCAGGGAACTCCGTGATGTCAGTGCAACTTGGTGATGATGATAATGAAGATATATATATATGTATTTATATATACATTAACCGGTTCATTAGCCTAGTGGGTAGGGTGTTCGACAACGGTCCGGGAGACCGAGGTTCCATCACAGGTCGCGTCATACTAAAGACTTTTAAAATGGTACTTGATACCTCTTTGCTTAACACTCACCAATATAAGGTACGTATCAAGGGTAAAATAGAGGAATTCAGGGAAAGGAGTTGCGCCCTCCCCTATAACTTGATGTAGTAGCTATTGAAAAGGGAGCCTTCAGGTCACCCTCGACTAAGGTCGCCAACTTTACTTACTTTTATATATATATATATTTGTGTGTGTGTGTGTGTGTGTGTTTGGTTTGGCAGTTCGTTTCCCAGAATAATAAATGTTATTATCAGAGAATTAAAACAAAATTATTTAAACGAACAGTAAAAGGAGGTCCTTACACATTTAGATTCCAAGAGAATTGAACTTAAAGCAAATTTACAAATCTTGTGATCGTGGGATAATAAATGTCAGTATTACATAGGAGACTTAAAACTTCAGTAACAGTCACACATCTCTGGACAAACCAAGAAGAATTTAGTAAATACATAATTTCTCGGGAGACTTTGAACCTTATTCGGACTTACCCACTTGTAGCCTTGTATTTCTTTTGCCAAATTTAGTACATGCATAATTATTGTATTGATTAAATTCCGTATTTCCAACTTTATGTTTGTCAGGCAACTCGAAGATTTGTAATTATAGTTATATTCAGAATTATTCGCACTCCAAACATAGTTATGACTAAAGCTGTAATATCTAAAATTCTCATAAACATTTCGTCAGCATTTTTTCACAAACGATGAAATAATAGACTTGAATGAACGTAATACTAATAATCACCAAATAAATATTTAACATCAGGCAAAATTATTGAATATCTTGCCTCAATAATCAATGGTGTAAATTTTATCGTCGATAAACAAAGGAAAGAAGTAGAAGGTACCCCGCAAAAACAATTACAGACGTAGACTACGCCGATGACATAACGCTTCTGGCAAATGTACCCGCCCAAGCCGAAACCCTGCTATATAGTCTGGAACGAGCAGCTCTAGGCATAGGCCTCCATGTCAATGCACAAAAGACGGAATATATGTGCTTTAATCAAAGAGGCAACATCTCCACACTAAACGGTAGCTTTCTGAAACTAGAAGAAAAGTTCACCTATCTCGGAAGTAGTGTCTCATCAACCGACATCAACACGCGACTAGCAAAGACATGGACAGCTATCATATGGAAGTAAGACCTGACCGATAAAATAGAACGCAGTTTCTTCCAAGCAGCGGTCGTGTCGATACTGCTATATGGATGCACTACATGGACACTAACTAAATGTATGGAAAAAAAGCTTGACGGCAACTACACAAGAATGCTGCGACCAATATTGAACAAGTCTTGGAGGTAACACGTCATAAAGCAGCGGCTATACGGCTACTTACCACCGATCATGGAAACTTTCAAAGTTAGACGAACCAGATGTGCGGGACACTGCTGGAGAAGTAAGGACGAACTCATGAGTGATGTACTCCAGTGGACCTTTTCACATGGACGAGCAAAGGCAGGGTGATCATGTAGAACCTACATACAGCAGCACAGTGCCGATACGAGATGTAGTCCTGAAGATCTGCCGGAAGCAATGGACGAGAGAGAAGCGTGGCGAGAATGGGTCAGGGATATCCGTGCTGATGGTGCGACATGATGATGATGATGATGATTGCCCCATCGATGGAGCTTAGAATACGCTGAATGTATCACATGCATCGAAGCTGATGTCCTTGATGTGATGCACAAAACTGCATCTATTTAAAAATTCTTCGTATTCGATAGGACCGTGGCTAAAACAAAATCTTCAAGATGCAGATAACCTCATGCTTACTTAGGGCCACGGGTATGTTTCGTTTAACCGTTAAAACTGGCGCCAACAAGACATGGCGATGGTATATTACAACGATCCTATCTCTGCTCTGAGGGAGGATCAGATAAAAATGGGGTTTCATTTGGATATTTCTAGAACTCACAAGAGCCCACAAGAAAAATGCTTATGAAATTTTCTTTTGCAGCCACGCAAAAAGTGTAAAAATAGATGCTGTGACATTCTCTTACACTAGGCTCGGTGATATGTCATTAAAATCAATCAATCTCCCCAAACTAGGCCTTTAGTCCCTCCAAATTTTTAGGATGTCTTTTCCTAACTTTTTTCTTTAAATTAGTTTATAAATTCTTAATAAAGTTTAGGACAGGGCTTTGTGTGGGGACTTTGTATGGGATACTTTATGCGACAACATAAACACCTTAATTTTGTCGTCATCAAAGTACTTCTTAACAATTAATGCCGTACGTTTCAAGTCATTATATTGTCATTAAATGGAGTTTTTAATTCCAATTTAAATTGCTGAATTTTACAAAATGTTATGCTGTATTTTGTTTGTGAAATAATGCTTAAACTATGCGTTTTAAATGTAAAGGCACGCTTACTCTACTATAAAGCCAATTTGATATTAAGCCTATCCACATGTCAGCGAACAAGGCAGAATGTTTTTGAATATCTTCTATCGAATAATTTAAAAATTCGTAAAGAAAGCCCTAACAGTAGTTTAGAAGAAAAGCCTAGAATGCTACCACAGCCCCCCCCCCTCAGAAAGGGAAAAAGGAAAAAAAAGAAAAAAAAAAAAAAAACCCAACAAAAACGAATTCTCCCCTCCACCCCAGTAGACCGCCACCCCCAAAGCTACCTAAAATATCAGTAGTAAATAAAAGTCCAAACGAAGAAGAGCTTTTGAACTCAGGAGCCGAGTGGAAGAAATGTCAATATTGGTCAGTATGTCTTTAATTCCAATTTAAATTGCTGAATTTTACAAAATGTTATGCTGTATTTTGTTTGTGAAATAATGCTTAAACTATGCGTTTTAAATGTAAAGGCACGCTTACTCTACTATAAAGCCAATTTGATATTAAGCCTATCCACATGTCAGCGAACAAGGCAGAATGTTTTTGAATATCTTCTATCGAATAATTTAAAAATTCGTAAAGAAAGCCCTAACAGTAGTTTAGAAGAAAAGCCTAGAATGCTACCACAGCCCCCCCCCTCAGAAAGGGAAAAAGGAAAAAAAAGAAAAAAAAAAAAAAAAACCCAACAAAAACGAATTCTCCCCTCCACCCCAGTAGACCGCCACCCCCAAAGCTACCTAAAATATCAGTAGTAAATAAAAGTCCAAACGAAGAAGAGCTTTTGAACTCAGGAGCCGAGTGGAAGAAATGTCAATATTGGTCAGTATGTCTTTAATTCCAATTTAAATTGCTGAATTTTACAAAATGTTATGCTGTATTTTGTTTGTGAAATAATGCTTAAACTATGCGTTTTAAATGTAAAGGCACGCTTACTCTACTATAAAGCCAATTTGATATTAAGCCTATCCACATGTCAGCGAACAAGGCAGAATGTTTTTGAATATCTTCTATCGAATAATTTAAAAATTCGTAAAGAAAGCCCTAACAGTAGTTTAGAAGAAAAGCCTAGAATGCTACCACAGCCCCCCCCCTCAGAAAGGGAAAAAGGAAAAAAAAGAAAAAAAAAAAAAAAACCCAACAAAAACGAATTCTCCCCTCCACCCCAGTAGACCGCCACCCCCAAAGCTACCTAAAATATCAGTAGTAAATAAAAGTCCAAACGAAGAAGAGCTTTTGAACTCAGGAGCCGAGTGGAAGAAATGTCAATATTGGTCAGTATGTCTTTAATTCCAATTTAAATTGCTGAATTTTACAAAATGTTATGCTGTATTTTGTTTGTGAAATAATGCTTAAACTATGCGTTTTAAATGTAAAGGCACGCTTACTCTACTATAAAGCCAATTTGATATTAAGCCTATCCACATGTCAGCGAACAAGGCAGAATGTTTTTGAATATCTTCTATCGAATAATTTAAAAATTCGTAAAAGTATAAGTCAGTACTAGTGAAAGTCTTCAGAAAGTACCTTAATGTTGGACTTTAACTAAGTTAAAACTTAAAACAAATTCCCCCACCCTTTTCTTTTTTTTTTTTTTTTTTTCTTTTATTTTTTTTTTTGTATTTTTTTTTTTTTTTTTTTAAATGTACACATGGGAAGCAGCATGATGTACGTAAAGGTATTTGAATAAAACAATGGACGACCAAACTCAATACCCAAATGGGTCCTGGACGTGAGTCTGAAGACTTTTCGCTCAGGATCGACAGTTCGATCGGGGAACTACTGCTGCTCCTCTATAAGAGTGGCTTCTATAGAAGAGAATAAAACAGCCATCGAAAGATAACCATGACCCACACTCAAACCACTTACACAAACCGCATCGCTCTTCGCGCGGGTAAAAAAGGGGCGCGTCCTGCTGAGGTTGGAGACCTGGCCTCGGTGTTCGAAAAATCAGCTACAGAGTTCAAACAATCAAAACTACTAAAATGCAAGCAAACACTACAAATAGCCACATTTAACGTAAGAACCTTAAATAGAATAGGACAACTCCCAGAGCTAATCGCATCGGCCGAAGAACATAAAATAGACATAATATGCATACAAGAACACAGATACACACACACAGAAGATATCAAATATCACGAAACTAGCAATGGATGGTCGCTCGCCACTGTATCCGCATGGAAAAACTCTGTCAACGCCGCAGTGGGAGGGGTAGGATTGCTTATAGGACCTAGAGCACTAAAAACGCTTAATAGCATAGAGAAAATACAACCTAGAATGATGGTAGCTACATTTAACGGAAACCCCAGAGCAACAATCGTCTCATGCTACAGCCCCACCAATGTTAGTGAAGAAAATGAAATAGTCACCTTCTACGATGAGTTATCCTCATTAGTGCGTAGCATCCCGAAACACAACATGTTAGTCATTGGCGGAGACATGAATGCACAAATCGGGAAAAACGGAAACAACAAAAACAGCCTCCACAACACGTCAAATAGAAATGGGCAACATCTAACAGATTTCATGATAGAAAATAGATTAGCATGCCTCAATACAAACTACCAAAAAAGAGAGGGCAAACTATGGACATACACGTACGCAAACAATACTAAAGCTCAGATAGACTACGTCCTTATAAACAAGAAATGGAAGAATAGTGCATTGAATTGCGAGGCATACTCCTCTTTTGAGGGTGTGTCCACCGATCACCGAATAGTCACGGCGAAAATACGGTTAAGCCTACGAAAAAACGACAAACGAACAGCGACCACCAAACACTATGACTGGGCCCTATTAAACAACAAGGATGTAAGAGATAAATACGTATTAGAATTAAGAAACAGATTCGAAACACTACAAGAAAAGACGGAAAAAAGTACACCAAACGACGAATACGAAAATTTCGTCAATGCACACCTCGAGGCAGCAGCAAAATACATTCCAACAAAAATTAAAACTAAATATAGAGTCCCATGGGAAACTTTAGCGGTGAGAGAAAAACGTGCACTAGTGAAAACAGCCTCCAAAAACTATCGAAAAAACCCAACAAACACAAATGCCTTAAAACTAAAAACGGCACAATATCAATTAACAGGCATATATATAAAGGAACAGACAGAATACATTCAAAATCAGATAGATAAGATTAGAGACTCGGTGGAAGATAGACAATCTAGAATTGCCTGGCAAACAATAAACGAAGTGAGCAGAAGAAAGAACACGGCCAAAGCAAAACTTAAAGCAGCAAACCAACAAGAAAGAATAAAACTGTGGAAACAGCACTTCGAAAACTTACTTGGAAACCCACCAAAAATAACGCCTGAACCAATCACCAGAATAATTAGCAAACAATTAGACATTAAACTTGGACCGTTCACACAAGAAGAACTCGACTCGGTTCTCAGAAAAATTAAAAATAGAAAAGCTGCAGGACTGGACGAAATTCCCCCGGAAGTATGGAAGACCAGACAATTCGACGACATACTGCTCCGACACTGCAACGCAGTATACAATCAAAATCCGATAGATAGATGGACGAAGGGATGCATACTCCCCTTCCCTAAAAAGGGGGACCTCGGATTAGCCAAAAACTACCGAGGCATAACACTTACATCCATAGCTGCCAAAATCTACAATGCCCTACTACGAAACAGAATAGAACCCAAAATCGACAACATACTTAGAAAAAACCAAAATGGCTTCCGAAGAAATAGATCTACGACCTCACAAATATTAACCATCCGCAGAATCCTTGAAGGTGTACGGGCAAAGAACCTACAAGCGACATTAATATTTGTCGACTTTACCAAGGCTTTCGACTCCATTCACAGAGGAAAGATGGAACAAATCCTACTAGCGTACGGCATACCTAAAGAAACCGTAGCGGCAATAACGATTCTCTATAGAAACACTAAAGTAAAAGTACGATCACCAGATGGAGACACAGAATACTTCGACATAGTAGCAGGAGTACTACAAGGAGACACGCTGGCTCCGTATCTCTTTATCATTTGTCTAGACTACGTACTTAGAACATCGATTGACAAAATCAAAGAGAATGGCTTCGAACTGACGAAGAAAAGAAGCAGAAGATACCCCGCAACAACAATTACCGACGCCGACTACGCCGATGACATAGCGATACTGGCAAATACACCTGACCAAGCCGAAACACTTCTGCATAGTTTGGAACGAACAGCAGCAAGCATAGGCCTCCATGTTAATGCACATAAAACGGAATATATGTGCTATAACCAAACGGGGGACATCTCCACTCTAGAAGGAACCCCTCTTAAACTAGTAGACAAATTCACGTACCTAGGAAGCAGCGTCGAATCAACCGAAAAGGACATCGAAACGAGGTTAACGAAAGCATGGACAGCTATCAATAGGCTATCGACTATATGGAAATCAGACCTAACCGATAAAATGAAACGCAGTTTCTTCCAGGCAGCGGTCACATCGATACTGCTATATGGATGCACTACATGGACGCTAACAAAACGGCTGGAGAAGAAACTAGATGGCAATTACACAAGAATGCTGCGTGCAATCCTCAACAAGTCCTGGCGGCAACACCCAACAAGACACCAACTGTACGGCCACCTGCCCCCTATCACGAAAACTATTCAAGTTAGGCGAACCAGACATGCAGGACATTGCTGGAGAAGCAGAGATGAACTCATAAGAGATGTACTCTTATGGATCCCCACACACGGCCGCGCAAAAGCAGGACGACCAGCACGAACGTACATTCAGCAGCTATGTGAGGATACAGGTTGTTGTCCTGAAGACCTACCTAGGGCGATGAACGATAGGGAGGAGTGGCGAAAGAGGGTCAGGGATATCCGTGCTGCCAGCACGATATGATGATGATGAAATGGAGTTACCAATGACTCCGGCAATTTATTTCAACTAATCTCTCCACCGGTTACCGGAAGCTCCGACTGAGTTGCGTCTATTCCCGTTTAATGAATCTTTAACCACTCAATATGACGCAGAAAGCACTGACGATGCAGCCAATCGGAAGACGTTTGAGATGATCCCAGCGATACAACTGTACGTGTTGGAACGTCTAGTATCATCCCAAAGATAGCTTTTGTGAACATAATTTTATGTTATTTTTCATCATTAGTAAATCAGGCTAACAGCACGGATTTCTCTCTCTCTCTCATCATTCGTCCCTATCGTCCATCGCTCGACAAGTCTTCAAAAATACATCCCGTGTCTGCACTGAGCTGATGTAAATAAGTTCTTGCTGGTCGGCTAACACTGGAGGAGTCCTTGTGAAGGAGTCCCTTCTCTCTTTATCCATGATACCGCCTACTCTCTCGTATTCTCCTGGTTTAGAAGCTGCGAAACATCCTGAAGTATAATACACCCGTGGTTAATTGTAGAAAAGATATATTTTTATTTCCTGAATTTATACCGGGAGTCCATATGACTAAAAAATTCTAATTAGTGTCAACTGACCATAAAACAGAGTTCCAATACTCACTCCTGTATTCTAAATGACTTCTAGTATAAGCTAATCTACCTTTTAGATGTTTAGTTTTGTTTTTTAGCATAAATTTTCTGAGGACGATAAGCTCTAAGACCTGAATATGTGTAACGTAATAGGGCCTTTGGATGAATTTTAGTTTATGAAAAAAGTATATATATTTGAAGTGCTTTGGTTTAAAAGAATATTTCATAAGCATTTTTCTTGTGGGCTCTTGTGAGTTCTAGAAATATCCAAATGAAACCCCATTTTTATCTGATCCTCCCTCAGAGCAGAGATAGGATCGTTGAAATATACCATCGCCATGTCTTGTTGGCGCCAGTTTTAACGGTTAAACGAAACATACCCGTGGCCCTAAGTAAGCATGAGGTTATCTGCATCTTGAACTTTCTAGAGAATTTTACAGCCTGGCGAGGGAGATAAAAGTCGGTTCCGTCCCTGAAGGAATGAGAGTAGCTTCCGGCCAGAAGAGTAGATCAATTCCTGGCCCAAGGGTCAGAGTCTGTATTTTTACTCGCTGAATTCGAAAAGAGACAACCGGTAACGAGGAAGAATACAATTGGCATCTCCTCGGCGCCCTGGCATTTTTCCAGCTCCTACCTTGATTACAGTAACGTCAAATCTAAACAAGAATAGAATTTCCGTGATATTCACCTGTGAAGTCAATGTACAAGATGTCAATAATGAATCGTTCATTCAGTGATGTAAATTTGAATAGTATGACGAGATGACGTCAGAAGAAAATCGAGATAACGTTCTTTATTGCTATTGTTAAAATGACTGATTTTTAAACTGATAATCCATTCTGATAACTGAAGGACTCTCGTATACTGTGCAGTAACTCTTCATTTTGGATACGTGAAATTTAATTAAATTCTTAGTGTGAGATTTATGCAGTTATCGACAAAGGTGACCAATTCTATCAAAGTGCCTCCGCATTTTGGGACCTGATAATGTATATGATTTGAAACTATTTTTATAAACGGGGTGCAACAGATATACCGATCACATTTTAAATTATGACCTCTGGGATGCAAGTGAACTTAGGCAAGTAGCAATCTTGGCTTCATCTAGTCTTTTCGGGGTTTTTTTGTTTGTTTTTCAGATACTATGAGTTATGATCCTATTTTGGACCGGTGAATGCCGTATGTTTGCTGCTGAAACGGGTGTGATTGGGTTAAGATTTTTAAAGCCGGGTGGATCTGTAATTGCTACACAAAGACTCATTTCATGTTACTTTGGATAGAAAATCCATACTGCTATAAGTTGAAAATTTCAGAACCACAGGTTCATTGAAAAAAATCCACCTAGAATACTACGAAGCGCTCGAACCACAGAAAATGTGCAAACAGTGAGATAATTTTAATATCAGTTACCTTCATAATAAAGAGACAGAATATCGTTACCTCCTGTTATATTGGAAGGAAGAAACAAAAGAGTTGACGAAGATATTAATGGTTTTCAATTTAGAAGTTTTAATAACAGCTTGAGATAAAAGAACCCTGGTGCTATGAGTCGCAGCAGTATATTTGTAATAGTTGAGAAAAAATAAAGTAGTTGAATGTCTGAGCATGAACAGAGTTGCAGTATTCAAGTTAAAGTTTAGTTGCTGAATACAGAACAGGAATCGAATTGCAGTAGACAGAGGCGGAATGTTACATCTAATTTAAATAATCTGGAAGCTGTTGGTCAAGGAGCTTTGAATGAATAAAGAAGGATTGATCTCCCAGCACAACAGTCCATAGATTAAATGTGTCCTCATCACGGTGAATTGTTCTGTTGCCGGAGAGAAGGAAAGTTCAGGTCCATCCTGCTCAAAAGATGACTGTGGAGAGGAAAGGAGAATTGGTCCATCCTGCTTGAAAGACCGGCTGAGGAGTGGCAGTTTTGCGCGATTTCACCCCTGTTGTATTGCCCGGGAAAATGTTCCGGGCAGAATGGGATAAGTCGTCCCCATTGGGTGAAAATATACAACGAGACCATAACGGTCAAATTAATTTATGCGCCAAACAAAAATTCGGAATTCTTTCTGCAACACCTTCGTCTGTTTATCTGTTTAAAAAATGGTCGGTTCATGTTCTGACCAGTCAAAGCTTTTTAATTTTGCTGCAAAATAATAGCTTAAGTGTCTGGTAAGCAAGTTCTATGAAAATGTGTTATATTCTCAAATAAAGTTGTTTTTATTGAAACTGCTACACGGGGTAATTATTGCGAAAAAATTGCAAACTAACCCTCCGGTATTGCACCCCGGCATGTCAGTTTAGAGAGAATGATGTGATTGATGAACTGGCTTTCGATTCGTCTTGTATATTTCCAGAGTGGTTCACAGCCGGGATATTTTTGGTCATTCAACTCAAAATAGAGATGAGCGTGGGAACATTGCATCATACAGCGTTTGACTGTAGTTGAGTCAAGAAACATTTTGAATGTTCCTGATAATTTAATTTTTTGTCGAATTTTTAACCCTCTTACACGAACTGACCCAGTCGTGGAAATGTTCATATCCGTTTGTTTTGTATTCTTTTTTTCTTTAATTTGGAGTGTAAGATTTCAAGCTGTAACAATCTAAAATCATTTGAGTTGAATTTTGAGTGCATGAACATTAAAAGGAAAGTAAAGTCGGCGACTGTAGTCAAGGGCGACCAGAAGGCTCCCTTTTCAATAGCTACTATACCGACGTGTAAGGGAGGGCGCTACCCCTCTCCCTGGACTGCTCCACATTACCGTCGGTACGTACCTTATATTGCTGAGTGTTTAGCACGGAGGTATCAAGTACAATGTTTAAAGTCTTTGATATGACGGGACCTGGGATTGAACCCAGGTCTCCCGTACCATTGGCGAATACTCTACTCACTAGACCAATGAGCTGGTTATGAATATTATAAAACACATTAAAAACCTAAATAATCGTATCTTCTTTTATCAGTTTTATGTAATTTAGATATATTTTATCTTTTCACAAGTTAAGAAAGAATTAATATCATTTTCTTTAAAGCATTATTTTTATGTTTTTTTTTCATTTTGTTCCTTTTGTAAATTTTTTATAAGATACTTAAGAATTACTGATGTTCGTAAATCAGTTATATTTTCTTTTGTTTTTTGTTTTTCTTGTTTTTGTCTTAGTTCTTATCATTTTCCCGCTTTTTATATACTTTGGTATCTGAGTGTTTTAGATAGCTATTTGTTTGGTGTTGGTGTTCATTGAGCAAAATGTTTGAAATAGCTAAATACTTGAGTTTAGGATTCAAAAAACCAAATACATGAGTTCGAGGTTCAAATTCCCTAATACTCGAGTTTAGGGTTTACATAGTGTCACGTGATAGCTCACGGAGACGAAGAGGTAAGAATGATACTATCCTCCCGTGTTGCTATTAGCACTATCTAGCAGTCAAAAAGTGACCGTTAGGAGAGAATGTGGGTCACAGAGGAGATAGACCAGATGTTCGCACTTAGTGACCTCAGGTCGCCGGACATCGGAAGGGGAAAGAGAGAGAAGCCAAATGATTGGCTGGGACCCCAAAACGGAAGTGGGGTTCCCTTCCCCTCAGCGGAAGCAAAGGACAAAAAAGTTAGTTTTTTAGCAAGGCTCGTGGCAGACAGACCATAGCCATTTTACTCCGGGCTGACGACAAAAAGATTAACTGAGACATGAGAGACCCGAGTTCCTCAAGCCAGTACTAAAAACAGAACCAAGTCTAGTAGCCCGTGAAAGAAGAAAATTCTCCAGTGGAACCCCGTCGAAAATAAGATAAGTAACTTTGGGGACATTTTTCCTTTACACCCAAATTTTGTTTACCACTCTTTCTCTCAATTTGAAGAAGGATAAAAGCCAAGAAAAGACATTTATATTCATGGACTGTCCAATTATATGTTTTTGACACTCTGAACGTGTATATATAAGTAGTAAAGAATTTTATGTATTTTCATTTTACCATGTGGTCTATGTTGTTACTTCACGCTTTCTTTCCAGCTTCTATTCGCCTTATGTTATCTTGTTTAGAATTGTCCTATTAATTTCTAAAGTATCACACGGGAAACCGGAGTTGCCGACTACTACAATATTAATATTATTACGACTAAGACCTATAGACCCGTATTCTTCTGTTATCTAAGGGAAAGAAGTTTAGCGGCCTGGTGGGTGTGTGATAGTGTGAAATTTGGAACTCCTTTGCCAGCGGTGGTCAGTCTGGCCCTAAATTATTCCCTCACATAATATTCCAGTTCTTATATGCCTGAGAGAAAAACTCTGAACGGGACTTATTCTGTAGGGGATCAAGTGCCAACCTGCCCCGTCTTCACACGTGCGAAAATAATGTCCCGTAACGGGATTTTTGTCGATTTGCCGTCACAATAGTCAAATACTTGAGATTGAGATTCATATTGCAAAATGCTCGACTTCGAGGTTTCAGTGGCTAAATGATGGATTTTGCGGTTAGATTTAGGGTTTAAATAACTAGATGTCCGAGTTTGTGGTTCAGATAGCTAAATTTGCGAATTGAGGGTTCAACTAGCTAAAGACTGGAGTTTCACCTCAAAATTGCAAAATGCTTGAATTTTTGGTTCAAATATCACAGTTCTAGATTTAGGGGTTCATATAGCAAAATTCTCAAGATTGAGGTTAAAACAGTAAATGCTCGAGTTTAGGGTTCAAATAGGTAAGTGCTCGATTTTAGGGTTCAAATAGTTAGATGCTTAAGTTTAAGGTTCAAATAGCTAAATTTTTGAGTTTGGGGTTCAAAAGGCAAGATATTTGAGATTGAGGTTCAAATAAGTAAATACTCGAGTTTGAGGTTCAAATTGAAAAACGATTTGATTTAGGTTCAAATTGCCAAATGATTAAGTTTAAAGTGCAAACATCTAGATACTCGATCTCAGGGTTCAAATAGGTAAATCTCGAGTTTATGGTTCAAATTACTAAATACTCGAACTAGGGGTTTAAATTAATAAGTACTCAAGTTTGCGGTTCGAAATGCTAAATGAATTTGAGGTTTAAATAACCAAATGATTACCTTTGTTGTTCAAATTGTTAAATAATCGAGTAATTCAAAAAAGCTAAATGCTTAAGTTTTGATTTTAAAGAGATAAATTCTAAAAATTCTACTTTAGATGGCTAAATACTCCAAGTTTTGGTTTCAGATAGCTAAGTAATCAAATTTATGGTTTGATTAGAGTGTTCGCCAATGGCCCAGGTTGCATCATACCAAAGACTTTTAAAATGGTACTTAATACCTCCTTGCTTAACACTCAGCGATATAAGGTGCGTATCAAGGGTAAAGTGGAACAATCCAGGGAAAGGAGTTGTAGTAGCTATTGAAAAGGGGGCTTTCTGCTCGCCCTCGATTAAAGTCAGCAACTCATGGTTATTTGGTTTACTGGCATATGAACACTTGCGGGATATTTAATCCCAAATCCTGTTCAGGGCTAAAATACTCAAAATTTGGGTTCAGATAGCAAAGTTTTGTGTTAACATTGCTAAATACTCGAGTTTTTGGTTAAGATAGATCATTAATCAAATTTTAGGTTCAGATTACTAAATACCCGAGCTGGGAGTTCTAATAGCTAAATACTCGAGAAGTGAGTTCACAGAGTAACTTCCCGTAAAATAAAATGGTATTTGAATGTTGTGATATGCTCAGGTCATTTTTTTTAATTCAAGTCTGTGATTTGTGGATTGATTATTAATATTTCTTTTCAAAACAAAGTTACATGCAGATGTCGCTTGCGATGCTAAGACTTGATAATTTTCACAAAAACAAATACACATACACACACACACACACACACATATATATATATATATATATATATATATATATATATATATATATATCAGCGTATCTATATACCAAATGATGTGTGAATATAGTTTTTGAAAGCCAAGTAAGTGCCTAAAAATAAAAATTTTGTATTGATTAAGTCAAAGAGTTTTGATATGTCGGAAAACCACGTAACTGACTAGACAACGTCACAGGAGCATTTGTTAGAATTCGTTCGTGTGACTTTCGTTTGTTGGTTAGTTTACAGCATGTTAAACTTTGTAGGGCTATCTAATACTAAAATCAGCCCTTTTTTCAAACAATTATATGGCTTTAAGTGACTATTCTTATCTAATAAAAATGATTGTTTGTTTGCAATTAGGTAACTGAAAGCATACCTATCAGAACAAGTTCACGTACCTCGGAAGCAGCGTTTCCTCTACTGAAAATGTCATCAATGTGCGACTAGCGAAGGCATGGATTGCTATCGACACGTCATCGATCATTGGGTAGTCAGACTTATCAGATAAAACGAAACATGTTTTCACGCGACGGTCGTGTCAATTCTAACATATGAAATGCACCATATAGACGCTGACTAAGCGTATAGAAAAAAAAAGCTTAGTAGGAATTGCACAAGGATGATACGGGCTATATTGAACAAATTCTGGAAGCAACATCCCACAAGACAATATATGTACGGCCACCTACCCACCATCTCTAAAACTATCCAAATGATACGAACGAGACACACTGGATACTGCTGGATAAGTAAGGAAAAACTCATAAGCAACGTTCTCACACGGACTTGCAATTATTGGAAAACCAACAAGAACTTATCTACAACAGCTTTGTATGGACCCAGGATGTAGTTTAGAAGACCTATCAACAGCAAGGGATGATAGGGGAATGGTAAGAGAGATTTAGGGTAATCCACGCAAGCAGCACGACATGATGATAAGGCCCGTGGTGTAATGGTTATCTTCACGGGAAATGGAGACGGCGACACGAGTTCAAATCCCAGACGAGACTGATTGCATTTCACATAGCACTAATACCCTTGGGAAAGGTATGAATCGAATTATTCTCCCTCAAACTGGGGGGTAAATAGTAGGGCAAACTAGGTTCTTCCGCCTTGGTGAGGTAACTAGTCTAGGAGAAGGAAAACTCTGAATTCAGACCTGTTAAAAAAATTGACCTTGTGTCATTCCTGCCCGAGCGGGGGGGGTTGGTAAATATGATGATGATGATGATGCTGATATCTATCTAGCTATAATAATTCACACGCAATCATATGCTTTCAAATACTCCTATAATAATAATAATAATAATGATAATAATAATATGGTTTCGCAAAGCTGGTTAATTGTCTTTCTCAGAATGTACAAGATATTCGAAAAGTTACAAAGTTTATGGAGAATACAATGAAAAACTGGAGAGTGGAACTGACAGCAGGAGGAAAAAGCTTAGCTGAGGTGAAAATCCAGAGAGTGATCTTCCATGGAGATATACTATCACCATTACTATTTGCAATGGCGATAATGCTACTCACTCACAATATCAGGAAATGCATAAATGTGTACAAACTTCATAAATGGCAAGAAAGAAACAACCACTTCATATACATGGACGATATCAAGCAGTTTGTCGAAAATAAAACGAAATGGAAACCCTAATAGAGGCAGTGAGAATATAGAGTGACGATATATGGACGGAATTTGTCATAGAAGAATGTGCCGGGCAAATAACGAAAAGCGGAAAACGAGAAATGACGGAAGCAATAGAACTGCGAAATCATGAAAAATCAGAACGCTATAAGAAAAGTAAACTTATAAATACATGGAAATATTAAACATCAAACAAGCGAAGATGAAAGAAAAACTTTAAAAGAATACCTCAAAAGAACGCGAAAACTAATAGAATCCAAATCAAATAGTAGAAATCTCATCAAGGGGATAAATACCTAGGCTGTTCTCTTCGTAAGATACACAGGACCATTTTTAAAGTGAACCAGAGATTCTCTTCAACAGATCGATCAAAGAATAAGAAAACTATTGATGATTCATAAGGCTTACATCTCAGAGATGATATAGATAGACTCTATGCGTCAAGAAAAGAAGGCGGACGTAGAATTATTAGCATTCAAGATAGCGTCGATTCATAGATACAACGACTAGAAGATTACATAAAAAGCACTGAGGAAGACTGATTACAGCAGCCAGAAACAATACAGAAAACACAAGCATCAACTAGACAAAAATAATCAGAAAACAAAAAATGGGAAGAAAAATCTTTATGGGCGTTTCAAGGGTTAGGGTTAGGGAAATCTCACATGGGAAAACATGGACATAGCTAAGAAAGGAAAACCTTAATAGAGAAATTGAATCTCTTTTAATAGCAGTACAAAACAACGCCAACTATGTTAAAGCAAAACTAGAAAAGATGCAACAAAATATCAGATGTAGATAATGTGGTGATAGAGACGAAGCAATCAATCATATAAGAAGTGAATGAAGCCCATTAGCACAAAAATGGTATAAGCCTATACACGACTGGGTGGGAAAAGTGATCCTGTGGAAATTGTGCAAGAAGTTTAAATTTGACTATACGAACAAATGGTATATACTAAACATGGAATCCGTTCTAGAAAATGAGACGTACCATATTTTTAAGATTTTGAGATACAAACTGATTACTTAATCTCGGCCAGACGACTAGACCTAGTGATAGTCAACAAAAAAAGAGAACCAGTCGTTCCGGCTGATCATAAGGTAAAACTGAAAGAAAATGAAAAGAGGATTAAGTACCCGGACTTTCGAGTGAACTGAAAAACTATGAAATATGAAAGTAAAGGTGTTACCAGCTGTAATTGGTACGTTCAATACACTCACCAAAGATTGGTAAAGAGACTGTAGAACTCAGAAATCAGAGGACGACTGGAGGCCATCCAAATGACTGCATTAATAACATTGACCATAATATTGAGAAGGGTTCTGGAGACTCGAGGAGACTTAGTATCATTCAGAGAAACCATCAGCTAACACTAGTGTGAAAACCTCTCAAAAGAGTGAAATAATAATTATAAAAACAACGCCATACGAACAAACTGTGTTAAAGTAAAAAAGGTTAATCGCGACAAAATAGCGAGTGTAACTTTTGTGGTGATAGAGGTGAAACCATCAATTATATAATAAATGAATGGACTAAATTAGAAAGAGTATAAGACTAGATACGACTGGGTGGGAAAGGTAATCAACTGGAAATTGTGCAAGAAATTGAAATTTGACTATACGAATGAGTGATATATGCACAACCTCGAATTTGTGCCGAAGACTGAGACGCACAATGTTCTCTAGAGTCAAACAGATCACATAGTTTCGGCCAAACGAGCAGACTTAGATAGTCAAGAAAAAAAGAGAACCGTTTGAATAGTAGATTTTGCCGTCCTGGAAGAACAATGGGTAAAATTAAAAGAAAGCGAAAAAGAGAAATAAATATCAAGACCTTGCTAGATAACTAAAACAAACTATAGAACGTGAAGGTGACAGTGACACCAATTGTAATTGATGAACTTGGAACAATCCCTAAAGAATTGGTAAAGGCACTCGAACATCATTGAAATCAGAAGACAATTGGAGACCATCCAGACTATAACATTGTTAAGATCGGACAGAATAGTGAGAAGAATCCTGGAGACTTGAGAAGACTTGCAGCCACTCAGACTCTTATGAGAGACCATCAGCTCACGCTGGTGTGAAAATCTCTCAAAGAGTAATAATAATGCAAGAATACCGAGAAGACATCTTGAGTCCTGTAGAGATTTGCTGTCACTTAGGCTCCCGTGAAAGAATATCCGCAAATGCTGTTGTGAAAGATTTGCTCATAAATTAAAGATAAGAGAATTCTTTGACCTTGCCAGAGAACGAAAAAATCTGTAAAACATGAGGATGACTGTATTACCAATCGTTGAAACAGCCCCTAAACGCTTAACGAAAAGACAGGAGGAAATGGAAATTAGAGGAAGAATCGAGACCCACTTGACCATTGTTGAAATCGGTTAGAGCACTCCGAAGAAGCTTAGAGACCTGAGGAGAACTTTCTATTACTCAAACTCCCGTGACTGACCACCAGCTGATGCAGTTGTGAAAAACTCGCAATGAGTAAAATAATTATAATATTTACTCAATTAAACAGTTCTTTCAAGTAATCCTATGGTTTTAAGCAAAAAACTATAATAAACGTCTGTAAGCAATTTTAGCTTCAAGAAACTATTCCATATAGAAATAATCTACACATAATTATATGATTTTAAGTATTCCTATCTAATTCTAATTATTTTGAAATATACTGACTTCGTCATTGATTGGCTCTAACAGGTATAACCACTGCTGGCCAAAGTGGGTCTCAGAGTTATGACAACGAAGAGATACTCTATACACCCAGAAGTCCAACACTGAACATCATAATTATTTAATTTTTAAAAAATCACTGGCAATTTAATAATAATCATTTGCTTTCACAGAGTTCCAAGGTTCCAAGGCGTATTCTACGGCCCCTGGCAACTGGGCCACGCAATGAAAAGCGACTATAGTTAGAATGAATGACGTACTAAACTAAAAAGTAATTATAGGGGAAGTACGTATTAATGTTGAAATTCAGTGAGATAAGTCTCTACTTACTTATTGCTAAACTTATTTTCTCAAGGGGTTATTTGCAAATAATTGAAAGGTATAGATAAATATTTTAAAGAAAAATTTTAAATGATGTTTTTGGTGATACCAGTATCGATTAGGAATTCAAAAGTCAGCGACCATCAATGTTCTTCTGTATGAATTTCTTTGGCATTTGATAACTCATGAAGGTTGATATGCCAATAAACATAAAAAAGCAATCAAAAGTTAGCTAGCAGCACGTTTAATAACGTCATACATTTACACAGAGCGACAGAAATAACTCTCACATTTTAAATCTCTGTGATGCAACTGAAATAAGGCAAGTGTTAATGGTAGCACCATCTAACTAATTTCTAGTCATTTTCGTTCAGATATGCTCATAGCTTGGCTCAGTACACACCTTGACTTTGCAGTTGAAACTTTTTTCAAGAGAAGTGAATCTCTAATTGCCCATTTCATTTTAAGTCAGAATAGTGATGTTTTGGAGAGAAAACTGATACTGCCCTTAGTTGAGAATTCTATTCGAAAGAGCATCATTCTGAAATAACATAAAAGGAGCTGGAAATTCTCTCTATGTTACAGTCTCAAAAAGTATTTTAACTGCAAACACATGGCATGCATCAGCTCAAGCTATGATCGTATCAGAAAAAAAATGGTAAGAGATTAGCTAGATGGAGCTAAACATTACCACTTGATAAATTCACATGCAGCACACAGGTGACAATTAAAAATGTTGGATGTATTCCTGTTGTTTAAAGTACATGAAAGCAAACGCCATTGACAAGTCAGAAAAAAAACGTTTTCTCATTGTTTTGTGTCCGCGTTTTTGCAGTGGTTATTGTTTAAACAAAAGCTTGACACTATTGATATCAGGGACTTCGAAAATCACACACACTCTCTCTCTCTCTCTCTCTCTCTCTCTCTCTCTCTCTCTCTCTCTCTCTGAAACAAAAAGAAAAGCAGAGTATTTTCTTATCTTTGATTTAGACATGGCTTCCAATGTACAAAGAAGCGTGTCACCAGATTACAAGATTTCTTGTCATGAAGACAGCTCTACCTTTTGGGATTAATCAAAATCCAAACAAACAACTCTGCATATCGAGGAAATAAAACATTAAAACATTTTGCAATCAGCTATCTTTTTGTCTGATCTTATACCCACTGGAATGCATCTTAATATGCAACAAACGAAACTATTTCATTAGCCGATTTCATATTTCGACTGAGCCTTAAATACGCTTGAAGAATTTTCATTGTCTTCATATATATATATATATATATATACCCAAACCCTTTACACAAGCAGGTTGTTGACACGCAGATATTTTAAGCGGAGTTTTACCGGTTTGAATTGAGAATTTTCCTTCTTCTTGACCGGTTGCCATACCAAAGCCCAGTCTGCCCAACTATTTACCCATAGCTAAAAGAAGAATAGTTGGAGTCAAACCTTTCCCCAAGCTATTAGCGATACGTAAAAAGCTAACGGTTTTCCTCAGGATTTGAACTCGTGACGCCGTGTCCATTTTCTATAGCAGTATCCATTGCACCACGAATGCAACAACATGTATGACCTGTCGTCGGGGCTAAAAATATGATGTTTTTATCCTCTGCAAAAGGGTAAGAAACAACTCCCTCAACTAAATGGCGTTTCATGTGTATCACACTAAACTGCATCTGATCGTGAGGCTCCAGAATTGAAGGTTTGGGCAGGATAAAGTACACCTTCATTGCTATTACTCCCATGTCCATTATCAACCAGATACGAGGTGCATACGATATGTTTCCTGACTTTTTTCGAATGGGCATTTAAAATTATTGTAGACTCTTGAAAATTCAGTATGTTATTACTATACGTTTTATGAGATGACTGATCAATTTTTAGGATTTCTTATTCAAAGGAACAGCTACAGCAGCAATTGGAATACACCCTACTAAAGCCTGATTGTCACAGCTGGTCAATTTCAAAAATGCAATCTGACACTTTAGAAGAACGATGTGCAATAAAATTCTGTTTTAGACTTGGAAAAAATGAACCCACAGAAACGTATGGAATGCTTCAGACTGCTTTTCGACCATCTTGCATGAATCGAGTATCAGTTTTTGAGTGGTATAAGAGATTCAAGGAAGGCAGGGAGTCTGTGAGTGATGATGGAAGGTGTGGGAAGAGTAAGGAAGTCAATAGACCAGAGTTGATTGGCCAAAGGGTTAGGGTTAGGGTTAGGTTTACTATGTTGAGGTTTTAAGGGAGTTCAGCAATCTTCAAATCGGGTCAGTGGCATTTCCACCAGGACAATGCACTAGTCCACAACTCTAACATTGTCACAGACTATTTCAGCAAGATGGACGTCAACACAGTTTCTCACCCTCCCTATTGTCCAGATCTTGGTCCCTGTGACTTTTGGTTATTCCCTAAGCACCGAGGCTGTCATTATGAGACAATTGAGAAGATGAAAGAGGCTGTGACGAAGGTCATTGATACGCTCACACAAGAGGACTTCCATGGGGCCTTCCAGAAGTTGTTGTAACGGTACAATAAGTGCATTGCAGCCGGAGGAGATTACTTCGAAGGGGACTAGAGTTTCATGATTGAACTATCAATAAAAGTGCCCATACAAAAAAGTCTGAAAACTTATCGTATGCACCTCGTAGGTAATAACTGTTAGGGACCAGTCAATGA
The DNA here is from genome assembly GCA_963585895.1 of Sepioteuthis lessoniana. Lineage (NCBI taxonomy): Eukaryota > Metazoa > Mollusca > Cephalopoda > Myopsida > Loliginidae > Sepioteuthis > Sepioteuthis lessoniana. The sequence goes on along the minus strand of OY757910.1, from coordinate 36,542,103 downwards.
GTCAAATTAAACTAGTTTAAAACTATTAGTACGATATATTGATACTTGGTACCATGTACGAGTAAATTAATCATTTTAAGAATAATTACTTTAAGATATTATTTTTTGCTTAGTATTATTATTAGCTATCAGATGTTTTACAAAAATGTGAAGATTATTTTTATTAGATAAGAATTTTTGAAATCACATAACCCTGAGGAAAAAAATCTTTAGAAACAACACAAGGTCAATTTTAGGCGGGAGAAAGATAGTTTGAATTCAAAGTTTTTCTTTCCTTCATTTGTTGCCAGACCAAGGCTAAAGAACCCAGTCTGTACTACTATTTACTCATAGATTGAAGAAATGTAGAGAGAAGCATACCTTTCTCAACGGCATTTACATGAAGTAAAGCACAAACAACTCATTCAAGATTTGATTGAATGTGTAATTGATTAATTTAACGGTATGTCAATCCGTCAGAGGCTATTTTATGTTAAGAGGTAAAGGGTAGGGGCCGGTTAGATTTATTATAATATTGCTCAAGAATCTTTCTTGATTCTGATTATGAACTGTCTGCAGTTGTTTGTTGCTAAGTGGATTTGGGGATCTGTAACATACCCATGATATAGATATGTGAAATATACATAGAATGTTCATAACATATATACATAGAACATAGGAATCCCGAAACACGAAAAACAGTTACGACTTCTTTGTTCTGGTACGAAACTTTTTATTACCTTTGAGTTAAAAGGTTTTTCGACATAAGGAGAGAGATACCATCTTTCTATCACGACTTTTCCATCTGCCCCAAACCACATGTGGCATCCGCCACAAGACCTCGGCGAGCAAGCGAAAGTCATCCTTATTCTTCGGAAAGCAAGACTCAACTCTGACTTTTCTCAAATCTCCCAAAATCCTCCGCGCACGCTTCCGGTGCATGATGTCATTCACATCCCTGGTCAAATCCTCTATTTGGGATTTTTTTTTTACATCTTTGAACGACACATCATCCCCGTGCGCGTGCGTCATCACCTGCGCTCAAGTTTGTACCTAACTAACCCACGCGCTAAGCGAAAGGTTCTCAGCCTAACTAAACCTTAAGGCAAGATATATAAAACGAAATCCCTCGGCCATTATATTACAGATCGCTTTGCGGAGTAAGTTTGTCGAGTGAAGTTCAAGTTTACAGTTATATCTTTTGAGTATAATTTTCTTTCTTTCAGGAAAGATAAAATGTTATCTATCCTGATATTTTCATACGCGTCTCTCATGTTATTTGTGCGGTGAAAGCCTTTTCTGATGATAGCAAAATCATTACCGTCAATCACAATGTGTTTAACGGTTTAGGATGTCTGACACGCTATACATTGTATTTGGTTTTCTTGATTAACTAAAAGAGTGAGGTTTTGTAATAGCTTTAAAAGGAAGAATAAGTCAAAGCTTAGATGTTTGGATCTTTCCTTCACTTGTTGCCAGACCAAGGCTAAAGAACCCAGTCTGTGCTACTATTTACTCATAGATTTAAGAAAGGTAGAGAGAAGCATACCTTTCTCAACGGCATTTACATGAAGTAAAGCACAAACAACTCATTCAAGATTTGATTGATTGATTGATTGATTGAATGTGTAATTGATTGATTTAATGGTATGTCAACCCGTCGGAGGCTATTTTATGTCAAGAGGTAAAGTGTAGGGGCCGGTCAGATTTTTTATAATATTGCTCAAGAATCTTTCTTGATTCTGATTGTGAACTTTCTGCAGTTGTTTGTTGCTAAGTGGATTTGGGGATCGCTTTGCGGAGTAAGTTTGTAGAGTGAAGTTCAAGTTTACTGTTACATCTTTTGAGTGTAATTTTATTTCTTTCAGGAAAGATAAAATGTTATCTATCCTGACATTTTCAAATGTGTATCTTATGTTATTTATGTTGTAAAAGTATTTCCTGATGACAGCTAAATCACCACATTCTATCAAAATGTGTTTAACAGTATAGGATGCTTGACATACTATACATTCTGCTTGATTTTCTTGTTTAAGTAAAAAGGAGTGAGTTAGTCTCGTGTGACTGATGTGTAGCCTGGTTAATTTTTGTTTTGAAAATAAGAAAAGGTTGTATGCAGCTTAGGGAGTCTGGTGAGTATCACGGGTATTGCACTTGCACAATCCTGTGTTTCACTAATAAAAGATTTTATTCAAAAAGTATTGAGACTGGTTTCATAGTTTTGTTTCAAGTTGACTTTGACTTGTAAAGACACCATAACATTGTTATATAAATTTCTCGGTTGTGTATGTCTTAATTTAAATTTTGAAATAAAAACAAATTAAAGTTTATCATAATGACTTTGGATCATATATTTGATTAAGTAAAAGTAAAGTTGGCGACCTTAGTTGAGGGCAACTCGAAGGCTCCCTTTCCAATAGCTACTACACCGAGGTGTAGGGGAGGGTGCTATTCCATTCCCTGGATTGCTCCACTTTACCCTTGATCCATTCCTTATAATGCAGGAAGGATAAAATGTTATCTATCCTGATATTTTCATACGCGTCTCTCATGTTATTTGTGCGGGGAAAGCATTTTCTGATGATAGCAAAATCATTACAGTCAATCACAATGTGTTTAACGGTTTAGGATGCCTGACACGCTATACATTGTATTTGGTTTTCTTGATTAACTAAATGATTGAGGTTTTGTAATAGCTTTAAAAGGAAGAATAAGTCAAAGCTTAGATGTTTGGATCAATCTGCATGTACTGACTAAAATCTGGAATGTTACTTACCTCCCTACGGACATTTTCAAGAATATATATAGGCTTTGAATCGCAGATCATCTGATAAATAATCGTTAGTGCCCCCGTTTTTTTTTATTCTGAATAAGACACACTCTCCATTTCATTTAAAGATTTTAAAACTATCTTTATTAAGTCCAAATAGCCTTCCTTCAATAAAAAGAGGGATCACTTGCTTGGACCTAGTGTAGTTTCTATCTAATCCCTTTCACTATTACCATTCCCCCAACATACGATTTTAATCGTTGGATTTCCTCGGTTAGAGAGCTGACGAGTGACGTTCCAAACCAATTAGCTAGCCTTTTGTTTTTCGTTTGTTATGTTTTAATGTTCCCATCATCAATAAATATGTTTTTTGAAACTATATATATATATATATATATATTTCCAAATAAAAAAAACAATCGGTTTCATTATGATGATAAATTTATTTTCGTCCTCCTAAAAAGCATTGATATTAATCAATGCCCTAAAACTTAACAGCAATTCTTCAGATCAACTCAAACAAAAAAAAAAATGGTGGAAAATAACTCTTTCCTAATTCAGTTGCAACCTAGTAGCCTTATGTATAAATTTATTTTGGCATGAATAGAATAACATCCAGTTTCATCACACTTCAAATTTAACTGAGGAAAATTTACTGCTGCAAAAGTACATATATCTTATCCAATGTATTATATAAAAAATATTTTTCAAACTTATCAAATCTTAATCATTTGAATAAAACAATTCTATCTCAACTAATGTGTTTCTCAGTAATTAGCCTCGAAAAAAATTATTCTATATATAAATATTTAAATAGTCCTGCTGGGAATTGTCCCAACTGCGTATTAACTGGATTTATTGCTGATAGCCCCCTTCATCTCCCCGTGCGCTCGACAGCCACTCTCCCAACCTCTTGACGGTCCAAATCTTTTCTGATTGCCGAATGACCGTGACTGACAGTTACTGCCTGCGGGTTTACATGTATATATAATTTAATGACGCTGATTCGTTCCGTTTGTCCTTCCGGCTGTCAATACACGTGACCTACTTCCGCTGGTATCTTTTTTTTTACCCAACTGGAATATCCTGTTTAAAGATGGCTACGTAAAGGGTCTCTCAAAGGTCACTATTCAACATAATTACATCCTTTATAGCTCTGATGACCGAGTTACGCAAACAGTTAGCTAGCCTCTTATTTTTCGTCTTTTACGCTTAGATTTTCAACGTGATCAATAAATATGGTCTTTTAAAAGCTATCATAGAATTCTGTACTACAAATAGAATGCTGAAATGATTTTATAATAACTGGTTTTCAAAGATTTTAAAGGGATTTTCAAGGATTTGATTTATTACTAAGGTTTTATTCAGGATTTTAATTTGTTTTCCTTCGGCGACAACGGTTATACTAAACATGCCACCTAAAAAGATGATGTATGGCACAAAGCATTTTTAGCGTAGAAAGCAACACGCTATTTTTACGTGTGGAGTCATATTCCAAATTAGTTAATAAGTTTTTTGTGATATAATAGTGATCATCGTAGAAAATGGACACGGTGACCCGAGTTCAAATCCTGGATGAGTCCGCTTGCATTTGATATAGCACTAATACTCTTGAGAAAGATATGAATCCTCAACATATAGGTAAATAGTAAGGCAGACTGGGCTCTTTAACCTTGAAACGGCAACCAACCGAGAAGAAGAAAAACTGAATTCAAATCTGTTGAATTCCGCTAAGAATTGACCTTGTGTCACACCCTGTCGTGCAGAGAGGATGGGTTAATACATGCATTCCAAATTAACCTGATCTCATCAGCACATTGTCACAGGAGTCAAAATCTACCACTAATTTTACCCTGTTTGCGCAATTGTGCTGTGAATTTTATCGATAAAAGCCGTCTCCCTATAAATTAGATCTTGTTTGACAATGAAACACGAATGACGTCAGTTAAAATCAAGGAGGGATGATAATTTTCCAGTCACACTACAACGGCAGATTTGATCTGAGGTCAAACACAAAGTAAGTAAAGTTGGTGACCTATGTCGAGGGTGACCCGAAGGCTTCTTTTCAATAGCTACTACACTGAGGTGTAGGGGAGTACGCTACTCCATTCCCTGGATTGCTCCACTTTGACTCTTTGGTATATTTCGACCTGGAATTGAAACCCGGTCTCCTAGAACATTGGCGAACACTCTACTCATTGGCCCGGTAAACATAATGAGCAGAAATTTCTAAGGTTCGTTCGAAAATTATCTTGTATTGGTTTCCTCCTCTTTTGGAAGTAATGTGCAACAGTTATTGATCCTGATCCAACCCAGTAAATTTCAGTATAGTGGCACAACCTGGGGAGAAAGCAAGCAACAAACTCCTAAACTGAACTTTTCACCCTTTGATTTTGCGAGAAGCTTTTAACACACTTTCAACGAGTTTAGAATGTGACCCCCTAAAAAAACAGTTTAAAGTGGCGGTGCACCTCAGGAAGCAAAAATTTCCCGCGGAACAGTTTTAAAAATTGCTTACATTCTATCGGCATTTCACTTTGTGACGAAGTTAACTGATTGTAAAGTATCAAAGGTAAAGTGTTTTATAGAATAGCATAGTTAATATGTCTGGATTTGTATAATGTGAAAATTAGATTTAGAAATTTTCTAGAAAACAAGTTGATTGTTGAGAAGATACAGCTATTAGTCGTATTGCGAGAAGTGAACATATTTTGCTGATTTTGAAGCTGGCTAGAGATGGGTGTTGAATAAGCGTTGAAACGGCTCATTGGCCGAGTGGGTAGAGTTTGCCAATGGTCCGGGAGACCTGGGTTCAATCCCAGGTCGCGTCATACCAAAGACTTTTAAAATGGTACTTGATACCTCCTGGCTTAACTCCTTTAAAGTACTATCAAGGGTAGTGGTGCAATCCAGGTGTAGTAGCTATTGAAAAGGGAGCCTTCTGGTCGCCCTCGACTACGGTCGCCAACTTTACTTACAACTTTATATTCGAAATATTGTTTCAGGTTAGTTAGTACGACTCGAGGATTAAATGGAACTTGACTTGAACAGATTAATTTTCGATGTGTTTTTATCGGGTGAATAAATTTGGATTATGAAGATTTGTGTGTATAAGGACGAGGTTTTCGATGTCACAATATAGTTGGTGTTTGCACTGCGAAGAGAACGGAACGGCTCCTGTTGAGACTGATAGAGAGCACACACACAATTTCGGTAGAAGTCGGCCGAGATATAAATCCGTATCACCATATAACCATCAGCCAGCCAACTCACATACTTACCCATTAATGAGTAAATGACTCAAGCATGTCAGTAAGTTGCTAAAGTCCACTTAAGACCGGCATACATATAACCAGTCCAGATGCAGTATTCTTTGTATAACTGTAATGTCATACGAAAGTTGATTGTATTTCACTGATTTATCAGTGACTTGTTTCTATTTGATCAACTGGTATTGTGCACTCAAAGAAAGGACTGACTAATCTGGTTTAGAATATTCGTCCCAGGGGATATTAGCACGGTATATCAGTTGTGGAAACATTCGTTTCATTAGCCTATAAGAATCACTACACTTTTTTAAATGTCAAGCTAGGCGATTGACGAATGAAACTGCGTGTTCATGAGTCTTGAATTGTAAACGTCCTACCATTACGAAAGCTGTGTATAGATTGAGATTTTGGAATGTGGTCCGAACTGACCTGCGCGCCGACGAGAAATACGAAGAGTTATGTTATATTGGCTGTGACCAGTATGCGTGACTCCAGAGTAGGATTCAAGTTTATACCTCTCATGGTACCCCCAGGAAACGGCCAGTGAACCCAGCCCTTACCCCTTCAGGCAAGAGGGGTGGAGCTTCTTAAGAGGAAGGCTGTTCATTTTTTATGTACCTCCCGGGAAGAGATGGTGAGTAATATAATCACCCAGATTATTGCAATTGCGTTTGACCTTTCATCTCCATTATGGCTTTGTGCCAAGAACTATTCTTCTACAAGAATTGCTTTCACATTGAATAACCTACGAAGCTTGATATGTCATTAAAGTAAAGTAACCGGACCTAACTGATGTTTGCGAGGCTATTCGGGATTATCACGTGACCCCTAAGTAAAATTCGAATTTTATGCCGGAGAAAAAAAAAGCTTTCCCTGCTTACAGCTAATCTAATAGATAGTTATACAGAATTCCCTCCCTTGTTTTTTTTATTCCTTTAAAAATTCAATTTGAATATTGCAATGCTAGATTTAGCTGTGTACATCATCTAATGTTGTTTTGGAGTAGCTCGTTTTATTCTTTTTTTCGGAGGGGGTGGCCATGAGTAGGTTTTGTTTTTTTGTTTTTTTTTCATTTGTTTGTTCGTTTTTCATTCTAGGCCATCATGGTCGTTATGATAAGTTTGTAACAAAGCCAAAGAAAAAAATAGGATAGAAAGATAGATAGATTGATAGAAATCAAATTAGAAAAATTTCAATGCAAATTTTGAAAACAAAAAAGAGAAGAATTAAAAGAGGGAAGTGAAGCCAAACTATTAAATTCGGTGTAGTTAAGAACTGAACAAAAAGAAGAAGAAGCAAAACCATCTCAAATAGTAGATGTAGTAGTAGTAGCAGAAGGAGGAGGAGGGGAAGAGTGGTTATAGTAGTAGTAGTAGTAGTAGTAGTATCAATAGTGAAGGTTAAAGCTGCGAATGACAGTGGTACTGAGTGGTGTTGTATAGTGGCGGTCGAAGTTATTATTATTATTATTATTTTACTCTTTGCGAGTTTTTCACATTAGCATTACCTGGTGGTCTTTTAATGGAGAACGAGTGACAGTAAGTCTCATCTGGTCTCCAGGATTCTTCTTAGTATTCTAGCCCATCTTAGTCATGATTTGTTCCGGATAGCCCCGATTTTTCCTTTTATTTCCACTTCCGCCAATCTTTTTTCCAAACCTTTTAGGATCGTTCCAAGTGCACCAATTACAATTGGTATAACCGTCACCCTCATGTTTTACAGCTTTTGTTAAGTTCTCTGGCAAGGTGAGAGGACTGGTCTATCTTTTTGCTTTTTTTTTTTGTTTTGTTTTCACTCAGTGGTCCGCGCGAACGAGATCACAAGATTTTTTCTTGTAAATTAAAATTACGCCTAGTCTTCTCGCTGGGAGTAGGGTATTCGTTTCTATCTCAAAATCTTAGTGAATTTTATAAATCTAATTTTCTAGTACGGGTTCGGGTTCGTGCATATACAACTTGGTAGTATGGTCAAATTTCAATTCCTTGCACAATTCCAAGCAGATCTTCCTCAGCCAGTCGTGTCTAGTCTTGCATTAATTTGTTAAGTCAGTTTCTGTATACCTACCATTTGTTGGTTAAATGTTACATGATTCAATATTCCAAACTTTTCTGTATTTTGTAAAATGTTTTATCTTGAAACCGAAAACATTCAAAAAATTCGCTCATCATTGCATCCAAAGAGACTAAAAAAAAAATGTCGGCAAAATTGATAAATTAATTTGTTTGTGAGTGGGTGAAAATTGAATTTTGTTTCAAGAGGTGAATCAATCGAAAAGTTTGAGAAGCCCAGGTTTAGTTAAAAGAATTGACAGTTAACCCGGCGATCGTTGGAGGAGCGGTCCGTGATTACTGACCCTTTCAATTTTTCAGTAAGATCTCACTAGTTTTATTAGACTAATAGATTTATTGATTAAATAATTCCCTTGCACTGTGTATTTATTACCAGAAATGAACTTTGCTATTGATCACTTGTTTGATATTAAATAAAAATTGGATTGACAGAATAACTGCCCTGTGATTTATCTATTTGTACCTTTTTTTATTTTATTATTTTCAAATGATGAATCAGAGGATATAGTGGCAAATGAATAACAGTAGTCGTATCTCAAGTGGTACGAGGTGCATACGATAAGTTTCCAGACTTTTTTCGTATGGGCACTTTTATTGATAGTTCACACATGAAACTCTAGTCTCCTTCGTAGTAATCTCCTCCAGCTGCAATGCACTTATTGTACCGTTCCAACAGCTTCTGAAACGCCCCATAGAAGTCCTCTTGTATGAGCGAGTCAATGACCTTCGTCACTGCCTCTTTCATCTCCTCAATGGTCTCATAACGACAGCCTCTGAGCTTAGAGAATAAGCAAAAGTCACAGGGAGCAAGGTCTGGACTATAGGGAAGCTGAGGAACTGTCTTAATGCCGTCTTGGTCAAATAGTCTGTGACAAGGATGGAGTTGTGGACTAGTGCATTGTCCTGGTGAAAATGCCACTGACCCGATTTGAAGAGTGTTGGCCTCTTCCCAAGGAATCTCTTGCTGAACTCCCTTAAAACCTCAACATAGTAAACCTAACCCTTAGCCTTTGGCCAATCAACTCTGGTCTATTGACCTCCTAACTCCTCCCACACCTTTCATCATCACTCACAGACTCCCTGTCTTCCGTGAATCTTTTATGCCACTCAAAAACCGATACTTGATTCATGCAAGATGGTCGAAAAGCAGTCTGAAGCATTCCGTACGTTTCTGTGGCATCATTTCTTCCATGTTTAAAACATAATTTTATTGCATATCGTTCTTCTAAAGTGTCAGATTGCATTTTTGAAATTGACCAGCTGTGACAATCAGGCTTTAGTTGGGTATATTCCAGTTGCTGCTGTAGCTGTTACTTTGAACCTGTAATCATAAAAATTAGTCAGTCATCTCATACGATGTATAGCAATAACATACTAAATTGTCAAGTATCTACAACAATTTTAAATGCCCATGCGAAAAAAGTCTGGAAATGCATCGTATGCTTCTCGTAGTTCAGTTTGCTTTATTACTTTAATGACATCAACTCCTAATGGGTTATTTAATGCCAAAATTCGATTCATTTGTAAATGTTTGATTATAATCATAATTATATTTTTAACCCATTTGGATGGAGCTGTAGAATAGAGTGAGTGCATCTCTGCTGAGAGGTAAGCCCTCCTCCAACAAGTGTCCTGATTATTACGCAAAACAATCTGATGGTGAGGCTCCAGTAACGCTGGAGTTTGGTGAATACAGAGTACAGATTCATTGCAATTGTTCCCAAGTTCACTTTAACCCGGAGTAGTAGCACATGATAGGGTCTTATCTATGGATCAAAAAGAACTGTTTCATTATTTAATTTGCAAACAAATGAGTTAAGCTAAATTGAATTGTTTGAAATGCTCTTATTTAGCAATACTTGAAACCATTTAGCTGTATGCAAATAAATTATTAATTGTCAATAGAATTATTCGTAGTTGATGGCAATATGAGAAACCAATTAAATGTGTGCAAAAAATGAGATCGTTTAAAAATGTTATCAAGAAAATGTGTTTACGAATATATATTTAATATATTTGTATAAACAGGGTTCGGTATTAAATAACCTACAATAGTTGATGTGCCATAAAGCCAAAGCAAACGAAACCAAATTTAATTATATTTTGAAGGTTCTTCTGATTTTCTCAAATCACACTTTTTATTTATGATACCAAATATTCTTATCACATAAATATAATTTTGCAAGCAATATGATTTTGAGTAATAAGTAATGAAAATGATTCTTCATCATCATGTCGCGCTGGTAGCACGGATATCCCTGACCCTCTCTCGCCACTCCTCCCTATCGTTCATCGCCCTAGGTAGGTCTTCAAGACAACATCCCGTATCCTCACATAGCTGCTGAATGTATGTTAGTGCTGGTCGTCCTGCTTTTGCACGGCCATGTGTGGGGGTCCATAAGAGTACATCTCTTATGAGTTCGTCCCTGCTTCTCCAGCAGTGTCCTGCATGTCTGGTTCGTCTAACTAATGATTCTTAGTAAAAAAAATAATAATAATTTCAATTGAATATTCTCAATTAAAATAATGTGCACACAGTGACATGGTATAAAGTATTCCCATCAAATACCAATAATTTGCGAGCAAATTAATCTTTTTGACCCATGCGTAATAGTTACTGATACCCTGGAATAAAATGAATCTGAAACTAATAGCAACAAAATGTTGACGACACACTCCACGGAATTCCAGAGCTGGAGCCTCACCATCATATACAATTTAATGTAATACTCAAGAATGCCTTTTTAGGAGGACCTTAATCCTCTTGGGTTTTCCTTCTTCTATACAGGTTGCTCAGATAAAATGAAACGCAGTTTCTGCCAGGCAGCGGTCGTATCGATACTGCTGTATGGATGCACTACTTGGACGCTAACAAAACTGCTGGAGATGAAGCTAGACGGCAATTACACAAGAATACTGCGAGTAATATTGAACAAGTCCTGGCGGCAACACCCCACAAGGCACCAACTATATGGCCACCAGCCCCCCATCACGAAAACTAGCAAAGTTAGACGAACCAGACATGCAGGACACTGGTGGAGAAGCAGGGACGAGCTCATAAGTGATGTACTCCTATGGACGCCAAATATGGCCGGGCAGAAGCAGGACGACCAGCTCGAACATATATTCAGCATCTATGTGAAGATACGGGATGTAGCCCTGAAGACCAGCCAGAGATTATGAACGATAGGGAGAAGTGGCAAGGGAGGGTGAGGGATATCCGTGCTAGCGGCATGACATGATGATGGTGATAATTCTTATCACATACAAATAATTTTGTAAGCAATATGATTCCACGCAATATGATTTCTAAGTAATGAAAATGATTCTTAGTAAACCATAATAATTTCAATTGAATATTCTCAATTAAAATAATGTGCACACAGTGACATGGTATAAAGTATTCCCATCGAATACCAATAATTTGCGAGCAAATTAATCTATATGACTCATACGTAATAGTTACTGATACCCTGGAATAAAATGAACCTGAAAGTAATAGCAACAAAATGTTGACGCCACACTTCACGGAACAACAGACCAGGAGCCTCACCATCAGATACAATTTAATGCAATGCTCAAGAATTTCTTTTTAGGAGGATCTTAATCCTCAGGGGGAATTTTCCTTCTCCTATACAGGTTGCTATACCAAGACTAAAATTTAAAAAAAAACACGTTTGTCCAACCATTTACCTATAACTGGGGAAGAATAGAAAGGGTGTTAACTCGAGATGAAATGCATACATCGTAACCCAGGATCTGAACTCCGAACGTCTATTTCATTTCTTGCAACACGATAGTAGTAGTTGGTTGGTTGGTTTGGGTTTTATAGCATATCAACCTTTGAAGGCCATTCAACGACAAATTCTGTCTAGATATACATACGTATTCAACCAAAGATTTCAAAACGAATATTAAGGTCGGTAGAATTTTCTATTAGCAGGATTTCATTTGTTTGCTCAAGATTAACTAGTTTTAAGTTGTCATATTTTTTGGTACAACTCTGTCTCTCTCAAGAAGGACAGAATGTCATCTATTTTGACGTTCTCGAACAGATCGGTAAAGTTATTTACTTTGAAAAATCGCTTTCTGATAACAGTAGTAGTAGTAGTAGTAACAGTATTGGTGGCGATGATCGTTGTGCTGGTGGTGTGGATTGTTGGGTTTTGTTGTGGAGCAGAATCGGAGCAGTTATTGTCGAAAGGAGAGAAAAATGCTGAGACACGAAGATTAATCAATAAATTTTGGATGCAATTTTAGGCGAATGTGTCTGCCAAAAACTACCCCATGAAATTCAATTAAATTAATAAAATTTTCCTTCCTTTTCTGTTTTTTGTTTGTTTGTTTGTTCGTTTGTTTTTTGTTTGTTATTTTTTTGTTTTTTTTTAAAGTAGAATTCCCCTTAACAAGTTTCCCTTTATTCGGAATTCATAGAAATCCTCCTTAATTCCTATTCGGAAAATTCTAGTGAAGGTAATTTTTCCTTTCTCTCTCGTGTGCATCTTTTACTCTCTAATCTAATCAATCGCATCTCTCGTTTTTGCTGGCGTTATTTTTAGAATCAGCCATTGTCTTGTCCATTCTTATTGCTTTCAAAATCAAATCTTCGCATCCGTACTATCCTGTTTTATCTATTCTTTACTATTCACACATAGTTTTATATTTGCACGTGATTCAATTGCCGCTCTCCTAAATGTGTACTCCACCTCAACACACATGTCTACACGTTGATAGTGAATGGCTGTGTGTAGCATACATGTACCTATTTACATTTAAAAGTTCGTTTGTATATATGCGGATGCAATTAGGAAAATATACAACGATAACTACGTAGTTTTATACATGTACGCTTGGTATTTGAGAAAACACCTCTAGCGGGTCTAAAAAGAAAGACGACATAACGCAAGGTTACGTGGCAGATGCCAAATTTTAACATTCTTATTTCTCTTTCGACCCAGTTAGATACGACTGTGGAATATGCCTTATGACTTCTCTTCAGAGGCTTATAAACCTACCCACCCGGTAACGAGTGTCCTGAATATGACAATAGACTACATTTGCTGGCAAGGTTTCCATTTCGGAATTTGGGGAATGTATAGTACTCCTTCATTACAATTACCCCTAGATCCACTCTTACCCGGGGTTTTAACCTGTTAGGGTTCCATCTATGGGACAAATAGAAATATGCAATCATTTTTCAAACTTGAAACCATTCAGCAGTGTACAAACAAAATACGGATGTTAAATTGAATTGTTAGACTTGCATAGCAAATCTTGTAACTATCTAACTGTTTGAAAGCACATGAACTCTGGCGTATCTAAAATATTACCTACAAACTATTCGTTTACAAATGATATATCGTAATATACTGACTTAGCTGGTGACGTGAATGAACTTAGTAGATTCAATGCCATCGCCAGATTGCATCAACGAAGTGGTTTCACAGGAAAGAGAAAATAAAAGAGGATGGCGAAGAATATAATTTATTGCCTATGGATAGAGTGACCGATATTTCTGATTGCAGATACGATCAACAAATTAACGGAAAAAAATGGAAATGTGTAAGTTCCGATGACCAGCCATAAACAGAAAATACGTGGGTGAAGAGACGGGCTCATATTTCCGCAGGGGACTTGAAAAGACAATAAAAGGTCTGTAATTTTGGTCTGAAGGAGAGATCTGTTCGTCGCTCAAGCAAAGGGGAGACTCTCTGGTCGACTAAACTAACCTGTCGACTCCCTCGTGTGTGTTCTCAGGCAGTCGCACTACTTCACATAAAGGGTCTCCGCCACTGAAGAAAGATATGTGCGAACACTCTCTGACTGTATTCCTACTTCACAAAAACGTCGCCGTCGAAGAATGAAAATATAAATTCTATTTTTATGTATCTATGAATTTTTCGTTGTTTGTCCAGCAGTTCGATATGCAACAATATATTCAATATATAAGTACAAACAAGATTTGGCATTAAATAACCAACATAGGTTGATATTCCATGAAACACAACCAACCAACTATCATTTCTCTATCTACGAGGCAACTTAAAGAAGCGCGCTTAGCGTTAACGGTTATCCTTGTAGGAAATGAAATCAGAGAACCAAGGTCAATTCCTTCACCGGACTGTTTTCGTTTCATTTCATGCGAATGACCTTTGGGAACGGCATAAAACCGGCAAATTGGGTTGTTTAATCTTTGCAAAACAACAAGTCTCATTGGGTGCCCCTTTCATATGGCCTTGTTCCACATCCAAGCAAAAAGCTTAGTAAATTTCCAAAACAACAAGTCTAGGAAAAGGAAAACTTTGAATTTAAACCGACAAAATATTTACTTTATGTTATATCTTGTCCGTAGAGGAGGGATTGGGTAAATACACTCATGTCAGTTTCCTATTTGATACAGGAAATGAGAAGGCATTCAGTGATGGAGGTACTAGCTGCGAACCACAGCATCTCATAGCCACGTTTTTAAAAGTGTTCGAGTATTTCATTTTCAAGGTCAATGACGAAATGGAAACTTCTTGCAAGAAATGTCATCAAGAGACAAGAGAAAGAATAATTCTTGATATTCAGACCGAATAAAGAAGGCCAAGTTGTCCAGCAGATCCAGAACATTATCAACTCCGACCCAATGAACTGATGAGGGTCATCGCCAGGCCTGTGGTACTCGAACATATCAGGGTATGCCAAATCTATAAATATTCATTATACGAGGGTTATTCAATAAATAAGGAGAATCTTTTTGACTGAGGAGGGACCTATTATATATTTACAACCGTCATTTAATAAGTAAGGGGAATCTTTTTTCTTTTCTTTTTAAATAAACATTTTTTCAGAACTTTTTTCTTTCACCTTAAACTCTGTATCGTTTGGAATTGGTTTAAAGCCAAAAATATTTTCATCATCATCATCATCATCATGTCGTGCCGCTTGCACGGATATTCTTGACCCTCTCTCGCCACTTCTCCCTATTGTTCATCGCCTCTGGCAGGTCTTCAGGGCTACATCCCGTATCCTCACATAGCTGCTGTATGTATGTTCGAGTTGGTCAACCTGCTTTTGCTAGGCCATATGTGGTGGTCCATAGGAGTACATCACTTATGAGCTCGTCTCTGCTTCTCCATCAGTGTCCTGCATGTCTGGTTCGTCTAGGTTGGATAGTTTTCGTGATGGGAGGCAGGTGGCCGTTTAATTGGTTCTTTGTGGGGTGTTGCCGCCAGGACTTGTTCAATATTGCTCGCAACATTCTTGTGTAATTGCCGTCTAGCTTCTTCTCCAGCCGTTTTGTTAGCGTCCAAGTGGTGCATCTATACAGCAGTATCGACACAACCGCTGCCTGGAAGAAATTGCGTTACATTTTATCGGTCAGGTTTGATTTCCATATGATCGATAGCTTATCGATAGCTTGGATGAACAGAGGTCTGTCATAAACTATTCTGTGGCTGAGAAGAGAAAACTATGTGAAATTTGCTGGAGAAGTTAAGATGCATCCTTTATTGAGGATCCGGTTCTGAAGCTCTGGTGTGTGTGGAGTATACCTTCATTGCCATTATTCTTAGATTCACTCTGACGTGGAGTGGTTGCAAATGTTATGGTCGCATCTATGGATCAAATAGATCTGTTTAAAAATAATTCTTATTCGATAAAACCAGGAGCAAAAATACTATTAAGAAGCAACGATACAAAAATGTAATTATGAACTGAGAATGAACACAATTCTCTAACTTCTATTTCTAGAATATTCCAACCCGGATGGGTACCCAATAAAATCAGTCAATCAATCAATCTCAGAGTATTTTAACTCCACGTCGCTATCAAGTTTTCACCCAATCAATTCTTTACTTATTCTCAGGTGTAACCCATGAGAAAAGATGAGATTTCCTTTTCCTAGGAAGAATTTATTTATTTGTTTATTTGTTTGTTTATTTGTTTTGGTTTTATGGCATATCAACCTTTATAGGTTATTTAATGCCAAGTCCATTTTTATAATGATAAACAGTTATATTTCGAAAAGTTCAGTTTAGTATAAGTATAGTTTTTGTTAACACACAGTTAAATTTCACAACAGTTCTATGTCCAAAAATTCAGTTTAGCATGCAAAAAAAGTTCCATTTTAACAATTCAGTTTAGGATAAGTACGCCGTTTAAATGTCAAAACAGTTTTATTTCAAGCAATTCAGTTTAACATGAGTACACATTTTAGTTCTGTGTGATACATAGGTGCTACCACTCCAGGCCAGAGTGGACCTGGGAACGATGGCAATGAAGGGGTATTCCGCATTCCCCAAACCTTACCATCAGCTTGTTTAGAGTCATAAACAGGACATTCGTTGAGGATTCTTACCTCTCTGCAGAGAATCAGTCCGTGTATTCTACAGTCTAAGGCAGCTGTGCAATCCTTGGAACAGATAGGATCACTAAGCAGATCAAGTCATCCCAAAAAAGCTTATTACATAAAATACCGAAGGAAACAGTATCCGTCTGTTGGCTGGTTTGTAAAAAGTTATTTTTTCTCACGCATTGTATTCTGACACTATGGACCTTTGGCGTGGTACTATAAAGAGTTAACATAATTGTGTTCATATGTATGCATTTATCAACCCCTCCATCCGAGCAGGATGAAACACAAGGCCAATTTTTAAGCGCAAGTGAAAAGGTTAGAATTCAGTCTTCCTTCTCCAAGACCGGTTGCCATACTAAGATTAAAGATCATAGCCTGCCTTACGATTTACAGATCGCTGGAGTAAGTATACTTGGATTCATACATTTTCAAATATTAGCGCTATTTGAAAATGCAAACAGCCTTGCCAAGGATTCGACCTCGGATCACCGCGTCCATTTCAAACGATTATTACCATAACACGACAGGCATCTCCGTGATCATATGTAAGCATATGTTTATGCATGTCATGATAGAAATATTAGTTGGCGTATTTACAGGAATGCATGTATGTATGATTGTGAGTTGACCATAGGTTATATATATATATATATATGTGTGTGTGTGTGTGTGTGTGTGTGTGTGTGTGTGTGTGTGTGTGTGTGTGTGTGTCCATATAGTGTTCTGGATATATCTGCGTGGGTGTGTTGTGTGTGAGTGGACGTATGTATTTTGCGCGTGAGCCACTCATCCACTTCTTCCAGTCTCAGTGGAGATGATCAGATAAAGCTTAGCCGGGACTTAAAAGACTTGAATTTTATAATTCCATTTTTAGGGTGTCCTAGAGACAGCCAGTCTGGCAATATCTTTATGTCTATTCTATAGGTGGCCAAAGACATGGAAGTGGAAAATATTCACCCTGCATATATACAACTGTATTCAGAGATGCAAAAAGGGTTGGTCCAAGGAATCTATCAATTTGTTGATCAGCGAAAACGACTGAAGTCAGAGTCTGCGCGGCACCACTAGAGCTGAGGGGATTTGCTTGGATCTGGCTGGCTAGAATTGGCGCTGGGTGCATGTTGGGTGAGGGTGACAGAGCCAAAGGAAGGTCCGAAGTAACGCACTCTTCCACCAATGAGCGAGCCAAGCCCTTCAAACACTGAGTTCGGCATTTTTTGTCTTTTGTGACAACCTCTCGCTATGAGCAATAAATACAGACTGAGGTCACACACAACAGTGTGCAGATGCACTGCTGAAACAAACTGTATCGTAACAATATATCCAAGGAGTGCTGAATAATGAATCAATAGAAATGTCTTAAAAAACATTAATTGCCCAGTCGGCTGGAACTTTAGAATACACCGACTGCACCTCTGCAGAGGAGTAAGACTCCCTCCAACGAGTGTTCCGGATATGACACTAAACAATCTGATGGTGAGGTTCAAGTGATGCAGGAGCATTGGAGAGTGCAGAGTACCCATTCATTGACATCGCTCCCAGGTCCACACTGCCCGGAATGGTAGCACCTGATAGGGCCCGATCACTAGGTAGAATAGAACTGTTTGAATTAGATCTGTTTGGCTAAACTGAATAGCTCGAAATAGAAATGTTTTGACTATTAAACTGTACTGACATTTAAACTGCATGTTTATGCTAAACTGAATTGTTTGAAATGGAACTGCTTTTGACATTGAAACTCTACTTACACTAAACTCAATTATTTAATATAGAACTCTTTTGACATTAAACTGTGTGTTAACAAAATCTGTACTTATACTAAACTGAATTAGCTGAATTAGAACTGTTTGAATAAACTGAATAGCTTGAAATAGAAATTTTTTGACAATTAAACTGTGTACCAATGCTAAACTGAATTGTTCAAAATAGAACTGTTTATTTGTACAAATATGGATTTGGCGTTAAATAACCTCCAAAGGTTGATATGCCATAAAACCCCAACAACCAACCAACTTAAAAACATTAAGGATATACAGAAGTAGAATTAGTAGTTTATAAAAGCTTTCATTCAACCGAAAAGAAGAGAGTGTTATTGTTTTTGTTGCTTTGCCTTTCTAGCCGGAAGGCGGATGATAATTACTCTATATTTGGCCGTAACCCTAGCCATTAGTTTCTGACTTGTCATTTTCATATCAGTCGAGTAGAAAAGATTATATATGCTCATTAAAAGTTTGCTATCTATAAAAACCAAAAAAAATAGGCTTTTTCTTTTCTTTTTTTTATCTTTCATTTTGTTCCGTTGTATTTTTTGTTTCTTTTATCTTTTGTTTAGTTCTGTTGTAATTTTTTTTTTCTTGTCTTCTTGTGTTCATAAATGAAACTGCAGTATGGTAGCACTTTGAATTCATCCCCAAGGGATAGGAAATTTTTATAGAATTATTTTCCGACGGCTGACATAAATTCTTCATGCAAGATGTCTCACATTATAGGAGTTTCTTAAGCATCTATCGTGTGGTGTTTAAAAATCAACTATTCTCATAGACGCATACGCTCATAAAGTGAGTTGATCCTCATTTGCTGTGCCTCCCTTCACAACCGACTCTGCACCAAACTTATGTTAATTCAAGCGAATAACACTACTGGATTTGAGTCTCCGGTTGAGATTTATATATGAAGCTAATCCGATTATCTATATTGGCAATGTATATATCATCATGCCATGCTGCAAGCACAGATTTCCCTGAGTCCCTCTTGCCATTCATCCCTGTCATCCATCACTTCTGGCAGGTCTTCTATACTACATCCTGTGTCCGTACAGAGATGTTGTTGAGAAGTTCGACTTGGTCGTCCTAACCTTGGGGTTCATAGGAGAAGGTCACTTTTGAGTTCGTCCTTTCTTCTCCAGCAGTTATCAGCATGTCATGTTTGTCTTATGTGGATGATTATAGAGATAGGAGGTCGGTGGCCGTACAGCTACTGTTTTGTGGGATGTTGTTTCCAGAATTTGTTCACTATAGCTCGTAGTATCCCTGTACAATCCCCGTCTATCTTTTTCTCTATACGCTAAGTTAGCATCCATGTGGTGCATCCAAATTGTAGAACTGACACGACCTCAGATGCCATGGGAAGCAGCTTGGTGAATGTGAAGTAAGGTTGATGAACCCAAAATTGGGTCAACCATTGAACTTCACCTCATGCTGGATGGAAGAACCCCACAGGTGATCGGCCAGGATCACATAGTTAAGTCAGGAAACTACTGCTACAGATCTATCCATTTTTATACAAAGTTACAGTTCTATTTCAAACAAATCAGTTTGCATAAATACACAGTTAAATTGTCAAGAACATTTCTATTTCAAGCTATTCAGTTTAGTAGAACAGTTCTTATTTAAAAAATTCCGTTTAGTATAAGTATAGTTTTTCTTTTCACCCAGGTAAATGTCAAAACAATTCTATTTAAAAAAATCATTTTAGCATAAGTTCAGTTTCAATGCCAAAAACAGCTTTATTTCAAGCAAGTGAGTTTAGCATCCAAAATAGTTCCATTCAAAACAATTCAGTCTATCATAACTACGCAGTTTAAATATCAAACAGTTCTATTTCAAGCAATTCAGTTAAACATTTTTATGCAGTTTAAATGTTAAAACAGTTCTATTTCTAGCAATTCAGTTGAGTATGAGTACACTATTTAGTTCTATTTGATCTATAGATAAGAACTATCAGGTGCTACTACTCCAGGCCAAAGAAGACCTGGGATCGATGACAATGAAGGAGTACTGCGAATTCCCCAAAAGCTCTAGCATTACTGGAAACTTACCATCAGATTGTTTAGTGTCATATCTAGGACACTTGTTGGGTTGGTGGTCTTACACCCCTGCAGAGAAGCAATTGGTGTATTAATGGTCCATTAAACTAAGTAGAAACCATAGCCATGCTAATGTGCAAATAAATTAGTTCCAGCTCATTTGAAAATGCAATTATCGACAAACTAATCTCTTACAAATCAGGAAAATCTGTTTAACTGTGTGCAAACAGATGACTGATGATAAATTGTTACTGTTCTATAGCAATACTTAAAGCCATTTAACTATGCTAAAAAAAAATGAGCTCAGGCTCATTTTAAAATGTTATCAAAATGTGCCTACAAATCATATATATCTATATGTATAAACAGGATTTGGCGTTAAGTGGCCAGCAATTGTTGCTTTATAACGGTCACAATTTATCATCAGTCATTAGTTTGCACACATAGTTTCTTGGTAATTTCATTTTTAAATGAGATAGAACTATTTTATTTTCACACTAGCATTGCTATTGTTTCTTTACTGTTAATTGCTTTGAATTACTGCTATCAAACACAAATAATTTAATTCAATATTAATCATTTGTTTCCACTCAGTGAAGTGGTTACAACTATTGGAATTTAAGGATGGTTGGCTGTATTCATTGAAATTTCTATCATCCTATTCCTATAATCGAAGGTTTAAACTAACACAGAATATTTCGATAAGGAAAAACAAAGTCTATTTAGACTACAATGACATACATTTTATATACATACATAGTATCCATAATTAAGAAACATGGTATACTGTCCCAAAGTGTAAAAAGGTACATAACAAGCCGATAGGAGCTGTTAAAATTTTACATTTTTCTGGTGTATGGAAATGGTCCACGAAGGATAAATTTGCACGTATGTGCTGCTCGTAAAAACGGAGATGAAAGGTGAGTTCTTTCCGGTCGGTGTCCGCTATCAAAAATATGTAGAACTCGCTCCTCGAAATGTCACATAACCAAAATCTTACGTGATTTCCAGAAGCTCTGTCAACAGTTCCCTTAAAGGGAGACCACTATGTTTTGTTCACCAACACAAGTATTGCAATTGCTAATTATTAAGTTCTGTTAGTTTATATACTAATTATTCTATCCAACACTATTCATTCATTTGCTCACGGTCAAATAGTTAGAAGTATTGCTGTGTATCACTTACAATTTAATTTAACATCAGTCATTTGTTCACGCAGTTAAATGCAAAACAGTTCAATTTCTAATAATTCAATTTCTAACAATTCAATTTAGTATTTTTCATTTGTTTGCGCTCAGTTGAAATGTCAGACAGTTCTATTTGACCTATAGATAGGACCCAAACACGCAGTCGGTATATTCTCCAGCCCCAGACGACTGGGCTGGCCTCATTGGTAGGGGTCTTACTCCTCTGCAGAGACGCAGTCCTTGTATTCTACAACCCAAGCCGAGTATTTGTCGCTGCCTCCCACCAGACACGACTTGACACAAGGTCAAAAGCCCGAAGGCCAATTAAAGTGGGGATAAAGGGGAGGGGAAGGTCGGGAACGAGCCGAGACTCGAACCCTGCTTGTCTGTGCTGCTCATCGGCTCACTTAGTGCAATGTGAGCCTGATGAGGCAAGCAGTTTCACGAACCCAAATGTGGGTCCGGGCACGTATGCCAGTTTGCGGCTTAAACTAGACGCTTGGTCTAGTGCCGTGCATGGGGGACAAAGGAGACAAAAATGCAGCTCGCCCACCCGAAGGTAGCCTAGTCGAAACTAGGTGCCTAATTAAAGGCCCCAAGTTTGCCATTGTTCCTTTTCCAGGGCCACGCTCCGGACCGAAGTCTAGAACAGGCCCCGGGGCGCTCGCCAGGAGCTCGCCCAACCCAAGCCGACTTAGCCAGCTTCGTTGACGGGATCTATCCAGCCCCAGAAATACAGCCCCAGACGACTGGGCTGTCGCTAGTGGAATGAATAACAACGTTAATTCTTTTGTGCGTTTGGCACTATTCATCAACAACTTGTACATTTTACTCAGTTCGTCAATATCGAGGTGCATGTTGGGTAAGACCAGAATTTAAAATTATATCCACGTTCTCAGTGGTTTCTCTATGAACTAATATAATTCTTTGGAATAGCTTCTAAGCTGCTAGAAATTTGGACACTTGACTGAGATATCCAAGTATAGCCAAGTTCTCAACTGATCTCAGGGTGTCCCCGTCAATGCAAGTGTTTGACCCAAGAGTTTCCGCAATGTTTAATTTTTTTCATCTATCCACACGACAAACAAAATAAAAAAATATTCACCTACATATAATTTAAAAGTTTGAATTTCTGTGTTTTCTTTCTCCTGAATTGGTTACCAAACGAAAGCGTTAAAAAAGCCCATCTGGCCAACTTTTTACCAATAGCTGATCCAAAGACATCAGGGTGAAGTAAAGAATACATAGCCTCATCAAGGATTTGAACCAGGGTTGCCGAGTCTATTTTTTATGAAGATAACCACAAGGCACTAGTCTTATGAGCCATGTATTAGCTTTTATCTCTGTCTCTATTTAAGTATTATGGTTTAGTTTGATTTCTTTGTTTGATGAAACATCAACTTTCGAGGGTTATTCAAAGCCATCCTTGTTAAAGAACAGTAGTGGTACTAATTAACCATATTTACCAACCCTTCCGCTCGGGCAGGATATGACACAAGGTCAATTTTTAAGCGGAGTTTAACAGGTTTTCAGAGTTTTCCTTCTCCTAGACTAGTTGCCTTACTAAGGCTGAAGACCCCAGTCTGTCCTACTATTTACCCATAGCTGGAGGGAGAATAATTGGATCCATACCTTTCCCAAGGGTATTAGTGCTATGTGAAATGCTATCAGTCTCGTCCAGGATTTGAACTCGTGTCGCCGTGTCCATTTCCTACGATGATAACCATTACACCATGGGCACCTCCATAAGGTGGTACTCGTTAATCTACAGCTGAATTGATAAAGCAGTTCATACTTTTTACTAGGGGTTTTAGTCTGAAAGTGATCAGAGTTTGATCTCGTTTAAAACTGTGTCGCAGTAAAGCGCGTCTAAATTACTGTAATTCAATTAGTATTGATGAAATACCTTAAAATAAACGCGTTCCCACATAGTCTAGCTAATGCCAAAACGAAGGCTTTTTATTAAAATAATGAAGTTTTGAAGTAATTTTGTTCACTATTTATATTAATTTACATGTATTCATACGCACAAGTTTTATAAGTATGAAACAAGGTTAAATAAAAAATTGATTTTTAACAAATAAGCTTTGTTTAGGTATAGGCTATGATGAAAAACTTTGGATGTAAGTGAAGGCTTGACCCAACCTAGAAATAAGGCAAGCTTCTGTGTTTCAAAAATATATCCCGTTTAATGAATGACCGCTTGTTTTTGAGTGGAAAAATTAGTCTTAAAATGTCTTCCATTGTACGAGTATATCCACAATATACATGAAAATATACAGAGTTGAAAAAAACAACACAAGGTATTCGGAGACTGATTTTTATTAGTAGAAATATTTGCCATCATTAAACTTTTCGGTTTTTAAACCTTCAACAGGGCGTGAAAGCTATCAAATAAAACAAAAAAGATGAGAAAGTTTTAAATTTTTCGACTTCCGTTTGTAGCGTTCTGTTTCAAAGTTATCTGACGTAATTATCGTTCCGAAATTTATTTTTTAAAATATCCATATCACATCAGTCTATCTATCAATCTATATATCAGTCTGTGCTAACATCTATATTGTTTAGATCATATCTAGCTAGCTATGCATTACCTACCGTAATATATTCCACCGTCTTTATCAGGATTAACATTCTTTCTGTTTCTATCTGTTTAATTCGACTATCTTTTTATCTCTTTATCTTTCTAAATAAAAATAAAGAGAACGTTACCAACGGAAATAAAATATTTTAAAACTTTCTCATCTTTTTTTTTTCCGTTTCATTAAACTTACACGCCCTGATGAAGGTCTAAAAACCGAAAATATTTCTACAAATAAAATCATCCTCTGAAAACCTTGTTTTTTTCCCGACGCTGAACATTTTCATAGGTATATATATATATATATATAGTGGGAAATTTGCCGGTTGCCACATACGCTGAAATGCAATAGCTTTTCTCAAGAATTGAGCACTCCAGGTAGCCAATGATATATACGTAAAAAGATACTATTTACCAACCCCTCCGCTCGGGCAGGATATGACACAAGGTCAATCTTTAAGCGGAGTTTAACAGGTTTGAATTCAGAGTTTTCCTTTTTCTAGACTAGTTGCCTAACCAAGGCTGAAGAACCAAGTCTGTCCTACTATTTAACCATAGCTGGAGGGAGAATAATTGGATTCATACCTTTCCCAAGGGTATTAGTGCTACGTGAAATGCTATCAGTCTCTTCCAGGATTTGAACTCGTGTCGCCGTGTCCATTTCCTACGACGATAACGACTACACCATGGGCACCTCCATAATATATATACGTAAAAAGATAGACGTAAAAATTGCTTCATTTACGCCGTAAATGACTATGGATCCCTGGTAAGATATCCAACAAGTGTAAATTCAGCCGGCTTTCGATCCCAACTCTAAGCATATAGCGGGTCTAGCCACCCTGAAGTTTTGTGATACAACCAAACAGTATGTCTGTGGATAACTATATATATATTAAGATAATGGTGAAATTCAAAATGCAAATTCTAAAATCTCAAAGCAATTCACTTTTCATTGTCCCTTGCTGATGTGCTCAATATCGAACAAGGAGCTACTCATACGTTATAAAAAATCGATCAAAATAAATAAAAAGAGTTGTTCATAAACAAACGCTTTCTCTACTCTACTCTCAGTTTCACGAGACTTTTCCCAATTATTAGATTCGTAACGTAATTCAGAACGCCAAAAGCTGATTTACAAAATTCTTGTTACATACGGCCAAAATATGAATACGAAAAATGTTCATATGCATAGAAATCCCGAAACACTGACGAATTTCTTTAGTTCAGGTACGAAACGTTTATTAACTTTTTTTTTACTTTTAGTTTTTCGGCACGAGGAGAGAGAGACACAATTTTTACTATGCTGACTGTTCCTACATCGTCCTTCAGTCAACTCCCCAGAGTCCAATGTCAACTAACTGACCCAACAAACGCGCCGCGAATCCCGTAGACCTCAGCTGGACTGCCCTCGCCCAGGTTCAAATCTCAACTCGCCTCGCCCAGAGTCCAATCTCAACTAACTGCTTTTTTCAAAAATCACCAAAATTCCCAGCCCATCGCTTCCGGGCATGACGTCATTCACACCCCAGTACTATTTCCAATATGGGGTTTTTATTATGATATCTGTGATTGTCACATCCTCCGCGCGCAAGCGTGAACACCTGCATTAATAGCCGTACAGTTCTAAGCCCAACCAAACCTAATGAAAACGGAAAAAGAAGATCGAAAGCTACGAAGAAGGTAAAGAAAGATTATATAATTTTTTAATTTTTTCCTCATCCCTTTCTATCTTGCTGTCTTTTTGAATCCTTTTTCTTATATACACATATTCCTTTTATGTTTTAAAAATAGGATCATAAAGCCAACATATTTCATAAAATACTGATATCCATCAGTCGTCAGAGGATCATGAAACTCAAAAGCCTTTTGATATCATATGCATACGTGCGGGTGCATATGAGAGTGATGTGCGCATATATGAGTGTGTGTGTGTGTGTGTGTGTGTGTGTGTGTATAAATGTGAGAGCGTATGCGCATATATGTGAATGCACGTGTATTTATATAGGTGAGCGCGTGTCTGTATATATGTGAGCTCGTGTGCATATATATATATATATATATAAGTGCGAATGTGCATATATCTGAGTGCCTGCGAGCGTATATATCTGAGCGAGTATGTGTATATATGTGAATACGTGTGTGTATAGATATGAGTGTGTGTGTGCGTATACAAGTGAGTGTATATATATATATATATATATATATATATATATATATGAGTGTGTATTTGCATATATGTGAGTAAGTGTGTGTGTATATATGTAGGAGCGTGTGTGTATATATGTGAATTCGTATGTGCATGTATGTGAGTGCTTATGTGAATTGATGTGATTGTATGTGTGTGTATATGAGACTACGTAGGTATATATATGAGTGGGTGTGTATATAGGTGAATGTGTGTATATATATATATATGAGAGGATGAGTGTATATATGAAAGTGTGTTTGTGTATATATATGAGTACATGTGTATATAGATGTAAGTACGTATATGTATAGATGTGAGTGTGTGTATATATGTGAGTGCGTGTGTGCATATATGTGAGTGTTTATGGCTGCTTGCTTGCTTAGGTTTTATGGCATATCAAATTTTGTAGGTTATTTAATGCCAAATCCATTTTTATACATTAAACAGTTCAATTTCAAACAATTCAGTTTAGCATTGGTACGCATTTGAATTTAAAAAACAGTTCTATTTCAAAGAATTCAGTTTAGCGTTAGTACCCTTTAAATGTTAAAACATTTCTATTTTGAATAATACAGTTTATGCTTGTTTCTTCGTGTTTTATGGCATATCAACCTTTCTAGGTTATTTAATGCCAAATCAATTTTTATACAAATAAACATTTCTATTTCAAACAATTCAGTTTAGCATAAGTAAGTAAAAGTAAGTAAAGTTGGCGACCATAGTCGAGGATAACCCGAAGGCTCCCTTTTCGATAGCTACTACATCAAGGTGTAGGGGAGGGCGCTACTCCTTCCCTGGATTGCTCTACTTTACCCTTGATCCGTACCTTATAATGCTGAGTGTTAAGCAAGGAGGCATCAAGTACCATTTTTTGAGTCTTTGGTATGACTCGACCTGGGATTGAACCCAGGTCTCCCGGGCCATTGGCGAACACTCTAACCGCTAGGCCAAAGTACATGGTTTTATTGTCAAACACCTTTCTATTTCAAGCTATTACGTTTATTTAAACAGTTCTAATTCAAACAATTTACTTTAGTGTAATCATAATTTTTATTCACAGACGGTTAAATGTCAAAACAGTTCTATTTCAAGCAATTCACTTTAACATAAATAGGCAGTTTAGTTCTCTTTGATTCATAGGTAGGGCCCTATCAGGTGCTACTACTCCAGACCAGAGTGGACCTGGGAGCGATGGCAATGAAGGGGTACCCTGCATTCCCCAAAGCTCCAACATCACTGAGAACTCATCATCAGATTGTTTAGTCATATGCAGGACACTCGTTGGGTGGTGCAGTTGGTGTATTCTACAGCCCCAGCCGACTGGGCAAATGAGTATGTGTGTGGTGGATGTGAATATGTGAATGCGTATGAGCATATATATGTGTGTGTATATATGTAAGTGCGTATTTGTATATACGTGAGTATGTGCGTGTGCATTTTACTCTGCTTTTGAGTATCACGTGTACATCCATCTTAACACGTGATTTTACACCACACTATTATTACGATTGATAGATTACGTTTCTCCCTTTTTGGAGATTGTGCACACCACATGAAAGGAAAGTAACGGAATTTTACGGTTCATAATTAGATATTTTTTCTGCCTGTAGCAGCGTCGAACATTTTTTCTTGCAACCCTTTTTTTTCATTTGCAATTATATTTAATCCTTTTTTTAACTGAATTTAAACATAACAAGAGAGAAAATTCATGTTACTGGATTTTCAGTGGACCATGATTAATTAATTTTCGTCTTTTTTTAAAAAAAATATTTCAACCTAAACTCAATAAAATGATAAGAATATAAGCCTACATAAACATGCCAATTTAGTTATATAATTTTTATATTTATAAACGTAATTATGTATTTGTGTATATGTTTTAAAATGAGTTGGTTCACAAAGAGATTTGTATTTTTTTTAGGATTCATTTATTCATTTTGTTCTTTATTTTGTTCTTACTCACGTGTATGTTTCCAGCTTGATGCTTTCGCCAGAGAAAATATATGGCACAAGGCCTTGTTAATGGGGGGGGGTCAGTGAGATTTGAACTCACTCGTGTTTGCAGTTTGAATAGTTTCCAGTTGGTTATGGATTTTTATGAAGGTTACTCCTCTCTTTTTCTTAGGGTGTGTTTACCTTAGTCTACTTTACCCCTCATTTGTTGAAAATACGTTGCTAAACTTAGGCTGCCGGGTTGCGTCTTCAGTTATGTTATGACTGGTTCATTAGGGGGGTTCTGGTCTTTTTTATATATCGAAGTATGTATGTATATGACTATATCTGTGCAAGAGTGTGTGTTTCTAAATGAAAATGGAGTGTACTTTTATATATATATATATATATATATATATATATATATATATATATATATATATATATATGTGTGTGTGTGTGTGTGTGTGTGTGTGTGTGTGTGTGTGTGTGTGTGTGTGTGTGAGAGAGAGAGAGAGAGAGAGGGAGAGAGAGAGTGTGTAAAATGAAAATTAATGTTATATATATAAATATACACACAAATTGCCATATATATATATATATATATATATAGAGAGAGAGAGAGAGGTGGGGAAGAAAAAATGACAGAGAGGAAGGTAAAGATAAAAGTAATAGGTAGTTTAAATAATGCCTCCTATCACATTGTATTTTGTTATATATTAGAATATCATATTATGCCACCGTGAAAGATTATATTTTCGTGCTTATAAGTAGGCACAATGCACAAGGTGAAAATATATTACTTTCTTATCTGAGATATATGAGTGTCAAATCAAATTTTGGTGCGAAAGAATTAGATAAATTGTGGAACTATACTTAACACTCACGGGGAAAGTCATTTTCAATTATAGTCAGAAACGGACATATAAAATCGCTTGAAACTTTTTAAAAATTTATAAAATACTATATAAATTGTATGCTTGCTTACATCTTTTCTTAAAAATTAAGATAGATAGATAGATAGATAGATGTTGTACGAGTATGTGCGGAGAGTTTTACAATTGGTTCGTGTCATTTGATAGACTTTTCATAGATACTTGAATATAATATAATACTATACTATATAATTGTATGTGAGATATTTAAGTTTTTGATTAACTGATTTTAATACTCAGGTTTGTTAGTATGGGAACACTGCTATCTTTTACGTTTAACCAATAAGGATTTTGAGATGTTTTTGTTGTATATTGACATACGACCCGGCCGGGCTGTCAAAATAGGAAATGCACCTATGTAAATAACAGATGCATCCGGTCGAGGAATATCAGAATTATAACCTTGACCGTGGATGGATTGAATGAGTGCAATTGTGACGCCCACAAGAAGAAGGGGGCTTTGAATTATTATAAACTTGGTGAAGACAGGAAGTCAGTTAGTTTGGAGACCAGACCAGTGGAGATAAGATGCGGTAGAGAAAACCAGCACCCAGAGAGGCTGAGCCCCCAGGCCCTCGGTTGAGCAGCCTAGGAGAACGGGAAAGAAACGTAGTTATGGCCGATAGAGTGGGAGTCAATATGTTGCAGTTCTGTTTGGTCTCCAACTCCCTCTCACACACAACCCTTTCAAATAAAGTGAGAGGTATATTTTTCTAAGAACTGTGTCATTCGTCTTCCTTGTGTCGTGTTTATGCATGTATATGAGTATACAACATTTGGAGTAGAAATCGATCAAAATTTGTATTACACGAAAAAAATAATAAATAAAATTAGGTAATTATAAGCAAAGTAAAGAATATCACGTTTTACAAAAATTACATATATGCAGACAATTTAAAATTTTGAGTACCCAATGAGGATCGACAACAACCAACCAATGACTCTAATAATCATTATCACATAACAATCTTATTTTTAAAGATTGCTCTTCTTTTCTTTATAAATTTCAATATATTCATTTGCACGAGCAACAAGCAGGAAACGACTCAAGTTCAGTTTTTGAAGAGAACGATAAATGATTTTTAAGTAAGGGTTTTCCTTCCCCTAGACTGATTTTCAAAACAAGGCTCAAGAACTCAGCCTGTCCTACAATTCACCAAGGCCTGGAGAGGGAATACCAGATAAATTCATGCTTCACCCAAGATCTTCATTGCGAACTGAACGCAAACGGCCTGGTCGAAGATTTGAACTCGGGCATACAACGTACGGCAATTTTCTTATGTACCATTACTAAATGTAGTCACACGGATTGCATTGGATTATTCATTTGGATTTCAACATTTAAAAGCATATATCGTCTGTTTTCCAGAACAACAACTGCTATTTTGCATAATTATAAGTGGAATACCAATCCTGATGACTCATTGTCTATTTTGTGTAGCGTTCGAGCGAATTTTCTCCAGTTTTTCAAATGAGAGAAATTTTTATCATTACTTGATTGAGATTCATTGAAAGAATCTTTAAAGCTAATATCAAGATCCTTACCACTGATGAAAATGGCATCTTAGGTAAGAAAAATGAGTCGAAAGAAAGATTTTCGTGATCATTGAGACAGTAGAATCTATCCCACTATCTCTCATATTTAGCCTTCGATTTATTGAAAAGATGTAAAGACTTTGAAAAGAGTCATGGAGACCTGAGGAGACTTGCTGTCGCTCAAACTTCAGTGAGAAACCATCAGCTAACATTGATGTGAAAAACTCTCAAGGAGTAAAATAATCACAGTTATAGTCGGAAGTGTAGCTTTTTTTTTTTTTAACTGCACTAGCTATATAATATTTATCCCGGGTAACGAATACTTCTAACAAAAGGTAATGGAAACTAATATATATATATATATATATATATATATATATATATATATATATATATATATATATATATATATATATATATATATACTGTCATGAAACTTCTCCGACTAGTTTACTGTCGGCGAAGGTGAAAAGCTTTTACTCTCGACCATTTTAGCACTCAGCACTATAAGGTAAGGATTAAGGGTAAAGTGGAGCAATACAAGGAATGGAGTAGCGTCTCCCCACACCTCGGTGTAGTAGCTATTGAAAAGGGAGCCTTCGGGTCACACTCGAATGGGTCGCCAACTTTACTTACAATTGTATACGATCCCAAATTCAATACAACAAACCTTGTAATTGTCTTTAATTGGAATCATTTTGAGATGAGGCTTCTTAATCTGAGAATTAATTTTTATTTATTGCAGACTTTTTATCCTAATCTTGGTAGTTTTTTGTGTTGTTTCTTCTTTCACTACGTTTCGGCCAAATTTCACCTCTGACCTTCTTCAAACAAACCGTGTCATCTATAATAATTTCTCTCTGTCTCTGTCTCTGCCTTTCTCTCTCCGAATCACCAATGTGATATACGAATCTATATGTTCACTTAGAGAATGCTTCTCAAATAAAACAAATACTTACATTGGTCTGACAACAACGAGGAGGTGAAACTCAACCTATCAAACACGAATTCCAAATTTCAACACATTAAAATACATTCGTGTCCCTCCTCCAAATACGGAAAAATTCTAACTGAAAATACCTCCATGTTGTACAATGAAAAAGACAAACAAAAACTACAAATTCTTGAAGTTCTCAAAACAAATTAACAAAAGATCTTTAAACAAGATTAATTTCAAATTTAGCAACCGGTTTCCGAAATGCCTTAAACATTTTCCCCGCTAATACAACCTCTTACCTCCAGTAAAGTTCTTCTCTTACGTAAATTCTTCTCCCACTTCTTATTCCTCCTACTCTTTAAATGAATATATACGACACATCATTCTGTTCATGATTTCAAATGTTTGTTTCCCTGAAGATGACTCAAACTGGAACTGAAAGTACACGTGAAAAATATGGCGTCTTTTTAAAAATCTTTCTGTTCAGATGTCTAATAGCTCCTACGAAAACTTAAACGGATCACTAATAAAATAAGCAGAAGTGAAATACCTGTCTTATACAATCAAGCATATATATATATATATATATATATATATATATATATATATATATATATATATATATATACGTGGTGCATTTAATAGGTTATCAGATTTTTTTACAGGCATTTAAAATTGTCGTAGATTCATGTAAATTCAGTATGTTATTGCGATACATCTGATGAGATGACTGACCAATTTTTAGGATTTCAGGTTCAAATCAACAGCTACAGCAGCAATTCGAATAAACCCTACTAAAGCCTGATTGTCACAGTTGATGAATTTCAAAAATGCAATCTGCACGATAGGAAACTTTTTAAACTCGGAAAAAATGCCAGAAAAACGTATGGAATGCTTCAGACTGCTTTTGGAGCATTTTGCATGGATCGAACATCAGTTTTTGATCGGCATAAGAGATTCAAGGAAGGCAGCGAGTCAGTGAGGGACGATGAGAGGTCTGGGAGGAGTAAGGAAGTCAATACATCAGAGTTGATTGGCCATAGGGTTAGGCTTAGGGTACGCCCCCGGCTTTTTAGCTGGGCCGTCTGGCATTCGTGCCGGATGGGTGCTCGAAACCAAGAGCAGACTCGGGGCCGAATAGGCCCCCAGCTTCGGCTGGGCAACCTTCGGGTGGGCGAGCTGCACTTTTGTCCCCTTTGTACGGCACTAGACCATGCGTCTAGTTTAAGCCGTTAACTGGCATACGTGCCCGGACCCACATTTGGGTTCGTGAAACTGCTTGCCTCATCAGGCTCACATTGCACTAAGTGAGCCGATGAGCAGCACTGACAAGCAGGGTTCGAGTCTCGGCTCGTTCCCGACCTTCCCCTCCCCTTTATCCCCACTTTAATTGGCCTTCGGGCTTTTGACCTTGTGTCAAGTCGTGTCTGGTGGGAGGCAGCGACAAATATTGGGTTAGGCTTAGGGTTCTTGCGTTGAGGTTTTAAGGGAGTTCAGCAAGAGATTCCGTCGAAAGAGGCCAGCACTCTTCAAATCGGGTCAGTGGCATTTCCACCAGGACAATGCACCAGTCCACATTTGCATCCTTGTCACAGACTATTTGACCAAGATGGGCATCAAGACAGTTCTTCACCCTCCCTGTAGTCCAGACCTTGCTGCCTGTGCCTTTTGGTTATTCCCTAAGCTCAGAGGCTGTCGTTATGAGACAACTGAGGAGATGAAAGAGGCTGTGACGAAGGTCATTGACACGCTCACACAAGAGGACTTCCATGGGGCCTTCCAGAAGTTATTGGAACGGCACAAGTGCATTGCCGCCGGAGGAGATTACATCGAAGGGGTCTAGAGTTTCATGTGTGTACTATCAATAAAAGTGCCATACGAAAAAAGTCTGGAAACTTACTTAATGATCCTCGTATATATATATATATATATATATGTGTGTGTGTGTGTGTGTGTGTTTTGGCAGCATTTCTTCATTGATACATATTTGATCGAACATAATAAACATTTTTTGTCTACATATTTTTTTGTTAGTCCTTTCGAATTGCCGTATTGATCTTATGTTATTCGGCGGGAATTGGTTGATACAAAGTAGTAATGTACATTCAAAAGATACATCCCTTTTGTAATACATCCTCCCCAGATAATGCCCCAAAGTTGGGCAGAAAGTACTTGGAAAATAACTAATTATGGAAGATTTATCAACCAATTCCCGCCGTATATCATGAGATCAATACGGTAATTCGAAAGGATGCATATGTATATATATATATATATATATATTCGGTTGAGTTTGTTAAATTGTAGAATACGCCGACGGTATCTCTACCGACGGGTAGAACCAGCCACCATGTAAGCGTCCTGGATGCGATACTTAACTGCCCCTGATCGTGGGGCTCTGAGGGTGTAGCTTTGTGGAATGTGGAGTACGCCTTTATTGCCATGTATCCTGGGTATACTCTGACCTGGAGTGGTAGTTTCCTCTTTCTGGATTAAACAGAACTGTTTAATCCTTTACTGTACATGAAACTATTTAACTGTGTGCAAACAAAGAATTAATCTTAAATTAAAATTGAAGAACTCACCAAAAGATAATATCTAGAATGTGAAATAAATGTAAAAGAGTTGACGAGCCAGAAAAACATAAAGTGTCTAAATAATTACAGTACTCTATACACGAACAGGAAGACCTAATATCGTAATATTCAGTTTAAAAAATCTTTATATATATATATATATATATATATATGACTATATAGATATATTTACTCCCCTATCCCCGTAGGGTTGAGTTCTCTAACGATTGAAGTAATCGTGTTGCCATTAGCGTTTATTGCAAGTCTCTTCATATATGAAATGAGGTCTTGGTAGCCGTTAAACGGATGTATGTAAACAATAGTAATTATGATTCATAACCGTTTAAAATTTACTTCGCTGCTACTGGCTCCTCGTGGCTGAGGGTTAGAGACTTGGATTGGCGTTTGAGTCAACCAGGTTTCGATCCCAGCTTCGGGAAGCTAGAATGTCTAGTCACACTGATGAGTTCTGATAGAACGAAACAGATCTGTCTGTGGATGACTATATATATATATATAAGCAGTCACAAGGAAATTTATGGTATTAATGTTAACGTGTCTATTCTCATCAAAAAGTAAGGTGTATTTTCCAAAGTTGTTAGCAAAAGGAGACACTGTTTATACTTGCCTTTTCCAAGAAAATCAATATCTCTGAATTCTATCAGCATGACCTTCACGACAGACTACTACACGCAGAATTTCCTCTTGATCAGAGAATCAGTTTGTTTATATTCCATTGGCTGTCATTTCGACTCAACTTTGCCGAGGCAAAGACATTTTTAGCTAAATTCTAAACACTTGAGGGCTGGAACTTGCTTCTTCGTACACATCACACAACTTTTCATAAATTTCACATGGTTTACACTTTTCAGCCACCGAAAATTTAATGACTGATATCTGTTCAAGCCAAAAGAATTCTGTTTGATTTACAGACATTTTGGACAGTTTTAGAAAATGTTCTTGAGAGATTAAAAGAATTTATGTAATAAGCCTATTCCAAAATAATGCTGTGTTTACATTCATGGGAAAACATTTACTTTGCTTTAAAAAAAAATTCCTTATTTATTTAACAACCCTCGTATCATATATATATATATATATATATATATATATGAATATATATATATATGTGTGTGTGTGTGTGTGTGTGTGTTTGTTTATAAAGATAGATAGATAGATAGATACTTATTTCTTGAATGTTTCAAAGCAATTTGATTCGATAAGTTCTCTATTGGGGATGGATAACTTCTAGACTGTCAACCAGGAAAATAAATTGCTATCTTACCGATATAACCAGGCCAAAATCGGAAATTGACAGGGAGGCGATTTAAAAAAAATTGATGCCTCACTGTTCTGCCTGGCATTGTGATGATCAAACCAAAAAGCCCAACTTCCACAAACAATCTAATTGTTTTCTGATGCACGATGTGAATAAAGATAGGTTTAATTTCATTGTTTCACGACAGAATTCAGAACGTACGCTTTATCAAATTTTCTTAGCATCGTAGGAATCAAAAAAAAGGTATATTACTGTATATATTTTTTTATTCATCTGTTTTCTTTCCAGCTCGACATTGGATAATATTACATTATATAAATGGGAAGCAAAATAGAACGAATTGTTGAATAGTTTTTTCTTTACTCCTACGAGAAGAGTGAAGACGCTTTTCTTATCCTTGCACACACACACACACGCACATACAAAGATATATATATATATATATATATATATATATATATATATATATATATATATATATATATATATATAACAAGCATATTTGAATACACATATGCAAATTAGTACAATGTTTGCACAGACAAGTCGAAAAATATTTCATAAATATATATATATATATATTTCAAAATGAATTGGTCCAATAAGACATATATATTTTTTTAAGAATTATAATTGATTTAAATATGATTCAATAATTCTTTAAAAATATAAATATCTTAGTGGAACTATTCATTTTGAAATATTTACTTTCTTTCGACCAACAAAAAAAAAGAAAAAAAATTACTTATATATATACATGTATATATATAAAAGTAAGGATGGTGTAGACACAGAGTCAGCTGCGTTTGCTGAAATTTTGAGACTGCTTATGTTATCAGCAAACCAAGAAGTTCTCACGACGTAAGTACTTGTTTATATACTGCTGTCTGTGGTATCATGAAAAGGACATTCTGGTACAGGCGGTCTGATCTTAACAATTTACTCGGCTGTATACATAAAGATTATCTGGTCTGTTGAATCAGTTTCTCTCTTTCGTTTAATTTCTGATTTTCTTGTGTTTTTATCAATCTATTATGAGAGTTTTTCACACCAACGTTTACTGGTTGTCTTTCACTGGAATCTGAATAACAGGAAGTCTCCTTGGGTTTCCAGGGCTCTTCTGAATATTCTGGCCGATTTCAACTATGCTGTTGTCTGGATGGTTTCGATTTCTCTTCTGATTTTCATATTTATCCAGTCTTTATTCCAAGCCGTTGGGGACCGCTCCAAGTGAACCAATTACAATTAGTATCACTACTATTCTCATGTTTCACGGCATTTTTTTTTATTTCTATGGCAAGGTCCAAGTATTTGTCTACTATTTCGCTTTCTTTTTTTTTTCTTAATTTTGTGGTCCATCTTGACGGCGAAATCCCCTAATGTGCAAGTTCTTTTTCATTATTAATTAACACTAAGATTGATTTGCTGGGCGAGATTTTGTGATCTGTTTCACACTAAAAATCACTGAAATTTTTTTGCTTCTCATTTTCTAGGATGGATTCTTGTTTGTGCAAATACTATTTGGTAGAATGGTAAAATTCTCATCTCCCGCGCAATTCCCTGGGATCACCTTCCTCACCCAGTCAGGAACTTGGGGTGTGCGGAGTTCTCATATAACTCATGTGCTTAGGAATAAATCTCTTAAGAAACAAAAGCACCAAAAATCTAAATATAAACAAACAATGAACGTGATTCACACTCCTCAAGGTATAGAATAAGCCTAGACAGGTTGACATGCCGTTAAGATAAACTAACCTCCTATTATTTCTAAAATAGCGGATGCTTGCACACACATAGATAGATAGATAGATTTAAAAGCCAAGACACAGAGTCAATGGCGAATTATGACTTTTTCTATATCAAATAACACCAGGTTTGGTTTGCTGGGCTAGATTATGTGCTCTATTTGACACTCGAAAACACAGAGAATCTTATGCGTCTCATTTTCTAGGATGGATTCTGGTCTGTGCATACCCATTTGGAGGTATGGTGAAATTTTAATCGCTTGCATAATTCCCAGTTGATCACCCTCTCCACCCAGTCGTTTGTAGTTTTGTATTTCTTTTGTGTTAGTTTGCTACATACGCTTACTACGTGATTAAACGTTTTATATCTTTCTCAACGTGTACTACACTTGCTAGTCTGTTGCGTATTATCAATTTCCTCTTTAAAATTATTTATCCTTATGGCGTTCTTTTGTGTTGCTATTAAAAGAGATTCAGTTTCTTTAATGAAGTTTCCTTTTTTTAGCTATGTCCAGGTCTTTTCGTGTGAGATTTCGCTTCTTTATCGGTTGAAATATCCACACAGTAGTTTTTTAATGACTGAAATTTTCTCGATTACATGATCATTAGACTAATAGCATCCAATTTAGTGGGTCTCCCTCTATTTTCTGTTGTATGGGGTATGATGGGTACGCTGATCAACTTGGCGAGCTATTTTTGGAATAGCAGTTGACTTTATTGAAGTGGTTATATTAATTTTATTTGTTAATTTGCGGGGGTTAACAATATTTTTGGTTAATTCTGTTAAGGTTAATTAATAGTTTTCTAGTGTTTTATTAATTAGTTTATTTATTTATTTATTTATCTATCTATTCATCATTTCGTTTGATTGTCTTTGGAGTCGTTAGTTTTCAGGTGAGTCAGAAGGACTGGTTGTTTTCATTTTAAGGCGTATCAACTATTGTTGGTTATTCAATGCCAGGTCCTATTTTTACATATATAGTAAATATATGATTTGTAGACACATTTTGTAGATACACACAGTTAAAGGAGAGAGCAGTTCTATTTCTTACATTTCAAATTAGCATAAGTCAACAAAGTTAAATGGTTCCAGGTATTGCTATGCATAACTAACAATTCAATTAAATATCAGTCATTTGTTTATAGAGAGTTAAATTATCAATCAGTTCTATATCAAATAATTCGATTTAGCATAAATCATTTATTTGCTCTCATTTTAAATATCAAACAGTTCTATATGACCCATAGATAGAACCCTATTTGGCGCTACCACTCTGGTCTTGATTGGACCTGGGAGCGACGGTAATGAAAGGGTACTCTGCATTCCCCAAAACTCCTGCATTCCTAGAGTCTCACCATCAGATTGTTTAATGTCATATACCAGGACAATCGGT
The DNA here is from genome assembly GCA_963585895.1 of Sepioteuthis lessoniana. Taxonomy (NCBI): domain Eukaryota; kingdom Metazoa; phylum Mollusca; class Cephalopoda; order Myopsida; family Loliginidae; genus Sepioteuthis; species Sepioteuthis lessoniana. The sequence goes on along the minus strand of OY757910.1, from coordinate 36,503,580 downwards.
TAGCGTGGGGTCTTCCCTTCTGCGAAAGAAAAGAATTTGTTTTGGATATAAGTTCTGATTGTTACATATTAGCAACATTAGCGAATACAACAAATTATTAATATGCGTGTAGAAGGAATGATAGATAAATAGATCGATAGATAGATAGATGAGCACAAGTGTTTATTTGAATATATACTTGGATTCCAATCGAGCTGGAAATTTACTACCAGGTCAACCAGTCTCTTATCGAGTATATCCCTATCGACCAAATAATCGCTTCAGTAATTCCAAACCAACTCAAGACTTCGATTTGTGTTATTAACTCTTGACAACCAGGCCGATTTACGAAGACATTGATCCAACCTCTTTCATCACTGGCCAGAAAAACCAGTAATATATATATATATATGAAATCATGTAAGGGTGCAGAAATATTCAAAACGAAGGCGAATAACATAAACAATTAGAAAAGGACGAGAGAGACAAATACAAAAGAGACACTGAGTGAGTGAGAGAGAGAAAGAGAGAGAGAGAGAGAGAGAGAGAGAGAGAGAGAGAATGCGATCGATCTAAACCTTTCAAGGAATTCGGTGAGGAGTGGCCATTTATGGTTGACGTCGATGCCTTTGAAGATCGAGGAAGCGAATACGATTCCCAAACAACAAAAGAACCCAGTAAACATGGAGGCGTTTATCCATTTAAATGCAGATCTAACGATGAGATTTCAGATGACTTGCAGGAAAATAACCTGCATGAGATGACATACAAACAAAAATAAGGAAGTGGAAAATAGAGAGAGATAAATATGCTGAGATAGACAAATAGTTGGGTTTCTTTGTTTAATTGCATATTAACCTCCGATGGTTATTTAATGCCAAAACCATCTTGGTTGAAGAAAAGCAGCGATAACCCATAGCTAATGGAATAAGGGGGTACATACCTTTCTCAAGAGTATTGGTCCGAATGTAATGGCACGATGGGAGTTCGAACTCGCTTATTTCGAGATCGCAGTTCAGCACTTAAGACATTACGCTACAGGGACTCCTCCAGAAGAAAGAAAGAATGAAAGAAATAAAGAAATTACGAAAAGAATGAAATATATATATATATATATATAGACAGAGAGAGAGAGAGAGAGAGAGAGAAAGAGAAGGAAGAGGAGATTGTGGTGTAACGGTTAAAGTGGTGAGAAGTGGAATCTGGGACCTGATGTTAAAACCTGAACGAGGCTGTTTACAATTCACATAAGACTTATAGGTATGAATTCAACAATTCTCTTTCTAGAAATAGGTAAATAGTAGGGCAGACTGTGCATTTTAACCTTAGTATAGAAACCGGTATATTCTGAATGCAAACCAATTAAACTTTCTTAAAACATTGACCTTGTGCTGCATTCTACTTGTGGATAGATAGATAGATAGATAGAGAGAGAGAGAGAGAGAGAGAGAGAGAGAGAGAGAGATTGTTCTAAATAATTTGTATCGTTCAGGATAATTTGAAACCATATAACTGTGTGAAAACGAATAATTATTATTAAATGAAATTAATAATGTTAGATAAGAAATACTTGAAACCATTTATCAGTATGCGAATTATTTGTATATGGAATAGTTACCTGAAGCTGCAGACGGTGAAGGCGCTTCAAAAAGATCTATTTAAAATTATTCGTATTAGACAGGAATAATTGATACTTTTTAACTGTGTGCAAATTGTATTAAAATATTTGCCAGACGCTATAATTCTTTTATCAGGATTATTATTATTAATTAGTTGAAAATTTATGGTTGGTTGGAAGTTATTCATGTTACATAGAAAATACTTAAACAATATATCTGTGTCAAACAAAGAATTATTATTTATTATGACTAGTTACTTTAAATCGTATAATTATGTGTGTTGGTTTATTTGTTTGTTTGGGTTTCATAGCATATCAACCTTTGTTGGTTATTTAATGTCAAATCCATTTTTATGCAAATAAAAAGTTCTATTTCAAACAATTCAGTTTATATAATCACATATTTCTAAATGAATGAAATGTTACTATTGAATTACTCTTGAGAGCCATATACGTCGTTAAAAATAAACCAAAATGAACCAAGCCAAATAAGGAACCGTACTAGGATTACACTCCCTACTTAGTGATTAGTGCTCTGCCAGATTAACTTGTTGGATCTTAAGCCATGACGTGAAGCTGTAAAAACTAAAAAAAGTTGAGATTTGGCTCAATGCCGAAAGTATGGCGCACCTACTGAGGATCGAACTCGTTACTCAATTGTAAATGCATTACGAGAATAGTACACTAACATTGATATCACAACGAGGCGTTCCTCAAGATTATGAAGTATACGTGTACTGAAAATCTTTCATCCATCGAAAGATGCTAGTTCGAATACAACGACAGAGATAAAACCTTAGCCAAAATAGAGAAAAGCCAAATTTTAATGAACCATAACAGGAACATTTAAAGCAAGCCAAGTCGAATGTAAACGAATCATTAACTCTTTGAATTTGGCTCATGATCTTAAAATGGAAAGAGAACTAGAATATAATTTCTTAGTTTTTTTCATTTGATTTATCGCATTATTTGTATATGTGTTGCCATCCTCTTGCACAGTCAATTCTTTCCTTTAAGCACACTGTATATGCTCGTGTAATGAACGACTTTTTAAAATATTTATTTTACTCAAAAACGATTGATAGTTTATTATATAGGAAGTTTTTGGAATGCCGAAGCTGACCTGGTTTCTATGCTTTACTTTGTGACACCACAAAGCCTTTTCCACGAGTCGATGACCGCCTCACACATTTGGAACCAGTGACAACAACTAAGGCAAGGAGAACAAAGGTAACGTGGTTGAGTGAAAAGAGCTAATTTTTTTGTGGGGGGGGGTTCAAAATATTACAAGAAAATAGTTTGAAGAATGTTCTGTCAAGTTATATCGAAAGGAAGACTCGACTGTCAAATAGTTCTTGATGACAGAAAGTCTGGATGATGATTCAGCACGGTCGCTGATCTGGGAGCAGCTGGTAACTCAGGGAGCTTCTGTTAGCTGGTCCCCCCGGGGTGTCCTGAGTTACAGTAGTAGTCTACTCCATTACGCGCACCAAAGCAACTGGCAGTAGTAGTGGTGGTGGTAAGAGAAGTTTCCTAAAAAGGGCAGCTGTAGTAGCATGCAAGAGTATCTGAATGTTGGCAGGAATCACTGAATGGAAGAAGGAACACTTGGTCAGTGAAGAACGGCCTAAAGAAATTCACTTTAATCCCCTCTTTTCCCCAACCGGGCAGCGTCTCTTGGTATTTATCCATACTTCCCACCGAGTAGGATTTGATACAAAGTCATTTTAATGCGCGAACCGCGCACGATTCGAGAATCATACGCAGCAGATGTAAAAAGTATTTGATCGCTTCGGCATTCTCCAATTTGGGCACCTCAGGTATCAAGCAATGAACGTTGCCCTTCCAAAACAAGTATTACTTAGGCGATACCCGCCCCCATCTGGGCGAAACACTCAATATAATCCATCCAGGGCGTGCCTGTGAAGATAACATATTGCGTTCGTCAGACAACGACAACCGAAGCACACAAAGATACAGCGCTGCATCTTGTGTAATTTTTCCTTGCTTATTTATGCTGAGACAGTAATGCAACAGTTTTGATAGACTTCTGGCTTCGAAAAAACAAAAAAATAAAAATATAAGGAGCAGCTTAAAGCTTCAACATCCTACACTAAAACAAAGGCTATCCGCAAAAATAATCAAATTTTTAATCCACATTGTTTACAATTTATATCACTTGTGTATATCCTCATCATCATGTCACACTGTTCACACGGATCCCCCTGACCCTCTCCCTCCAATCTTCTCTATCGTCCATCGCTCCCGGCAGGCCTTCCAGGCTACATCCTGTATTGGCACAGAGCTGTTCTATATAGATTCTAGCTGGTCGTCCAACCTTTGCTCGTCCATGTAAGGTTTGCAGCTCTAGTCCACTGGCCAAGGAGATTTTTTTGAGTGGACCAGGGATTAATAGCAATAAAGGCATTCTCTACATTACCAAGAGTACCAGGACTGGAGCCTGATTGTCAGATGGTTAAGTATCCTGTTCAGAACACTCGCTGGGTGGAGTTTTACCCCTCTGTAGAGATGCAGTCTGTGTATTCTGCAACCCAAGTCCATTGTGCAAGAGGATTTGTTTGAGTGGACCTGGGAGTAATGGCAATGAAGGCATTCCCTACATTACCCAGAGTACCAGGACTGGTTCCTGATCGTCAGATGGTTTAGTGCCATAATCATGTCTCTCTGAAGATATGCAGTTGACGTATTCTCAGCAGCAGCGGACTAGACTGCATCACCTTATCGTAAAAGTTTTTCAGCTGTATACAAGTCGTCATTAAAATTTTAAAAAATTTAAATAAAAATTCCGGAGCTTCACTCTCGTTACTTATAATTTGTTTTCAGTTTTTTAATGAAATATTTACTTTCCTGGATTATTTGATGTAGAAGAAGATCGGTGGTACTATCTGACCTATAGCTGAGGACGATACAGGAGTTCCCACTTTTCTCAAGGGTATTAATCCGAAAATAAGAGTAATAGCATGACTCAAAGTCGAACTTACTAAGATGTCGCAATCCAGTAAGTTAGCCCCTATACATCGAGGACACCTCATAATATATATATATATATATATACTAATCTACTATCTACCAGCATTCACGGTTACCAGAAAAAAAAAACCCCGCCAGGAACAAGGGATAAAAATATCTCGAATCACCGCCCGGGGGAAAAAGAAAAATATCATAGGACAAAAAGAAAGAAAAGGCCAACCCCGTCACAGCAGTTGAAAAACTTTTAGAGATATACAGTCAGTTGGTCAAAAGAAAAATAAAATCCACCGTCAACGCTGCAATGCTACAATTACAAGAGTGCTCAACACGAGTGGAGCCAATAACAAAATTAACTTAAATCGCGAGTCGGAATTCTCCTACTAAAGTTTCACCTTAACGGATCATCAGGGAGTCTCATACCGGTATGAGATTCCCTGATGATCCGTTATGGTGAAACTTTTGTAGGAGAATTCCGACTCGCGATTTAAGTTAATTATATATATATATATGTATAAGATATAAAGCTATGTGTAAATAGTAAGGCATACTGAAAACTTTACTCTTGGTATTGCAACCGTTTTAGAAGAGGGTAAAACTCTGAATTCGTAGGCGTTAAAATATATTTACCAACTCCCGACATCCGAGTAAGATGTGACACAAGGTCGATTTTTAGCGAAGTTTGAATTCAATGTTTTTTTTTCTCCTCGACTGGTTGCCTAACGAAAGATAAAACCCAGTTTACCCTACTATTTACCCATTGCTGTAAGGAGAATAATTGGATTCATACCTTTCTGAAGTGTATTTGAACTATGTGAAATGCAAAAGCCTTGTCTATGATTCGAAATCTTATCACCAGGTCCATTTTCTACGACAATAAACATTGCGCCATGCTTTTCAGGGTTTTTTGTTTGTTTCTTTGTTCGTTTTATTTTATTTTGTTTTGCTTTTCTTTGGTGTTTTTTACAATCTTCAGTCTATCAGTCATCACTTTATTATATAATGTATTTCAGCTGTATGTAAATCTACATGTAAATTTCAAAATTTATAATTCCAGAACTCCACTTTTGATAATTTTAGTTCAGGTTAGTTTCTTTGTTTAATGTGTAGTAGACGAATATTAATAAATATGACACAATTAACACGAATGCTATAAAAATAGAGGAGTTTTATTCTTGGATAGATTTGAAAACAAAGACATAAAATTGTTCTTGTGTTAAGTCACTGTGCGCAGCAGTGAACTTTTAGCCAGCTCGTGGAGTTTATAAGCTATTGTCCAACTTGATGGTTGTAATTTGATTCGGGTCGTCCGGCGGTCAAGCAATCTTGGTTTGCTATGACTCTGAGACGCAATTGTATCCGTCTTGCCTGGGTGACAAGTAAACTGTTTTCGCATACCTTTGGAGACATTTTGACTTTACAGTAATTATGAGTATCACGCACACGCGTGTTAGCTCCCCGAAGAAAGTGACCGCGTATTCTTAGCACACCTGATTGGCCAAAAAATGTGAACAAGTGTTTAGATTTTTTTTCAGTTTGTTTTTTTCCAAATGCTTGAATTTTTTTTAAACACGTGCATGCGTGATTGTTACTTTTTTCTTTCTTTCTTTTTTCTTTTTTACAATTACTCCAAAATTGATCCGTTGTTTGAGAACTTCCTTCAACGAAGAAATTGCAGCATTTCATATAAATGGCATACGAAACCTCGCCTGTTCTTTTTAAATGCCAAAGTAACCCTTGTGGAAGAACAGTAGAGATGCCATTTAACCCCCAGTTGGGAGCGATAATGCACTTCATTCGTTCCCCTAGGTTATAAGTCCAAAAGTGAATGTAATTGCGCGACTAGAATTCGAACTCGCTTTCTACGATACCACAGACCAGCACATTGGCCACGACGTCACAAGGACTTCCCCACCTCTCAAAACTTACGTTATCTCAGTTTCACAATTACGCTGGTTTATAGCAATGACAAGTCATTAGATTTTTTAATGTAAATCTTCATGTAAACTGAGTGTATTATTCTCTGGCATTTATTTCGACCATATCGTTGGGGCGTTAGATATGCTGACTTCAGTTATGCATCTGCATCTGATGGTGAAGCTCCAATTGAAGAAACTTGAGAAATATGGCTCACGCCTTTATTTTCAGTTTTCCTAGCTTCACTCTAACTCAAATGGGAAGCCTTTGTTAAGGTCCTAAATTATTTATATCGAAAATTGGTACTTAAAGCAACAATTGTTTACTTATAATGACCATTATTTACTTGAAACCATATAACCGTGTGCAAACAAAAGACTCTTATTTAATAGGAAAAACACTCGAAACAATATAATTATTAGGATTAGATAGGAATACGACTGTTTGCAAATTATTCATATTATATAGGAATGCTTGATGTCATATGTAACCGTATGCGGAAAATAAATCTCTTCAGAAATATCTACGCTACCTAATCCTGGAACCGTATACCTGCCGTTAAAACCAAACTGTTAACTAAATTATTATTCTCATATATATACTAAGATTAAACTTGTGTATTGTCCCATCGAGTACAAAGCCAAGGAAAGGCTGTTGACGAACGGCTGACCGTTCAATTTCTCCCCAAATATGAATATAAACGGACAATCAACGTGATTCCGTAAATTATGAACATAAAATATCCCAATCTGAAATAACATGCCATTAAAATAATCAAATCAACCAATCAATCATCCCTTTGGGTGAACTAATTGTATTCACTTATAATTGGTTTTTCATTCGTTAACCCATTCGGCTAGAGCTATAGAATACACTGATTGAATATCTGCAGAAGGGTAAGACCCCCTCCCCATACCAGGGTCCTGGATATGACATTAAACCATTAGATGGCGAGGTTCAAGCCTTAGAGATTTAGGGAATGTAGTATACCCCTATCATTGCATTTGCTCCCAGGTCCATTCTGACCCGGAGTTGAATCACCTGATAGAGTCCTATCAACCGGTCAAATAGAACAAACTGTGTGCAAACAAATGACTGATGTTAAATTGTGACTCCTGTGGACCCCTTCACATGGACAATCAAAGGCAGGACGTCCAGATCGAAGCTACATACAGCATATCTGTGCCGATACGGGATGTAGCCCTGAGGATCTGCCGAAAGAAATGGACGATAGGGAGGTGTGGCGAGAAAGGGTCAGGAATATACGTGTTGATAGCGTGACATGATGATGATGATGATGATGAGGATGATAATAGAGCAATACTTGAAATCATTTAACTGTGTGCAAAAAAGAGAATGTTAACTGTGTGCAAAAAAGAGAATGTTATCTACAAAATGGCTTTTCCCATCATATACATGTTTAACGTATATGTCTGGACTAGATTTGGCCTTAGATAACCCACAATGGCTGATATAAACATAAAAAAAAAACAGCCCAAACCTTTTTTTATTCCAGTTTTTGTTCTATGGAAAAGTTGCGGTATTTTTTTTTATTCTTGTTTTTGTTCTTGCATATTTAGTTATGTTGAGTTTTTAGTGGGGTTTCAGTAGGGTTTCACTTGTTTTGCTTTGTTTTTGTTGTCGTTTTTGCTCTATGTGTGTTTCTTTCTTTTTTGTGTATTGGCATATTTCTGATGCATTCATAATGGTTGAAAATGATTGATTTCTCTATAGAGGTTTCTTTGCACAGCCCTTTTATTTCAATCCTCTATAGTTTTCAGTTGTCCTTTTGCAATAACTTTATTCTTAATCGTATTTACAGCCTTTATTATTGCTACGTTGCAATTACCTTTTCATTATTCCGTAAGGGATTTTCTTCTAATTTGATTTATCATCGTTTTAATTAATAACAGAAGATTATTCTATTTAGTTTATAAGGTGTCAAACAGGTATTTGTTTTTGGATTGTAAAGAGATCATTTGCGGATGATTTCGCTTAATTAGTAATATTCCACAATGAATTCAGCGCGTTAATTGCATTTAAATGCTCTGTCGTTGAAACATCGAATTTAATCAATCAATCCAGTGGCTCTGGGCAGTCAAAAATGAACATTATTGATTATCAGCAAAAGAAAAACGAATTCGAAAAGAGAATAAAAGAATTAAGGGGAAATAAAAAGAAAATGTAAATGAATTACTAAGGATTAAAAGTTATTTCGGTTGAAAGATGCCCCCAGATAGATTCTGTTATCAATAACAACAAATTCTAGTATTCCTTTAAATACAAATTACATATTAAAACCATATTATATATACATATATATATATATATATATATATAATGGAGTGTAATCCGACACTATGTAGAGAAAAATTAATCTCAAGATAATCCAAGAAGAATTTATATATATATATATATATATATGTGTGTGTGTGTGTGGAGAAAAATTCTACTTGGATTCGCTTGTTATCAATTTTTCTCAACATAGTGTCGGATTACACTCCATTACCGGTTTCATTGGCCCAGCGGTTAGAGTGTTCGCCAATGGCCCGGGAGACCTGGGTTCAATCCCAGGTCGAGTCATACCAAAGACTTTAAAAATGGAACTTGATACCACCTTGCTTAACACTCAGCATTATAAGGTACGGTTCAAGGGTAAAGTGGAGCAATCCAGGGAATGGAGTAGCGCCCTCCCCTACACCTTGGTGTAGTAGCTATCGAAAAGGGAGCCTTCGGGTCACCCTCGACTATGGTCGCTAACTTATATATATACATCGTTCATTCAATAAGTTTCCAGAATTTTTGTACATGCATTTAAAATTGTCGTAGACTCTTAAAAATTCAGTGTGTTATTGCTATACCTCTTATGAGATGACTGACCAATTTTTAGGATTTCAGCTTCAAATGAACAGCTACAGCAGGAATTCGAATACACCCTACTAAAGCCTGATTGTCACAGTTGGTGAATTTCAAAAATGCAATCTGCAATTGAGGACACTTTAGAAGAACGTTATGCAATAAAATTAGATTTTAAACATGGAAAAAATGCCACAGAAACGTATGGAATGCTTCAGACTGCTTTTCGAGCATCAGTTTTTGAGTGGTATAAGAGATTCAAGGAAGGCAGGGAGTTTGTGAGGGATGATGAGAGGTGTGGGAGGAGTAAGGAAGTCAATAGACCTGAGTTGATTGGCCAAAGGGTTAGGGTTAGGGTTACTATTTTGAGGTTTTTAAGGGAGTTCAGGAAGGGTTTCCGTCGGAAGAGGCCAGCGCTCTTCAAATCGGATCAGTGTCATATCCACCAGGACAATTCACCAGTCCACAACTCCATCCTTGTCACAAACCATTCGACCAAGATGGGCATCAAAACAGTTGCTCACCCTCCTTTTGGTCCAGACCTTGCTCCCTGTGACTTTTGCTTATTCCCTAAGCTCACAGACTGTCATGATGAGACAACTGAGATGAAAGAGGCTTTGACAAAGGTTATTGACACGCTCACACAAGAGGACTTCCATGGGGCCTTCCATAAGTAGATGGAACGGTACAACAAGTGTGTTGCAGCTGGAGGAGATTACTTCGAGGGGGACTAAAGTTCCATGTGTGTACTATCAATAAAAGTGCCCATGCGAAAAAGTCTGGAAACTTATTTAATTATCCTCGTATATATGCACAAAAAGACCCCATATATATATATATATATATATATATATAATATCTACAGACGATGATTTTGGAATTATTCAGACTAAAAATATATGACACGTTTCATATAATTCTCCTGTTTGGTTGGTAGGTTTCTTGGTTTAATGGCATATCAACATTTGTATGCTATTCACTACTAAAGCCATCCTTCTAGATGAACAGTATCGGTGTTTTTTAACTCATAGCTGTGATGATAGGGGGTTTCATACCTTTACCAAGAGTATTTTTCCGGATGTGAACGTAATAGAGTGACTAGAGTTTGGACACGGGTGCTACGATTCTACAATCCATCACTTTAAGTATTACAACACGAGGAAACGCCCCCAAATTCTACAGGAGTACTTGGTTTATGACTATCAATATATAAATATATAACAATCTCATCCAGATCGTTAACGCTGTCTAATGAGGCAGGTTGCTGAGAAAAGCCTGATGAAAGAATTCGTAATAGCATAAATATAGTCCGTTGTAGTTTTCTTTCCTATATATATATATGAGTCTCTGTGTGTGTGTGTGTGTGTTACGTCGGGATATTAAAGGCTTTAAAGAATGGACGATTTTATGATCATATTTTAAAGGAAGGCAGTCGAACGTCGGTTAACAGCATGTATAGAAACAAATCAAATTTCTATATTTTATATTAGATTGTTTTTACTTTTCAGTTAAAGAAATGCCATTCACTGGGAAAGAAAAGACGTTTAACTATCAAACGTAGAAGTTTTAGTTGTTTCTATACATACTATTAAAATATGAGTAAGAATTATTCAATTTATTTAATAAAAAAATATACATCTGGTTGGTTGGTTGGTTGGTTTTTCGCCGTATCAACCTTTTTCGGGTCATTTAACGCCGAATTAAATTAATTAATTTAATTTAAAGTAAAGCGTTGTTTAGAAACAGTTCAATATCAAAACAGTTGTTAAATGTCAAAAGGGTTCAGTTAAATATCAAAACAGATTTATTTCAAACAACTCAGTTTAGCATAAGTATGCTGTTTAAATGTAATAACAGTCCTATTTCAAGCAATTCAATTTAGAATATTTACACATTTTAGTTTCATTTGAACCAAAGATAGAACCCTATCTGGTGCTACTACTCCGGGCCAGAGTAGACCTTGGTACGAATGCAATGAAGAGGTACACCACATTCCTCAAAGCTCCAGCATTACAAGAACCACACTACCAGATTGTTTAGTATCATATCCAGGACACTCGTTGGAGGGATGGGACCTTAACCTTCAGCAAAGAAACAGTTGATATATTCTATGGCACTAGCCGACTGGGCAAAAAATTATATCTACTTTTTTTCCTGAAAGGCACAGCTCATCTCAGATGATATCATTTTTTTAAACTCCACGTGAATTGTAAAGGTTTATTTTGTTTTTGTTGTTTTGTTTTGGTTAGTTTTTCATTTTATTTTATTTTTTTTTTTTTTTTGTTTTTTTGTTGAGTCTGTGACAGTTCGATTCCCGGTATATTTTTAAAAAAGTTTTATCGGTTATAAAACTCATAATCAATTTAGTTTATTTTATGTTTTCGGCAGAGTTTATTTCTTCAGTCATACGTTTAGCAAAAAGTTATTTTCATTGTAGATTTGTTTTGGATAACATTGTTATTTAAGATTGTATCGTTTCCTATAATTCTGTAAAGATTTTCGTTCTACAATATGCGATCATCTCCCATGCTCGAAATATATCTCTTAATTATGCGTGATAATGGCAAGGATATTATTAAGAGTTAAATGTTTCAGTCTAATGAACAATAAACGCGAAGAAGATAGTTTCGAAATAATTAAATGAAATGTTTAATTCACAAAATGTTAAAGATAAGATGTTTTAGTTTCATTTTAGTAGTGTCGACAAAAGCTTTCCAGAAAGCAATTTTAATGTACAGAGTATTTCAGAAATATTGATATCACTTAATTTTGACATGACCGCAACATTAACCTGATATGACTCCTGATTTTCTTTTTCTGTGTGTCTTAGTGAAGGGCCTTCTCTATGTCTCTTTGTTCCAAAAAGCCAAGGTCAACTCAAATGGAAATTCTCTACTCCACTGGAGACTGTTACTAAAGACATACTGCAGCCTATACGTGGTGTATTCAATAGGTTTCCAGACTTTTTTGTGCAGGCATTTGAATTTGTCCGAGACTCTTGAAAATTCAGTATGTTATTGCTATACATCTTATGAGATATAAGATGTATAGCAATAACATACTGACCAAGTTTTATGATTTCAGGTTCAGATGAACAGCTACACCAGAAATTCGAATACACCCTACTAAAGCCTGATTGTCACAGCTGATGAATTTTTAAAATGCAATCTGGACGTGAGGACACTTTAAAAGAAAGATATGCAATAAAATTCTGTTTTAAACTTGGAAAAAATGTCACAGAAACGTATGGAACGCTTCAGACTGCTTTTCAAACATCTTGCATGAATTGAGCATCAGTTTTTGAGTGGCATAAGAGATTCAAGGGAGGCTGGGAGTCTATGAGGGATAAGGGGAGGCGTGGGAGGAGTAAGGAAGTCAATACACCAGACTTGATTGGCCAAAGGATTTGGGTTTGGGTTTGGGAGTTCAGGAAGAGATTCTGTCGGAAGAGGCCAGCACTCTTTAAATCGGGTCAGTGGCATTTCTACCAAGACAATGCACCAGTTCACAACTCCATCCTTGTCACAGACTATTTGAGCAAGATGGGCATCAACACAGTTCCTCAGCCTCCCCATAGTCCAGACCTTGCTCCTTGTGACTTTTGGTTATTCCCTAAGCTCACAGGCTGTTGTTATGAGACAATTGAGGAGATGAAAGAGGCTGTGAGAAAGAACATTGAAAGGCTCACACAAGAGGACTTCCATGGGGCCTTCCAGAAGATGTTGGAATGATACAATATTGCAGCCGGAGGAGAATACTTCGAAGGGGACTAGAGTTTCATGTGCGTACTATCAATAAAAGTGCCCATACGAAAAAAGTCTGGAAACTTATTTAATGATACTCGTATGTCACGTGTTTATTTAACCACTGCAGAATGTTAGCAAATACATGCTGCAGCTTATATGTCACGTGTTTATTTACCCACTGGAGACTGTTACCAACGACATGCTGCTGCCTATATGTCAAGTGTCTATTTAACCCCTGCAGAATGTTATCAAGGGCGTGCTGCAGGTTATATGTCACGTGTTTATTTAACCACTGCAGACTGTTAACAAAGACATGCTGCAGCTTATATGTCCCGTGTTTATTTACCCACTGGAAGCCGTTACCAAAGACATGCTGCAGGGGGTGTCCTCGTGGTGTAATGGTTAAAAGCGTTGGACTGCGGAATCGTAGTACGCGAGTTCGTACTCCAGTCGAGCTATTACGTTCACTTTCGGGCAAATACCCTTGGGAAAGGTATGAGCCCCCTTATCCTCCCAGCTATGGGTTAAATAGTACCACTACTGTTCTTCTAAGAGAATGAATTTGGCATTAAATAACCTAAAAAGAGTTGATATGCCATTAAACAAAGAAACCAAACCAAACCAAACCAAAGACATGCTGCAGCTTATATATCACGTCTTTATCTATCCACTGGAGACTGTTACCAAATACATACTGCAGCTTATACGTCAAGTGTTTATTCAACCACTGCAGAATGTCACCAAATACATTCTGCAGCTTATACGTCAAGTGTTTATTCAACCACTGCAGAATGTCACCAAATACATACTGCAGCTTATACGTCAAGTGTTTATTTAACGACTGCAGAATGTTACCAAATACATGCTGCAGCTTATATATCACGTGTTCATCTATCTGCTGGAGACTGTTACCAAAGACATGCTGCAGCTTGTATACCACGTGTTTATTTACCCAGTGGAGACTGTTGCCAAAGATATGCTGCAGCTAATTTGTCATGTGTTTATTTATCCACTGGAGACTGTTTCCAAAGACATTCTGCAACTTATATGTCACGTATTTATTTACCCACAGGATATGGCTTGTGAAGTGGTTCGTGAAATTCACATATTTTTTAATTTCTCATTCAAAAGTTAATGAATAAATCTTATTTCGCTCAACATTAGGCCAGCTTACTTTCAATTTCAGAGACTATGTAGTTATAGAAATATTTACATCGCAAATAATATTAGCAATTTCAAAATGAAATTGTATAAATTTTTCTGAAACACCTGCGTTTCCTTTCGTTAAACTTATATTCGAAGAAGCCTGTTTTTTGTAATGTTCCATTCGTCGGTGTGGTTACCGAAAGAAAATCCGTCTAGCTAAATTCTACAATTTTTTATTATAAAATTGATACATTTTTGATCATTCTTATTCTCTACAATCGAATTTATTAGATCATAATAATATTGATAGTAATGATATTCGTATTAAGAGTGATAATATAAAATGTAATAATAATAATTCGTTTGGTTTCCTTTTTTAATGGCATATCAACCTTCGTGTCATAGGATAATAGTAATTGTATCAATTGAAATAATATTAAGAGAACGCTGTTTGTAATTAGTCAATTGAGGAATAATGGACAGAAAATTACATATGCTTGCCACTAGCATGATAGTGTTCTGATAGATAGATAGATAGATAGATAAGAGCACTGTACTAACGTTTAATAAGGTGGCGTGCTTAGCTTAATGGTTATCGTTGTAGAAAATGGAATTAATGAAACAAGTTCAAATCCATGACGAGGCAGTTTGTTTTTTGGGGGTTTTTTTTTCACTTTACGCTAATGTCCTTTGAAAAGGCATGAACCTATCTGTTCTCCCGCAGTTATAAGTAAATAGGAAGGCAGGCTGGTATCTTTAGCCCAGCTTTAATAACAGGGTTTGTAAAAAAACACTCTGGATTCAAGTCATTTACCGCTTCAAAATGAACCTTTTGATAGACCTTGGTTGGGTACAAACTAATTTTTTTAAATCTGAACTTAGACGAAAAATACTAAGATACTATTTTCAGTAGAATGCAGATATCATTAGGTATTACTCATTGTCAATATCTACAACATTTCAGCTTTTTAACCAAAGATATAATAGCAATGCTTCAGTAACATAAAACAAGATGGCATGAGTATGCATGCCTAGTTACTATTGGAGGGCTATATATTCCTATTAGTTTGTTACTGAGTTTTAATTCTGTCGATTTGAAAATAAATGTGTAATAATATTTGACTTGTTTTGATTATGTACCAGTAGAAATAAAAAAAAACAAACTTCGTATCATTTGATTAAAATAAAATTAAAAGTTAAGAAAATAAAAAGTATTTGTATTCATTGGTGATAAGCTAGATAGATAGATAGATAGATAGATACGGACGCAAAGATAGATAGATAGATAGATAGATAGATAGATAGATAGATATGGACAGACTCAGATAGATAGATACATAGATAGAACCAGGAGATGCCATTTAATTTACACGACCTGAATACATTCTAATAAGGGTTCTTAATATGTCCATGGAAAGTTACACTAACATATTTACTTTAAGGCCTTCGATAAATATTGTCTTTGCTTTGCAAGCACGAATCAATATCAATCCCTAAGTCAACACAACAAATACTGTTTTTCTGTGTCAATAATACAACAGGAACAAGTGTGTTCAATGAAACATTCTAATGACAGAGATGGAATATATATATATATATTACATCGCTTTCATTCATACATACAAATACACACGCGCGCGAACACACACACACACACACACACACATATATATATATATATATATATATATATATGTGTGTGTGTGTGTGTGTATGCTGCCTTTGCTGTAATAGTTGTCGTAGGATTTAGACACGTTGGCGCGAGTTCAGATGCAGGATGAGGCAGTTTGCTCTTCCCATAGTGCTAATACCCGTGAAAAAGTTATGAATCCAACTATTATCCCTCCAAATTGTTCGGCAGACTGGGCGCTTTAACCTCAGTATGGCAGAGTAGAAGGAAAACTCTGTTAAATTCTGCTAAAAAAACTGACTTTGTGTCAAATCTAGCTCGTGTAGAGTTTTTGGTAAATATATATATATGGTTACTTACATTATTATTAATCTTTTTTTTTAATCTCTCTCTCTCTCTATATATATATATATATATATGTGCGTGTCAGCATCAACATGATGTACTGACGACGTGAAATTATTGTCTTTATTTAGCCTTCAGTCACTTTTGGCCATAGCTTTCGATGAGTCTTCTAGACAGCACCTAGTGTCAGCACTGAGCGGATCAATATAAGTTCCTACTGGTCAGCCAGCATTGGTGAGTCAGTCAGTAGAATCACCTCGGAGAACTTCGCTTATGAGTTTGTCCTTACTTCCCTGACATACCCAACATGCCTTGTTCGTCTTGCTTTATGCGATAGGAGGTAAGTTGTCGTACAACTGCTGTTCTGTAAGGTTATCATATTTACCAACCCCTCCGCTCGGGCAGCATATGACACAAGGTCCATTTTTAAGCGGAGTTTAACAGGTTTCAATTCAGAGTTTTCCTTCTCCTAGACTAGTTGCCTCACAAAGGCTGAAGACCCCAGTCTGCCCGACTATTTACCCATAGCTGGAGGGAGAATAATTGGATTCATATCTTTCCCAAGCGTATTAGTGCTATGTGAAATGCGATCAGTCTCGTCCAGGATTTGAACTCGTATCGCCGTGTCCATTTCCTACGATGATAACCATTACACCACGCCTCCCCTCACGGGCTGTTTTGTAAGGTTATGCTTCCAGGATTTGTTCAGAACAGCATGCAGCATCTTTGTGCAGTTCCCATTAATTTTTTTCACCAGGCGTTTCGTTAAAGTCCAAGAGGATCAGCTATACAGTAGTATTGACATGGCTGCAGCTTGGAAGAATTCCAGTTTTATTCTATCCCAGAGATCAGATTTACATATGTTCGTAAACTTTTCAGTATGGGTCGACGCTTTACTTAGTCATATGTGGATGTCACTTTCAGTAGATGATATATTGCTACCGAAGTATTGCGTAAGATGATAGTGTTAAAAAGGATCACCGTACTTTCAGCCATTTTATTGGCATTACACTTTTACACTGTTTATGTGTTCTGATCGCACGAATTTTGATTATTTGGTTCTTCCATAGTTTCAATTACTGCAGTCTTTCTGCTTTATATACCACTTTTTTCGTTTTCTCTTTTTTTTTCTTTCTTTCTTTTACTTATTCACTTTTTTTTAAATTCTGCATCTTACACATTGTCGCAATCAAATATAGTCTAATGTTAAACTTAGAATATACTATGATTTTTTGGGAGGAGCGTACCTCTCTGCAGGGGATGCAGCCAGCACATTCAAAGCCTGATCGTCATTTAGTTAATTTTCATCTAAACTGAAATCTCTGCACTTGGGTACAATTCTCCAATGAGTGTCCTAGATATGACACTCTCATGGTGAGGCTCCAGTAATGTGGAAGTGCCCGTGGTGTAATGGTTATCGTCGTTGGAAACGCACACGGCGACACGAGTTCAAATCCTGGATGATACTGATTGCTTTTCAAAAAGCACTAATACCTTGCATCCAATTTCTACCTCCAGCTATGGGTAAATAGTAGGACAGAATAGGTTCTTCAGCCTTGGTGAGGCAACTAGTCTAGGAGAAGGAAAACTCCTGTTAAACTCCTCTTAAAAATTGACCTTGTGTCATATCCTGCCCGAGCGGAGGGGTTGGGTAAATATGGAGCTTTGGGGAATGTGGAGTACCCTTTCATTGCCATCACTCCCAGGTCCACTCTGGCCTAGAGAGGGAGCACCCGATAGGGTCCTATCTATGGGTCAAATAGAACGAAGCAGTGTACTTAGGCTCAACTGAATTGCAGGAAATAGAATTGTTTTCACATTTTAACTGCGTACTTATTCTAAGCTGAATTGTTTGAAATAGAACTACTTATATGTACAAAAATGGATTTGGCATTAAACAACAACAAATGTTGATATGCCATAAAACTAAACCAAACCAAACCCACTCTGAAAACGAACATTTTTAGTCATCATTTATTACCAAAATCTGAACTATTCCACTCTAACCGTATGAAATCTTTCAATTCTTTCCGTTTAAGCACTATTCAAAAGTGTTTGGGCTGCTAAATATTCATATTTTTGTTAAAATTCCAAGATTGGTAATAAATATTACTTAGAAATGTCTGTTTTCATGGTATAGTATTCCACTAGAACTAATAAAAGCAGTGTATCTTGGTTTTAAATGAAAGTCAACGTTTATCAAAATAAAAGTAAAACAACTTTTAGGCGTGTACTTATTTGGAGGATACAACTGAATATAACTTAATGACGAACGTGCTGAACTGTAACATTATAGTCAGTGAATTTGAACACCAGTCGCACAATCACGTTCTCTTATGGACAAATATCCTTGAGAAAGATATGAACTTCTATTGTTAAATAGTCCTTCTTCAACGATAGCTTTGTCATTAAATGACCACGGGGGTTGATATGCCATCAAGCCCAAAAAATAAACCAATAGATGTGCAATTAATAGATAAAACACGTTATATCCATATTTAACATTGAGTGATCATTATTAAGTAAAATGTACAATTTTCTCGAATCCAGCTAGCAATAAACTAAAAGGTTCCCAATATTCAATCACTTTATCATCGTAAAGAGACTTTACACAGAATCAATAATAAGAGGTTGCTTTATCAAAATAGAGGCAGCCATTTTGATTTTGAACGATAAAACAGTTAAACCTTAAGGGATAGAAATGTTCTAATGCCTTATACAGGAACACTTTCGTGATTTTTTTTTTTTTTTTTTTTTTTTTTTTGGCTAAGCTTTGTTATATTCACAATTACATCCAGGTTGCTACTATTGTGGATTCGGTAATTTTTTGAAATGTTAATTTTTTTATTTTCTAATAAATGTTCGAGGTGCCTTATCTGACGGCATTTTCATGATTATTCAATACCGAGAAGAAAGTTTTAAAATACACAGAAATGCAGACGCCGTAAGACATGTTAGAAATAGCATGCAATCCGAATACATTGAATTCTTATTTACATTGTTTCTCGGCTGAAAATCACCACCCCACTAGTACTCTGTTTTCACTCATTCTTTCACACACGTTTACACACACACACACGCACACACACACACACATATATATATATATATATATATATATATATATATATATATATATATATATATATATATACGCATATATGATCTTCCTGTGTATGTGGATATATATATATATACATATATATATGTGTGTGTGTGTGTGTGTGTGTGTTTTGTATGTTTGCGTGTCGTGTGTGTTTCTCTCTATGTGCGTGTGTGTGTGTGAATGTATATTGATAGACAGAAAGAGAGAGAGCAAAACTTAGAGGGAAAGATAATAAATGATATATGTAATTTTCCATACTGTATACTCCGTCCGTCTATCGGTCTCCTATTCTTATATATATATATATATATATATATATACATATGCATGATCTGCCTACATACATATATATATATATGTGATGCCTTCAATAAATTTCCTGACTTTTTTGTACAGCCATTTAGAATTGTCGTAGAGTCTTGAAAATTCACTATGTTATTGCTATACATCTTATGAGATGACTGACCAAGATTTATAATTTCAGGTTCAGGTGAACTGCTACACCAGGAATTGGAATACACCCTACTAAAGTTTGATTGTCACAAAATGCAATCTGGACGTCAGGACACTTTAGAAAAACGTAATGCAATAAAATTAGGTTTTAAACTTGGAAAAAATGCCACAGAAACGTATCGAATGCTTCAGACTGCTTTTGGAGCATCTTGCATAAATCGAGCATCAATTTTTGAGTGGCATAAGAGATTCAAGAAAAGCAGTGATTCTGTGAGGAATGATGAGAGGTGTGGGAGGAGTAAGGAAGTCAATACACCAGTGTTGATTGGCCAAAGGGTTCGGGTTAGGGTTACTATGTTGAGGTTTTAAGGGAGTTCAGGAAGAGATTCCATCGGAAGAGGCCGGCTCTCTTCAAATCGGGTCAGTGGCATTTCTACCAGGACAATGCACCAGTCCACAACTCCGTCCTTGTCACAGACTATTTGACTAAAATGGGCATCAAGACAGTTCCTCAGCCTCCCTATAATCCACACCTTGCTCCCTGTGACTTTTCGTTATTCCCTAAGGTCAGAGGCTGTCGTTATGAGACAATTGAGGAGATGAAAGAGGCTGTGACGAAGGTCATTGACACGCACACACAAGAGGACGTCCATGAGGCCTTCCAGAAGATGTTGGAACGGTACAACAAGTGCATTGCAGCCAGAGGAGATTACTTTGAAGGGAACTAGAGTTTCATGTGTGTACTATGAATAAAAGTGCCCATACGAAAAAAGTCTGGAAACTTATTTGATGATCTTTGTATATATATATATATATATACATAGAGAGAGAGAGAGAGAAGAGTATGGAAGATATCTTCAACTTTATCTGATATACTTACCAAAGCTAATGAAAATATCGTGAAATACAACTGATTATATATGTTCAAAGAAATCGCCATAGATATAGTTTTCTTAAGTTGAGGAATTATATTGGGACACTTACGCCCAACATTCGGAAACACTGGGCAACTGTCTCGACCTCATTAGGTCTCATCAGCAGTGTATACCTTGATCAACACTACAGGAGATCGAACCAGTGACCACAGATTACGGAGTCGAAACTCTACAACTAAGCCAGCAGTCCATATCACGCAGAAGTAACGCCAAATTAATCAATCATGATAATTGCGTAACTAAGTAACCTAAATGTGTCTTGCAAGTTACATCAGTACTCTTTACAGAGGACACGGCCACCTCCAGGGCCACGTCTTCCCAAGAGGATTAGAAATACGCATCCGCGTAATTATTATAACCACAATTCACAAATCGCCAAAGGTTTCAACTTCGGAATCTCCTGCAAGTTTTTTTTCTGACGATGACATTCGTAAATGTTGCCGTTATGCTTGCCTTGAGTTCATCTTTAGTCTTGCATAGCATTTTGTATGTCTCCCGTTCAACCACAACTCACACCTAATAGTCCAGGGGATTGCAATCTGGAGAGTTTGGCGATCAGATCTTAAGAATAATGTGTTCGCAAAAATTTCTTGACGTCCAAAACTAGCTTTCATGCTTGTGTGGCATACCGTAGAGTCCTGTTGCCAGACGTAGAGTTTTTCTGCAGACACCCTCTCGATCAAGAACAGCACTACGTACACCTGGTAATTGATGTAGGCATCTGTGTTGAGTCTAAGGCCATGAGGTAATATAAAAGGAATCATTGCGTTATCATCGCTAGTGACCACCTCAAACACCATGATGGAGTTGGTTGGTTGGTTGGTTTTTATGGCATATCAACATTTATAGGTTATTTAACGCCAAATCCACTTTTATGAAAATAGTTCTATTTTAAACAATTCAGTTTAGGATAAGTACGCAGTTTAAATATAAGTACAGTTTAATTTTGAAAAAGATTTCTATTTCAAGCTATTCAGTTTAGTCAAGAAGTTCTAATTCAGCTATTTAGCTTAGCATATGTACAGATTTTCTTTACACACAGTTAAATGTCAAAATAGTTCTATATTAAACAAATTAGTTTAGTTTAAGTAAAGTTTCAATGTCAAAAAACAGTTCCATTTCAAATAATTCAGTTTAGCTTAAGCACACAGTTTAAATGTAAGGACGGTTTAATTGTCAAAAACATTTCTATTTCAAGCTATTTGGTTTAGTCAAACAATTTAGTTTAGCATAAGCATGCCGTTAGTTCTATTTAACCCATAGATAGAGCCCTAACAGGTGCTACCACTCTGGGCCTGAGTGGACCTTGGAGCGATGGCAATGAAGGGGTACTCCGTATTCTCTAAAGCTCCAGCATCACTGGAACCTCACCATCAGAGTGTTTAGTGTTATAATCGGGAAACTCATGGAGCAGGGGGCTTACCCTTCTGCAGAGGTGCAGTTGGTGCATTCTACAGCCAAAGCCGACTGAGCAAGCCTTGATCTGGATTGGGTGTTTGGTTTTATCAATATCGTTACATCTTGTAGAGAAAGAAAAGCCAACATCGGTTCTGTGAGTTCACATCTGATTTTGTCAGAAATTTTCCTCATTTGAGAAAAGCTAAAGAATTTTCGATCGGAGGAGATACTTGTGTTTGTTCAAAAACTTTAATGCACGGTCGTTTCTTTTTGTTCTTTGCAGAGGGGTAAAACTCTCCCAACGACTGTCCAGGATATGACACTAAACAATCTGATGGTGAGGTTCTAGTAATGCTGGAGCTTTGGGGAATGCGGAGTACCCCTTAATTGCCATCACTCCCTGGTTCACTCTGGCCCAGAGTAGTAGCACCTGATAGGATCCTATCTATCAATCAAATAGAACTAAACTGTGTACTAATGCTCAACGGAATTATTTAAAGTAGAACTGTTTTGCGATTTAACTGTTATAAACTGTTATACTCCCTCCATAATGGACTCACCCTCCTCCATAAATACACGTCAACGGAGCATCAGAGGGAGTTGACCAGACCCACATGAAACAGTCACGTGTGATACCACTAGTGTAGTAAACAGATAGTCGCTACCCCACAGGACACTCAGCTTCCTATTAACTAACTACTGTCTAACTAGGTTCACTTGTATTT
Organism: Sepioteuthis lessoniana; assembly: GCA_963585895.1. Taxonomy (NCBI): domain Eukaryota; kingdom Metazoa; phylum Mollusca; class Cephalopoda; order Myopsida; family Loliginidae; genus Sepioteuthis; species Sepioteuthis lessoniana. The sequence continues at coordinate 36,480,738 of OY757910.1, read as the reverse complement.
TGTTTCTGTTACTTGAACTCCTGTTTTTCTATCAATCTTTTTGCATTCCCCGAGTCTTTCTTTTGCCAACATCACAACATAAACAAAAACTATACTTATACTAAACGGAATTGTTAGAAACTTTTATCCAAATGACTTAATTTAGCGTTAAATCACCCGAAAAAGATTGATACGCCTTACAAAAACAAATTACCAACCAACTTCTTGTTCTTCATGACATGTGATAAAAATTGGCCCTTTCTCATCTCGTATAAGAAATACTGAATGTCTTTATGCACTGCCAGCCAGATAAGAAACTCAGGCACTCTCGTATGCCTGGCTCTGAACCTGATGACTTGCTGGGATCGTTCTCAATCATGGCCTGGATCTTACAAACAAATGTCTCTTCATTGAACGGCAATGCTTTCTCTCACAGATATTTCGCCAAGTTATGTCAGCCTACACGGCGTCTACGTTGAGGTTTTACTGTGAAGAGTCCCAAGACATAATATCTCTCAAACCTCAAAAACTTTACATCTCTTGAATGATACATATCAACACTCTCGCAGGTGCACATGGCATATCGATTATTGTCATGAAAAACAGAATCATTGAGCCAAGTTCAAAACAGGTATGAGGTTGTTTTGCGTTTCATTTCTGTAAAATGCCCTTGGAAATGGCCGTCTCGACATGAGTAAATGTTCGGGTAGATTTGGTAGGCAACCAGTTTAGAAGGGAAAAAAAACTATTTGTAATATAATGACGGAGGGATTCCGTTTTATATATCTTGCCTTTGGGTTTAATTAGGCTGAGAACCTTTCGGCTCAGCACATGGGTTAGTTAGGTGAAAACTTGAGCAGAGGTGTTGACGCGTGCACGGGGAGGATGTGTCGTTCACAGATGTCAAAATAAAAATCCTTCGGGATGTGAATGACGTCATGCACCGGAAGCGCGCGCAGGATTTTGGGAGATTTGAAAAAGTCAGTGAGTTGAGAACTAGACACCGAACGAGAAGGGTCGACTTTCGGGGCTCGCTGAGGCCAGATGAATTTGTGCACTACGGGCGCCGCACGTAATGAGGGCAGATAGAAAAGTCATCATAGAAAGATTGTGCATCTCTCTTCCTTATGTCGAAACCTTTAACTCAAAGGTAATAAAAGGTTTTATACCTGAACTAAGAAGTCGTTACGTGTTTTTCGTGTTTCGGGATTCCTATGTTCTATGTATATATGTTATGAACATTCTATGTACCTGGCTATGGTACATATTCAAACCAGCTTTTCTCCGACAAAAAATTGAACTTGTATCACATCCAGCCAGTAATGGATGAGGTGGGTAAATATTTTAAGCTGGCGACCGTAGTCGAGGGCGACCAGAAGGCTCCCTTTTCAATTGCTACTACACCGAGGGTTTGGGGAGGGCGCAACTCCTTTCCCTGGATTGCTCAACTTTACCCTTGATACGTACCTTATATTGCTGAGTGTTAAGCAAGGAGGTATCACATACCATTTTTAAAGTCTTTGGTATGACTCGACCTAGGATTGAACCCCGGTCTCCCGGAATATTAGCGAACCCTCTACCCACTAGACCAATGAGTAAATATAGATATCTATAATCATTCTGCGGCCAATGTTAAATCCTGTTCGTATTTCTTCATGGCTACCACAGCAACAGTTCTACAGCTACACTACATTTTTATATACAGCATTACGCAGTCGTTACTTTCTGAGTACATTTTTACTACTTGGAGGAAGACTAGCATTTTGTTTAATTTAACATTTTTTTTTATTTTCATATACATTTTCCAAAATAAACATTAGTTCAATGAGTGCATAATATCGAAAAATATAAAAAAAAAAAAGCTCTTATGAAGACAATAGAAAAATGCATTGTATTGTCGAAACTTAAGACACCCATGAGAAAAATATTCAAAGATGACCATTCACTTATTCTATTGCTCACAAAGTATTGATCAGTATTGTGTTTTCTTTTCTCGGTGAGTTTTATCTCTAGATTTAAGTAGGAAAGAAATTTTAACGATAATTGCATTTTTCTTATCTGAGTTAAATTTTGTTCCTTTTTTTTTATTCTGATATTATCTCTTTTCCTTTTGAGAATTTTGAGGACATTGTTTACTAATTTGATTTTAAACCTTCTCTTTTTTGTATAGAAAAGAATATATATATATATATATATATATATATATATATATATATATATATATATATATAGTCCGACTTCTTTGTTTAGCGGAATATTAACCTTTGGGGGATATTTAATGCAAAAGTCATCCTTATAGAAAGTTAGTATCGGTACTATTGACACTATTGCTTGGTGGATAGGAGAGTTCATACGTTTCTCAAGGGTTTTAGTCCAAACGTAAACGTAATAGCACGACTGGAGATCAAACTCACTAACTACTATGTCACAATCCAGCGCGTTAGTCACTACCCCCATATATGTATACATATACATATATATATAGGTAAATAGTAGGGCAGACTTTTTTCTTTAGGCTTGGTTAGACAACCAGTCTAGGAGAAGTAAAACTCGGAATTCAAACCTGTTAAACTCCACTTGAAAATTTACCTGCCCGACCAGAGGGGTTGGTAGATACATACATATATATATATATATATATAGGTATTATATATTTATATATGCATATATATATATATATATATATATTCATCAAAATTCATATATATATATATATATATATATATATATATACGGTGGTATGTAAATATAAAAATATTAAAAAATAAACTATTAAGACGATACATTATTTTATGTATAATAACATTGTAAGTGTTTTTATGCTTCGGCTTTTTTCAACCATCTTCAAGGCGATGTTGGAATGTAAAATAACATAACGAATTTGCAACGATTTTTTTAAATATTCACCTTTTAATAATAGAAATAAAAAAGTTGTTTTAATTTCACAAATTCTAAAATGATAATACGCAGAAAGATTGTCGAATCTAGTATCATAATTATAATACTATTAAAGAAAAGTCCGTTTTGTTTTGTTTTTATCTTCAACTTATCTCATTTACTTAAAATTAGATCTAAATAGTTGCAATATCCCTTATCTAAATTAGTTTTTTTTATCAATTACGAATTATACTTTTAAATATTTCGATATGATTTCTTATCAAAATATTCCGGAAGCTTTTTTTTTTTTTTTTGAAAACCACAACAAATACGTTATTTTATTGAACATAAAATTAAAAAATAATGTTAATTGTTTTTTAAATAGAAATTTTTTTGACAAATTTTCGAAAGTAAACACACATGTTATTTTTGAGCGAGAGAAAGAGAAAAAACAATTAGTTTTCACCGGAGTCAGATTGACAGTGTGTCTCCTCAACTCTCCTGAACACTTCTAAACTGATCTCAACAGAGTATTAGTCTGGACAGTCTCAACTCATCTTCGGATTTATACTTCATTTAATCGTTTTTCCATGTTCTAGTGGATTGTTAAAAAGTTATTTACTCCTATCGGGCTTTTCATACTAATTGTAACTGGGTTTTTTTTCATTGAAGCCTGAATAACAGTAAGTATCCTAAGACCTTCCAGGACTTTTCTGAGTATTCTAACCAATCTCAGCAATGGTTTCTATCTTCCACTAATTTCAAAGGTTTCTATGTATTTTCAGTGACAGTAACAGTTCTGTGGTCTGATCTCCGGATCATCCAGTCTCTTTTCTGGTCTTATGGGACCGATACAAACACTTTCATATCCTCAGCCTTTCAGCTCTCAAGCAAGATTCTAGTATTTGTCTTTCTTTTAATTCCATGGCTGTTTCAACAGCAAAATCCCTCAGATGAAAAGTTATTTATCATTTTACACCTTGCGACTTTTTCACACCAGTCTTAATTTGTGGTTTTATCTAAAGTCCGAGTGACACAAAGTCTTCTCAGGTGATCGTGACTTTAATGAGTATTTTATCTGTGGTTTGGATGGTCTCAATTTTTGCTCTGATCCTCATTTCTAATCGTTTCTTCTCCATGAGTTTTGAAATCGTTCTATGAGCACTAACTATAACTTCAATTGTTCTCACCATCCCTTTCAAATTCCACTATTCTTTTCAACTCTAGTAAGATGGCCCAGTTGGCTGGGGCTGCAGAATCCTCCGACTGTAGAGTTGTTAGGTCATATTTTAATCTCTTGCACATTTCCAGTGGATCACTTTTCCTACCCTGTCATGACTGGTTTTGACTTCCTTTTGTGTTCATTTACTGCATTCGTTTATTATGTGATTTACCGTTTTATCTCTTTCTTTATATGATCTACACTTGATATTCTGATGCGTATTATCCATTTCTGCTTTAATATAAATAAAAATAAGTAAAGTTAGCGACCTTAGTCGAGGGCGACCCGAAGTCTCCCTTTTCAATAGCTACTACACCGAAGTGTAGGGGAGGGCTCAACTCCTTTCCCTAGATTACTCCAGTTTACCCTTATAATAATGAGTGCTAAGCAAGGTGGCATCAAGTACAATTTGGTATGACTCGACCTAGGATTGAACCTCGGTTTCCCAGACCAATGGCGAACACTCTACTCATTAGGCCAATATCATCATCATCATCATATCGTGCTGGCAGCACGGATATCCCTGACCCTCTCTCGCCACTCCTCCCTATCGTTCATCGCCCTAGGCAGGTCTTCAGGACAACAAGCTGTATCCTCACATAGCTGCTGAATGTACGTTCGTGCTGGTCGTCCTGTTTTGCGCGGCCGTGTGTGGGGATCCATAAGAGTACATCTCTTATCAGTTCATCTCTGCTTCTCCAGCAATTTCGCCTAACTTGAATAGTTTTCGTGATAGGGGGCAGGTGGCCGTACAGTTGGTGTCTTGTGGGGTGTTGCTGCCAGCACTTGTTCAGGATTGCACGCAGCATTCTTGTGTAATTGCCATCTAGTTTCTTCTCCAGCCGTTTTGTTAGCGTCCATATAGTGCATCCATATAGCAGTATCGATGTGACCGCTGCCTGGAAGAAACTGCGTAGGCCAATATAATTGGTTCTTATGGGGTTGTTTGATGCAGCTCCTGGGATTTGCGTTTCTTGGCTATGTTCATGTCTTTTCGTGAGCAATCTCGCCAATTCGTTGTCTGATATATTCACACAGATATTTTTCTTCCCATATTTTTTGGGTGGGGGGGTTATATTATTTTTCTAACTGTACTTTTGGCAATCTTGTTACTGGCTGTTTTTAAAAAACCTGTTTTAGCTTTGGTGATGTCTGCTTAGAATATTCCCAATTACTTATAATTTTCCTTTTCTCCGAGCGTTCTGATTCTTTCTTGATTTGGTGGTTACTTTCAATATAGTTCTAGACTCCTTAATTGATGCATCTACACTATTTTCAGTAGTTGCAAGTCCTATTCTTTATTCTCCTGATACATGCAGTTTTTGTTAAATCATGGAGGTAAGACTATGTGCATTATAATCAACTTTCATGTTCTTTGGTTCATTCGTTTAAGTCCCTCTCCGTTTCATTTTAATAATGGCACTGAGTATCTTATTCTTTTGATAAGATGTCAGATGCAGAGCTTGGTTTTGAAAAGTTTCCTAGTTCTTCCATGGTACCATCTTCCATTTTTCTTTCATCTCTGCTTGTTTGATAGTTTTTGCCTCCACTATTCCGAATTACTAAGAATTTTCCCTCTCTTCAAGTGTTCTGATGCGTTCTTATTTTCCAGTTCAATTCCTTTTGCTTATCCGGCTTTAGCTGGGCCGTCTGGCATTCGTGCTGGATGGGGTATCGAAATCAATGGCAGATTCGAGGCCGAACGGCCCCCAGCATTGAATGGTCCACCTTCGCGTGGGCGAGCTGCAACATTGACACCTTTGTCCTCTATGTATAGCACTAGACATTGCTGTCTAGTTTAAGCTATAACCTGGCATCCGTGCCTGGACCAAGATTTGGGCCCAAGAAACAGCTTGGCTCATTAGGCCAAAATTGCACTGAGTGAATCAGTGAGCAGTACATACCAGCAGGGTTCGAGTCTCAGCTCGTATCCGACCTTCCTCTCGCCTAAATCCCCACTATAATCGGCTTTCGGGTCATTGACCTTGTGTCAAGTCCTGTCTGCTAAGAGACAGTGACAAATATATTCAATTCCTTTTGCTATTTCTCTTTTACCAATTTTCATTGTGAGAATGGCACATTTTTCAATGCCAAATTCCATTCCTATATCCTTGTTGTATATTCTTATTCTTTGTATCAGTGCTTCCAGTTATTTTTCATTTTTACAAGTAACTTTATATTATCCATGTACATTACGTAATCAGTCTTTTTTTCTAATTTTCTACATTTGTGGCCACTTGTTCTTTTACTAAGTGAGTGATGTCCTTGCAATAACAAATAGTTGTAGCGAGCGTGAGTCACACTCTAATAGGGTGTCTTCCTGCGGAAAATTCCACTTTCCAATTTTTAATCATTTTTGTAATGACTTTTATGACTTTGTCAGATATTTCATGCATTTTCAGACATTTTATTATCAAGGTTACCGAACCGTATCATAGGTGTTTTTTTTAATTGTCAATCCATACAATAGTTACATTTTTAAACTTGTTTTGACTTCCTTGAGAATATGTTGATCTCTTTATAGTAGATCATTTGTCATCTTGTTCCTTTGTTGCATCCTTTCTTTTTTACCGGAAATCATCCGTGACATTTCGTTTGAATCCAGTTGTTGGCTTGTCCTTGCGCATTCTTCACTGACATATTGGTAGATTTTTATTTCGTTATTTTATAAGGTACTATTTTGATTATATTGCTTGACTTAGGACAAGTATTTCTGAGTCTCGCTTCTCTCGCCAATATCTTTTGATTAATTTCATCCAGTTATATCCACATATTTTTCTGTTGTTTTGTTTCAATCTTTTCATTCCAATGTACCCTTGTAGGCATATTTTTTTTGGGGGGGTGTACTTTCGCCTGTTTTCAGTTTCTTTACTTGTTCTTATAGCTCAATTTTCCATCCAGGTTTTGTATTTCTGTTCAGGCTCTTTGGAGATATCCATATTTACCAACCCTTCCACTCGGGCAGGATATGGCACAATGTCAATTTTTAAGCGGAGTTTAACAGGTGTGAATAACACTAATACCCTTGAGAAAGGTATGAATCCAATTATTCTCCCTCCAGCTGTGTGAAAATAGTAGGGCAGACTGTGCTCTTCAACCCAGCTCAAGCTCTTTGGAGATGTCAATTTTATCACAGACTAGCATCAAGCATACATTTGCTTGTTTAGATCAGTTATGTTGTACATTGGAATATTTTCTTACTATTCATTTACCTTTTTAGTTTTTACCCTGACTTTTTCAACTCTTGTTTTCTTAGGTATGGTATTCCGGAATCTAAGAACAAGAGGAACAAATGATCTACTATAATGAGATCAGAATATTCTCAAGAAGGTCAAAACAACGCGAAAAAAATGTTGCCATGTCATAGATTCACAATATAAAAGTCTATGATATGATCCCGTAACCTGGATAATAGAATGTCTAAAACTGTACAAAATATCCGACAAAGTCATAAACGTCTTCACCAAAGTGATTAAAAATTAGAAAAAAGCACAAACCCTATCAGAGTTGAAAATAAAGAGACATATTCCAGGAAGACCTACGCTCGCCACAATTCTTTGTTATAGCAATGATTCCACTCAATTACTTTTTTCTATCATGATTTTCTTTTTTAACTCAAAATTTTTCCTGTCTTCTTACGTTAACATTGATTTAACTGGGATTTTTTGGTTTTCAGCATTTTCTGTTCCAATTCGTGTAGGCTTTCCTAATAGAGCTAATTATTTCAGACTTGTCTATATATTTCTAGTACCTCAAGATCAGAAAGCCAGCCTTTCTTTAAAAATCATTCTGGCTCGTTCAACAAATCTCTAGCTTATTGTATAAAATTTAGCGTTTTCTGTCCACATTTTGATAATTCATTCTATAAACCCACTTTGCACAAGATTATTCTTAAAATAACTGTGCCTTACATTTTTTGTCTTCTCTTGACCATTTTATACGTTCGTGTTCGGTCTCTGTTTTTATATTTGAAATGAGAACACACAACATTTGCAGGATACCACTTAGATCCCTCATATTGGCTATCAAGTGAGCACCTGCTGATAATTGCACTAAGATCTGTTTTCTGTGTCCCACGTTGATTTGGATTTAAATTTGACATTGCAATTTGGTAGCATAATGTGGCAATACCAAACCCTGGGGTTGATTATCTGTGCTCCTGACACAGATGTGAATTGATATTCTTCCAAAGAAGAAAAACCATTATCATGCAAAAAAAAAAAACCGGAAAAAGAGGATACTTTCACCTATAAAATATTTACATTTTAACTTAGATATAAGTACAAATAACTTATTATTTGTATGAAACGTTGGGGCTTGATATTACATCGTCATTCATTATGTTACTTTACTACTAATGAATTTTTACAGTAACTATTTTCTCCTGAAATTTGACTATGATGACTACAAGATTTTGGATAAATTTCCTGATCTTCTAACAAATTTACTCAAATTAATTTATTGATTATATTGGCTACAAATACAAATGAAAAACTGTGATAGCAAAAACTTAAGTAGTTGATTATTAACTTACGATTCTGGAATCATTTGAAGTAAGCAAGTGAATAATTAATGCTGTGATTCCTTTTATTTATATTTTTCGGACAGCTTTTTAAATTGCTTTTCCATATATTATGACCACCGTAACTTACAGGGGTGATAGGGTAATTATTTATTAGGTTTTTTTAAGGTGTGCTGATTTTGGGTGATGCAAGTGTTGTTATGATTCAAAATTCAACTATGAAGACTGTAAGATTCCAAATAAATTTTGTTTCTTCCAACACATTCTATTTTTACTAAAAATTTCATTCTATTTAAAATTTCAATTTATATTACATCTACATTTTTTCAGTGAATGTCTATGCTTTGGGAGGCTATAGTCTTTCTGTTCAGTAAAAAAAAAGAGCATATAATTAAATAAAAAGCGAATGAATCAGATAAAAATTATAGAGTTGGAAGATTACGAATTCAATAAAACAATATCGGTAAGATAAAATTGAAAGTTATGGCAGACAAAGGACGGGCGTTTCTAAATATAAAAATTTCCAAAGGTACTAAATAAAAATTCTTATCATTTACATTTCTGTTACAGAGGAAGGAAAGACAGAAATTGGAATGGTACTTTAATACTAAATTTCATTATCAGTTGTATTTTGCCTCTTTTATTTTTAATATTATAGATTAATCTTCGGCTAACATTCCTTTTTTGATTCCATCGAGACATTTTATTCAATTTTCTCCGTGAAAGGATAGATATGACTAAAAAACAGATGAGTTGTCACAAAAATTCAAACTGAATCTCTTTAAGATATCTCACCTAATATTGATGCTAGTTATTGTTATATTAACAGGCAGAACCCGTCGGAAGTAAATGGTATGATTTGAATGTATGAATAATATTATACAATATTCACTTATATAGTAAATTCAGTTATACCTTTTGACTGTCCTTCAATTACAGTGACACCTACAAATAAATACATTTTCTTTAATAAAAAAAATTAATTTCTTTAATTTCAATTCATAAAAGTAAAAAAAACAAAACAATATTATCATTTATTATTTGAAGCTCTACAGAATTTTAAAAAATAATTACGTAAAAAATTAAATTTGGTTTGAAAATATTCTTACTACATCGAATTTAGCGTAGGGGTGTATTTTATTCAAACATGCTGAATATTCATAATTTTATTTCGAGTTTCGATGCGCTGTTACGTTATATATCACTTCACTCCAAGTATGATTTGAGAGACGGACGTACAATGTTTCAAGAAACTTCGTTTAGGTTGCAGAAACCCCAACGATAAGGCAAGGTCAGGCAAGCCTAAAACGGTGAATTTCTAGGCCATGCGCAAGCCATAAAAGGAAATCCGGTAAGTTGCACTTGGAGAGTATCAGATCAGTTTGACACATCTAAAATCTAATGTGGTTTGTCAGCTTCATGACCTCAGCAAAAGCATCCGAAGCAGCCGAACTCAACTTCATGTTAACAAAAAAAAGTGCAAAATACGTGACTCATCAAAGAATATGATTTTTTTTAGAATTTAAACTACAGAGATTCTTGAATAAGTGCAAGTATATGTTGATATTTATAGACTATCACTGCATTTCATATTCTTGAACTAAATCAATGTGCAATTTGCTTTGGTTTGGTTTGATTTTATGGCATATCAACCATTTTAGGTTATTTAATGCCAGATCTTGTTTATTCATATATATTAGATGTTTGATTTGTAAATATAAATCAAGAAAGTTGAATAGTTCCAAGTTCACTAACAATTCAATTAAACATCAAACATTTGTTTACACAGTTAACTGACCAAAAAGTTCTATTTCGAACAGTTTAATTTAGCATAATTCATAGTTAAATGGTTCCAAGTATTGCTATGTATCAATAAGATCAGTGATTTGTTTACACATAGTTACATGTTTAAACAGTTCAAAATGGTTCCAAGTATTGCTATGTATCAATAAGATCAGTGATTTGTTTACACATAGTTACATGTTTAAACAGTTCAAAATGGTTCCAAGTATTGCTATGTATCAATAAGATCAGTGATTTGTTTACACATAGTTACATGTTTAAACAGTTCAAAATGGTTCCAAGTATTGCTATGTATCAATAAGATCAGTGATTTGTTTACACATAGTTACATGTTTAAACAGTTCAAAATGGTTCCAAGTATTGCTATGTATCAATAAGATCAGTGATTTGTTTACACATAGTTACATGTTTAAACAGTTCAAAATGGTTCCAAGTATTGCTATGTATCAATAAGATCAGTGATTTGTTTACACATAGTTACATGTTTATACAGTTCAATTTCTCATAATTCAATTTAGCATAGGTCAAAGTTTAATGGTTCCAAGTATTGCTACGTATCACTAACATCAATCATTTTTTACACTGATAAATGATCAAATAAGTATTTTTCAAACAATTCAATTTAGCATAGGTCATTTATTTGCGCTCTGTTTAAATGTCAAACAGTTATATTTGACCAATAGATAGGATCCTACCACTCCAGGCCAGAGTGGACCGAGGAGTGATGGCAAGTAAGAGGTACTCCATATTCCCCAAAGCTCCAGCATTACTGGAGCCTCACCATCAGATTGTTTAGTATGATATCCAGGACACTCATTGGGCTAAGGATCTTACCCCTCTGTAGAGATCCAGTCGGTGTATATCTACAGTCCCAGCCGACTGGTCTAATGCAATTTGGCTGTGTATATATGTATGTTTCCTCTTTAAATATAGTTAAATTTTGGGCAATCAAACAAAAAAAATTAGGTACTGTTGTCATCTCCTTGATAAAGTAAAATTAGACAAGAAATATAACATTAAACCATACATCATGTCTAAAACAAAAAAACAGAAATTACAAATGTTCTAGCGCCATTTTAAAATGAAAATCAGATCCATCCGGGGTTATACTTAAACAAACCTCATGATTACGAAAATACTTTTCAACCAATAAAATTGAATTTTACGAGTTTCCCTGCGTTTTGAAGATAGTGAATGAGTTGATAAATCTGAGGTGATTGCAGCTTAGGTTATTTGTAATATTACATGTCTGGAAAAATATAATGTGAGGCTTAGCTCATATAATCAAACATTACAATATTTTTAAATCAATACCAAACTTTAAAGATATTTTTAAAGAAACAGGTATACTGTCCAATCGTCAGCGTTATAACCTCAGAGAAATGAAGCAGAAACATACTAATTAATAAAGTAATCTATCATAAGCACACATTAAATTCTAATAAAATTTTGCCAACCATGTAACATTATGAATGGTCTTTGCGGAAAGTATTTCAAGTTAACCAACACATTCACGAGTTTCACAAATAATTAATTAACAGATAAATAAATCGATAGATAAGTGAGTAAAATTTACCACTAGTCTACTTGCAAAAGCAAAGATATAATTTATTTACTGGATTGCACACTTATCTGAGAGCAATACACTGAAACATCAGATTAGCATTTTATCTCAAATTAAACAACTACAGAAGCAGAATCAAACAAACGGCTGGAGCAGCAGAATACACCGACTGCATCTCTGCAGAGGGGCAAAACTCCCCCAATGAGTTTACTGGATATAACACTAAACAATCTGATAGTGAGGCTTCAGTATTGCAGGAGCTTTAGGGAATGAGGAGTACTCCGTAATTGCCATCATTATCAGGTTCACCCTGGCTCGGAGTGGAAGCACTTGATTGGGTCCTATCAATGGGTTAAATAGAACTAGAATGTATTATTATGCTAAACTGAATTTGACTAGCTGCCCTGCCCCACTAGGCTGGGACACACTACGGCAGGCTGTGTTCGCGAGCACACCGATCAAGTTTGGTGTGTCTCGTTTCCGGTGGCAGTCGGTCGAGGCAGTCTGACATGGATTCTGGGAAGCTGGCATTCATAACCGACGCTACTCGAAGCTCAGAGGGCCATCCCCCCCAGGTTTTAACCCTTCCCGGAGAGGCTAGGTCTATCGCCTGGAGACTGAGGCGCTGTTTTTTAGGGGAATGCCGACGGGGCCTGAGGCAATTTTTGGGAATGCTAGGAGTGTCTAGACGATAGTCCGGTGCCCCGGCCCGCCTTTTAAAAAGCCACACACCACACTCGCTCGTTTGGAGGGGCACACGACATATACCTGCTAAACTGAATTGTTATAAACAGGATTATCTATATGTATTAAAATGTATTTGGCATTAAATAACCTACAATTATCGATATGCCATAAACCCACTCACCCCACCGAACATCTAACCCATCAAATCAATGGATTATTATAAACTACACCACATGGGACAAGGTTTCCGCTCAGAGGACTAAAATGTTAACAGGGATGCGAAATTTCGCATCAAAACGCATTGGGTATTATCACAACGATAATAGAAAAATAGAAAGATAAATGAATAAAACATCTTCAACCACTGATACCAAATGGATTAAACATGAAGCAAAAACCACCACGAAAATGTCGTCTTGAAATGGGATAACCATTGAAGTTGACACATAAATACCTTAACAAGTACATGCCTGAGATATATATCCAATTAAAATACGACTGGTTTAAAACAAGTCCAAAACAGGGGCTAAAAATGCCTTCCATGTGTAGCGGTCAGGGTCTGGTGGTCACGATACGCCGGGATCATAAAACACTCAGATCAAAATACTAGAATACTAAAAAAATAGTAATAATTAATGAATGGATATGCTATGTTGCTGATTCATTTTTTGTGACTTGTTTTATGGAATATCAATTTTTACAAAAATATTTTGGACGATTAGTTCGACTTTTTGTTTTACTGTGTATCATTTCTTTTCGGGTCATTTAACAACGAATTAAATTTTAAACAATTTAGTTTATTATAAGTATAGTTTTATTTTAACAAACTGTTAATATCAAAACAGTTGTATTACAAACAATTTTTTTTAGCATTAGTACACAGTTTAGTTGTCCTCGTGGTGTAATGGTTAAAGTGATGGACTGCGGAATCGTAGTATGCGAGTTCGTATTCCAGTCGCCCTATTACGGTCAAATACCCTTGGGAAAGGTATGAACCCCCTCATCCTCCCTGCTATGGGTTAAATAGTACCACTACTGTTCTTCTTGGGGAATGGCTTTGGCATTAAATAACCTACAAATGTTGATATGCCATTAAACAAAGAAAAAAAACAGTTTAGTTCTATTTGACCAATCTATCAGGTGCTATCACACCAGGCCAGAGTGAACTAAGGAGCGATAGCAATGAAGAGGTACTCCGCATTCCCCAAAGCTCCAGCATTACTGGAACCTCACCATTGTTTCGTGTCAAAAACAGGACACTCGTTGAGGGGGGTTGAATCTTCTGCAGAGAAACAGTCGGTATATTCTACAGCCCCAGGCGAATAGGCAAACCTCAGGTCGAAACTTATTAAAAACAATTAAACAACTAAAAATAATTGATACAAAGAAATATTGCTGCTTATTACATTTTTCTTATCTTATTACGCACACGCACATCTCAGTGTGTGTATGTGTGAGTGCGTATGTGTTTATGTTCGATTTAATAAACACACCACTATAATAATGTTTTTCTTTAAGTAGAAAAGTGCTCAAATACTCGCCAGTGGAAGGTTTGGTTTGGTTTTATGGCATATCAACAATTGTAGGCTATTTCAAATCCTGTTTATACATATATATTGAATATATAGGATTTGTCAACACATTTTCTTGATGGCATTTTTAAACGAACTTGAGTTCATTTTTTGTATACAGTTAAACGGTTCAAATATTGCTACATAATAGTAACAATTTAACGTCAGTCATTTGTTTACACATATTTAAATAGATATACGTACATGATTTGTAAGTGAATAGTTGGCTGTTAATTTCATTTTAAATGAGTTAAAACTAATTTATTTGTAAACTAGTAGTGCTATTGTTTCTACACAGTAAAATAGTTTTAATTATTGTTCTCTAACAATTCAATTAAACATCAGTCATTTGTTTACAAATAGTTAAATGGTCTAATAGTTCTATTTCTAACAATTTGATTCAAGGTAAGTCATTTGTTTGCACACAATTTAAATGTCAAGCAGTTCTGTTTGAGGGTTTAATCAGAGTGGACCTGGGAGCAATAACAATTAAGGGGTGCTTCGTATAGCCCAAAGCTCTAGGATAATCTTATTTACCAACCCCGCCGCTCGGGCAGGATATGACACAAGGTCAATTTTTAAGCGGAGTTTAACAGGTTTGAATTCAGAGTTTTCCTTCTAGGCTGAAGAACTCAGTCTGTCCTACTATTTACCCATAGCTGGAGGGTGAATAATTGCATTCATACCTTTCCCAAGGGTATTAGTGCTATGTGAAATGCAATCAGTCTCGTCCAGGATTTGAACTCGTGTCGCCGTGTCCATTTCCTACGACGATAACCATTCCACCACGGGCACCTCCATCATATGTTTTAATTTCATATCCAGGACACTCATTGTGGAGGTGTCTTACCTCTCTACGGATATGCAAACGCTCTTTTCTACTCCCCCAGCCGACAGGGCTGTCGCCTCTAGAGCAGAAAAAACAAAAATGAATGATTTTTTCAGCTTCCCATGACTTCCTCGTTATTCTGATTATTATGTATTTTATTAAATATTCAATCATCAGAAAAAATATCTGATGTTGATGGTTTTAATAAAAAAACCCAGAAATTCATAGTCATAACACTGTTATGAAGAAATGAGAAAGCATTTATTTCAGATTATATATATATATATATATATATATATATATATATATATAAGACCTACAAATATTAGAGACATGATCAAGAGGAACTAATGCGTCCAGATGAATATCTACTGCAAAACCAATAAAGTTTTAATAACCATGTAATCAAAGAAAATACTCCGCTAAGAAGACATCAAATAGATTCTTACTATTAAAGTTCTGTAACAAATAAAACCTTCAAAATTTACCACAAATTAAATTGTAATAACAAAACCTTTTTCATTTTATATTTTAGAATGCAGACGTTGCACCAAACGTGGCTTAGTTTAATGTTTCTAATCGTATAGCTTAATCATTCTTGAGATGCATTTCTTTTAAAATAAAAAAAGACCGTGATAATAGCCTGAGTCCGGAAGCAGTAGAGATTAATAACAACCATATCTCTTTACCAATGACGATGCGTCCATTTTATAGTTCAGAGTATAACATAAACTTATACATGAAGAAACACACATAATCATATATATACGCACATATATATATATATATATATATATATATATATATATATATATATATACGTGTGTGTGTGTGTGTGTGCGTGTGTGTGTGTGTGTGTGTGTGTGTTTATCTGCAGGAGTGCGACTATATATATATATATATATGTGTGTGTGTACATGCGTCAATATACGTATATGTCTGTGTGTATATAATCATATGTGTACACATATATGTACATATGTTTTTGTGTATGTATGCATAAGTATGCGTGTGTGTGTGTGTCGCTGTGGGTGTGCTTATATATATATATATATATATATATATATATATACATACATCAATATGCACGTATATCAAAGTGCACATGATTATATGTGTATACATATATACATATATATGTGCATATGTATGTGAATGTGTATGCATACATACATATATATATATATATACGTGTGTGTGTGTGTATGTATATCTGTAGGTGTTCTTGTGTATATATATATTTATATATATATATATCCTCAGATATACATATGCATATACAAATGTGTATGCGTGTGTGTGTGGGTTTAAAACAATTTCGGATCAATATATTTCTTGGTTGCTGGATCTGACATATTTTCCTTCTTCTGCTCTCATACATTGAATGTCCGCAATAATTTCTTGGTGTTTCTTTGTATTTTTCTTGTTTCGTTTTGATTTTGTTTTTGTTTTTTTTTCTTGCTTTTTGTTTTTTTTTGTTTTTTTTTTCTTTTTTGTTTTCAAAACAGTAGAAATTTAGATAAGTTAAAACATTCAATCTCTAATTACACACATCGTTTTATCTAATTCTCTAGTTGATGCCATGAAAAACAAAACTCTAATAAACTCTAATGCAAAAGGCCTTTTCTTAAGTCCACTAATTTAATTTCGATTTTATCTTATCAGAAATAACCAAGTTTATTCCAGACATTTTCACATTTTATGTTTGATTTTTATCTAGACGTAATAACTATATGAAAGCCTTTGCTAGTAAAAAACAAACCAAACTTTTTAATACAAACCTTTTATGATATTCAATAAAAATTGAGTGAGTCCTTTCATACTTTATCAAAACAACTACTTTCTTTTTATTTATTTTTGTACATGTAGTCCATTGAATTTACCTGTTTTATTTTTGTTATACTTTTTCATCGGCTTATCATTGAAAATTTTTGTCCGGTTGGGGCAATAAAACGCTAATGCAGTCTGAAATTGAACGGGGTCTTTAATCTGAGTGTGTGTATGCGTTTATAGATGTGTCTATGGGGTCCGTTGTGTATTGTGTATTTGGAATGTTCGTGATGAGATGTTTATGTATGAGTTGGCGCGAATGAATTGGCTGTGATGCGTTGGCAACTTTGAATTGACATTTCCTTATACAAACAAGATCAAAGCCAGAATCTATTCTCTTGTTAAAAGGTAAATGTTTCTCTTATTTGTATAGTGTGAGTTTGTCGATAAATCCGTGGCCTAATGAAGGAAAATACATTATTTTACATAAGCATTTTTCAGATTAATTTCTCTTTTCTAGGCAATGCCCCTAATCCAGTGGTAAAGAGTTATATGGCGGGTATTCAGGACTACGCTACAAGTTTGGTTTGGTTTGTTGATTCTTTCAGAGCATTTCAACAGGATTGGCAGGTTTTGGGGAACATGATCTACGTGGAATTATGCAAGAAGATTAAATTTAACCCTAAAGAAAAAAATAGTATATGCACAACCCAGAATCCTTCTAAGAAAATGAGACGCAGAAAATTTTGAGATACAAACGAATCACACAATCTCGGCAAGACGACCAGACCTAGTGATAGTCAACAACAGAAACTGCCGAATCGTTGAATTTACCGTTCCGATTCACCACAGAGTAAAACTTAGGAAAGCAAAAAGAGAGATTAGGACCTACACCTTGCTAGAGAACTGAAAAACTGTGGAACATGAAAGTAACGGTGATACCAATTGCAATTGGTGGGTACAGTAGAGACATAAAAGGATTGGTACTAGGACTGCACGAGTGGAGACTATTCAAGTTTCAGCATTGCTGACATCGGCCAGAATACTAAGAAGAGTCTGGGAGACACGGGGAGATTTGCTGTCCCTCAGACTCCAATGGAAATTCATCATCAACAAACGCTGGTTGGAAAAACTCTCAAAAAGTAAAATTTAAAAAAAAACAAAAAACAAGCGAAATCTCACTTAGTCATGGCTAAAAAGAGAAACCTTTAGAGAAAAAAATGAATCTCCTCGAATAGTAGCACAAAAAATCAAACACACTGCGTTAAAGCAAAAATAAATAAAACGCAAAAAATTGCAAGTGTTATGTGGGGATATGTTATGTGGGGATAGAGACGAAACTATCAATCATATGATTCGCGAATGCTGCAAATTTGCATTAAAATTATAAAACAAGACACAACTGGGAGGAGAAGGTGATTCATTGGGAATTGTATAAGAAATTGAAGTTGGACAATACGAATGTGGTATAAGAACAACCCTGAATCCGTCCTTGAGAAAGGGATTTTGTGAAACAAACGGATCACCTAATCTCGGCCAGACGACCAGACCTGCAACAACAAAAAAGAGAACCTGCCGGATAGTGGACTTTATCACCCCGGCATACCAAAGAGTAAAACTAAAGAAAGCGTAAACAGAGATGATTATCTTGACCTAACTAAAGAACTAAATAAACCACGGGGCATAAAAGTGACAGTTATACCGATCGTAAGTGGTGGACTTGGAACAGTCCCTAAATGATTGATAAATGAAGTAGAAGACTTAGAAATCAGAGGACAAGTAGAGACTATCCAGACTACAGCATTACTAAGATCGGCCAGAATATCAAGAAGTGTTCTGAAGACGAGACGAGAATTGCTCCCACTAAAACCCCTGTGAAAAACTAGCATCTAATGTCGGTAAAAATCTCTCAAAGGAATAATAATAATTATTATAATTATCATTATTATTATAATTATTATTATTATTATTATTATAAGTAAAACGAGACGGAAAAACCTCGCTATGACCTGGATTGACTACAAAAAAGCTTACGATATGGTCTCCCAAAGATGGATACTGCACTGTCTCAAAATGTATAAAATACCCGACCAAGTCGTCCAGTTTACCGACCATGGAAAAAGCGTAACAGAAGTAAAGATCCGAAGTGGCATATTCCAGGGCGATGCACTGTCAACATTACTATTTGTAATTGCGATGATGCCACTCATTCACACCCTTAGGGAATGTACAACCGGATAAGAACTTAAAAAATCGCAAGAAAAGATAAATCACATGGATAATATCAAACTTTGCCAAAAACGAAAAAGAATTGGAAACCCTAAGACAGTAAGAATATACATTCATGATTTCGGAGTGGAATTTTGCATAGAAAAATGCGCTATGCTAGTAATGAAAAGCGGCAAACGACACATGACGATAAGAATCGAATTACCAAATCAAGTAAAAGTCAGAACGCCCAAAGAAAAATAAACCAACGAATACTTGGGAATACTGGAAGTTTACACCATTAACCAAGGGAAAAATTAAAAAGAGTATCTCAGAAAAACTAGAAAACTACTCGAGACAAAAATCTGTGGCAAGAACTTTGTCAAAGGGATAAATACCTGGGCTGTCTCCCAGGTAAGATACTCGGGATCATTCTTGAAGTGAACCAGAGAAGAACTCAGACAAATCGACCAGTAAACAAAAAGAAACCCTAAAAACTAATGACCATGCATAACGCCTTGCAGCACAAAACAACACCATAAGGACTAACCATATCAAAACAAGAATAGATAATACGCAACAAAACAGTAGATGTAGATTATGTGGTGAAAGAGATGAAAAGATCAATCATATATTAAGCGAATGCAGCAAATTAGCACAGAAAGAATATAAGACTAGGGACGACTGGGTGGGCAAGGTGATCCAGTGGGAATTGTGCTCGAAATTGAACTTTATCATACGAACAAATGGGATATGCACAACACAGAATGTGTCCTAAAAATTTGATGCACAAACTCCCCTGGGATTTTGAGATACAAACGGGTCACCTAATCTCGGCCTCACGACCATACCTTATAATAATCAACAAAAAAGAGAACTTTCAGAAATGTGACCCACGGAGTAAAATTGAAAAAAAGTGAAAAGAGGGATAAGTGCCTGGACCTTGCAAAGGAATTGGAAAAACTGTGGAACATAAAAGAGACGATTATACAAATTGTAATTGGTGCTCTTGGTACAGTCACCAAAAGATTGGTTATATGACAGGTGGACTTGGAAATAACGGAATGAGTGGAGACTGTACAAACGACAGCATTATTGAGATCGGCCAGAATACTGAGAAGAGTCCTAGAGGCTTGAAGAAACTTGCTGACACTCAAACCTCCCTGAAAGACCATCAGCTAACGCTGATGTGAAAAACTCTCGAGGAGTATAATAATAATAATCTGACCAGTAACAGCGCCGAGAAGATAAATAGAGACATGAGAACAATATTAACTTGGAAACAAAAATAGAAATAGAAACGACACATGACGGTAGGAATCGAACTACCAAATCAAGTAAAAATCAGAACGCCGAGAGAAAAAGAAACCAACGAATACTTGGGAATATTGGAAGCTAACACCATTAACCATTTGGTTGTTTCAAGGCATTTCAACATATGTGGGTTATTTAGTATCCAGTTCATCTTAGTTGAAGAACAGTAGTGGTACTGTTTGACATCGAGATAAGGGGGCTTACGGCTTTCCCCGAGGAATTTGTTCGAAAGTGAACAATGTCGCAGACCAGCATGAAAAAGAAGAGCTTTTATGATTGTCTGATGATCGTAAAAAGTCTCAGACTCATATCTTTTAGCATGTTAATATATATATATATATATATATATATATGCTACTGTGAACTAGTGAAAGAAGGCCTTCATAGTCGAGTAGCAAGAAGGAAACCTTTAAGAGAGAAACTAATTCTCTTCTATTTGCTGCACAAAACAATGCCTTAACTATGTTAAATCAAAAATCGATAATATTGAACAGAATATCAAGTGAAGATTACGAAGAGAAAGAAATGAAACAATTAATCACATCGTAAGTGAATGCAACAAACCTACACAAAAGGAGCTCAAGACTAGGTACGACTAGGAGGGAGCGGTGATCCTCTGGGAACTGTGCAAAAGATTGAAATTTTACATTACTATCAAATGTTATATGCAGAAACCAGAATTTGTCCGAGAAAATGGGACGTATAAAATTCTCTGGAATTTTTAAATATAAACGGGTTACTTAAACCCTTTTAAACACTCAGGACTCGTGCTAATTGACAAAAAATCGAGAACTTGCCATCGAGTCGATTTTGCCGTCCCAGAGAATATCTGAGTAAAAATAAAAGAATGAGAAAAAAATTGACAATACTTGGAACTTACCAGAAATTTTTTAAAAAACTGTTGAATATGAGGGTGAGAATGATACCTGTTATAATTGGTGCACTTGGAATGGTTCCTGAAACGCTAGCCAAGCGGAGGGGAAGTTTTACAAATCAGAGGAAGAATGGTGACTCTCCAAATGACAACATTTTTTTAGAAATCAGCTTGGAATACCCAGAAGAGTTCTTGAGACCAGAAAAGACTTGCTGCCACTCAGACTCCAGGCACAACCGAGTGAGAAAGATCATCCAATTGGAACTGCGCAAGAAGTTAAAATTTGAATAAGTGATTAAAATTTGACCATGCTAACAAATGGTAAATGTACATAACAGATTTTGTCCAAGAAAATGGGACCCATAAAATTCTATGAATCATTGAGACTCAAATAGGTCACGAAATTTGGCTAAAAAAAACAGACCCGAATATAAATTAACTAGACAAAAATATAACTTGTCTTGTAGTAAATAATTCTATTCCCACGGACCTCAGAGTGAAAATAAAAAAAAGCGAAAATATAGACAAATATGAGGATCTTCCCAGAAAACTAAAAAGCAGTCGAACATGAAATTGACGGTGATACCAATCGTAATTGGTACACTTGGATCAATCCCCAAAGTTCTGCAAAAGAGACTAGTGAAAGTAGAGTTTCTAGGATGAATCCCAGACCACGCATATCAAAGAACTGCTAAAATACATAGAAGAGACCAAGAGAGCTGAGGAGACTAGCAGTCACTCAGTCTTCAGTGTAGACCTATCACTTCAAATTGCTGTGAAAAACCAGAGTTATTATCCGGAGGTCTAGCTTTGCACGTCGAGTTCATTTCCGACAACAAAAACCATGACTCATCTCACGCCTACCATGAGAAAATTAGCATTTTAAGAAACGACACATTCCAGAGAAGCATTTTTTTCATTTGGTAACTTAACTTCTAAAGAGAACCTAATTTTTTATTACTATAACTCCACCACCAATCCGCATACGTTATCTTGGCCCCTGCGGCCTATTCTTCGTTTCAGTCGACGTGAAGCACTCAGTTTGGATCCTGTTCATTCCGATATTCTAAACTCCGTACAGCAGCTTGAATGGGTGGGTGTTACAATTCGAAAATGACTGGGATAGGTACCAGTTTCAGTCGCCTATTGTCCCGTCTAGTTCTTCAGAGGTGTGCTGAGTCTTACTGATCAAGCAAGATGCCTGCCTTTCCTCCTCAGTCGGTAAACCGTTGCATGTTTTCTTGTGACGATGTGTCAGAATGGAACAAGTTGAGCTTTGCCGATGAAATAAGAATGCCAGTCTTGATTATATAGAGATGATTTGACAAAAAGAATCTACAACTGATTATATGTTGGCACTATATTACACAAAATAATACACGACAGCGATCTAGAATCTTATCTAATTTGTTAGCATAATTCAATCAGAAGATCAGCGAACGCCAGGATCTTTTGCGGGTGTGTAACTTTTTCGTGTAGATGCCTTTTGCGTGTGTGCTGTTCTGCTTTCTTCCTGCTTTCTCTTCTGCCGTCTTCCCAGAAAAATAACTGCTGTTATGCACAGCTCTCCGCCCACGTATCGAACAGTTCTATCGCCAAAATAACTCGATTTTCTTTGGTATAAGTCGCGATAAAATACCATTTCCTTGTATTTTGATTTTTCGCCTTTTCATTCAAAGTTAAGCTTCACAAAACCGAAACGTATCCGGCTGATATCTTCGTCAGAAACGACATCAGAACAAAACTCAGACCTGTTAAATTTCAAGTTCACACCTCGTTTCTCGGCAGATGTTCTCCCTAGAATAATCCCACATTATCTCGCCCTATTGCTGCCTTGTGAAAATTATTATACTTTCCAATAAAATTACATAGTCTCTATAAGCTAGTTAACTTGTTACCAACTCTACCTAAATTCGCAGGAGAAACTTTTTTTTGCAATGTAACTACAAACAATCGGTGGATATGCACTTAACGTAATTGAGACTGTCGTAGGAAATGGAATCGACGACCAATCCTGGATGACAATATTTGCGATCATTTCTTGCCAATACCCTTGGGACAGGCGCGTATTGACTTGTGTTCCCTATCCCCGAGCGATGAAAAAATAATAGGGCATACCAGTCGAGAAAGAAGACTCTGAATTCATGCCAGCTTTGTTCCGCTTGAAAAACTGACCTTGTCATATTCTTCTCGACGTGGAAAGACTGGATCAATATACAAAGAATTTGGTTTTTGATTACGATCTTTTACAAGGAATTGGGTTTTCGAATTTTACATAACTTCGAGAACTATTTTTGGCCGCGAAAGGACAAATTAAAGTTCCAACTGAAATAATAGACTACACGTTGCCCGAGGAACAAACAAAAAGATTAGATTGTGTTCATGTTTCTTTTGCGCTTTCACTTGACCAACTCTCATGGAATTTCAATGCTATCGTCGTATCTGCGAACGCATAAAAATCCGGTTTGTACACCTGAGTGGCGTTTTCTCCCTGAGCAAAATTTTGTAATTGTAGTAATTGTTAACTACAGTGTAGGCTAGAAGTAGAAGTCACTATAAAAGATATGAGCCTCTAGGGAAATACAGATTCAGAATTGTTCTAGCAGGAATTGTCTGCAATTCTTCTAAACGGCAAATCCCGTGTTCTTCAATGTTCTTTGACTTTCTGCGATATACACGGATTTTCAACATTCTCCTCATGGCTGTCATTATATTAAGATCAGGTCTTTAGGCAGGCCGGCATGGTAACATGGCAATGTCTTCATCAATGGAAAATTTACTTGCTGCATGCGATATATATATTGTCTAAGGTAAAAGGTAAATATTCTTCCTGTTCGTATAAATATACACCCTGGATGAGATTGTTAGCATTTCACTTTGGTTATTAATCTTTGGGGAAAATATCAAAGCACCACTACTCACTCTAGCCATGACTAAATACTAGTGTAACTCATTTGTTTGGTAATATTTTGGTAAGAACTAGTTTTCGGCGATATACCACTTGACCGAAGCAGTTCAACCCGTAGTGGTTACCAGCTGCGTTTGGTAGTGTCGTGGTAGTTGGTGCGCTGACACATTGTGCGTGACTTCACTCCTTGTATGATGGGAAAGCCGGATAGATGAACGTACAACGTGATCTAATTCTTTAAGCGTTCGAACTGGGCCATGACGCCGCTGAAGCTACCAAAAACATTTGCTTTGCGTAAGGTGAAAGCGCAGTTGACGGCATTATGTGTAGAAACGACGCCAAATTTTGCTAAATTTTTAAATCCTTTTTTTCCCTTATTAACTGCTTCTCTATGCCAAAAAAACATCAAATAAAAAATATTGAGTTGTTTTTACGCAAATAGTTAAAATTTCGGTTCATTTAAACGAGAATTAGTGCAGTTATCAAATTTACCCAACCCCTCCGCTCGGGCAGGATATGACATAAGGTCAATTTTTTTAAGCGAAGTTTTAACAGGTTTGAATTCAGAGTTTTCCTTCTCCTAAAGTAGTTGCCTCACCAAGGCTGAAGAACCTAATCTTTCCTACTATTTACCCGTAGCTGGAGGGAGAATAATTGGATTCATACCTTTCCCAAGGGCATTAATGCTATGTGAAATGCAATCAGTCTCGTCCAGGATTTGAACTCGTATCGTCGTGTCCAATTCCTACGACAATAACCATTACGCCACCCCTTGTAGTGCAGTTATAAGTTATAGATTATAAAATAAAAGTAAAAGATGGCGACAGTAGTCGATGGCGACCAGAAGGCTCCCTTTTCGATAGCTACTACACTGAGGTTTAGGGGAGAGCGCCACTCCTTTCCCTGGATTACTCCACTTTAGCCTAGATACGTACCTTATATTGCTGAGTGTTAAGCAAGGAGGTATTTTTAAAGTCTGGTAAGACGCGACCTGGGACTGAACCCAGGTCTCCCGTACCATTGGCGAACACTAGGTTAATAAACCGGTTGATTATGAAATAACTTTTCTAAAACTCCTATAAAATTAGTTTATCAAAATCATAAAAGTGAATTATTAAAAATTTGAAAAAAAAAAATTTTTTTAGCAGTTGACTGATAAGAACATTCTAAGAAAATGCAAAGGAGGCTACAAAGTCTCACAATAATATAAACTACATCACGGAGGTGGATTTTAAGATATTTGCCAAGAATGAAAACGAACTAGAAACCCTTCTACAAACTATTAGAATCAACAGCCAGAATTTAGGACTCCAAAATGAGCCATACCCATAATAAAAAAAGAAACAACGGGAAGAATATGATTGCCGGACCAGAATAGAGTCCGAAAAGCAAGATAAAAAGAAGACAACAAACCCCTGGGAACATTAAAAGAGGAAACCATCATGAAGATGAAAGAAAAAATAAGAAAGAATTGTTCCTCAGAAGAACAAAAACAAAAAACCTTCACGAAGTCTCATCAAAAGAAATCTATCTATTAAGATACCCTCGACTCTTCTTAAAAAGGATAAAGAAGAAACTCAGACTGATTAACCCAGTATATCCCACTTAAAGAATTGTCATCCTGCAATTTTGGGATGAGAGTTTTTCATGTGATTATGATGATGTCGTCGTCACTACTGTAATATTGTTAGCGAATGATACTTGGACGCAAATAGATAAGTTATCGAAAAAGCCATCAGCCAAAAGGAAAACGGATTGACAGAGTTCAACATCTCTTCCATTCGGCTGTAACAAGATATAAGTAAATTAAAGCTGGCGAACATAGTCGAGGGTGACTCGTAGGCTCCCTTTTCGATAGCTACTACACCAAGGTGTAGGGGAGGGCGCTACTCCTTTCCCTGGAATGCTCCACTTTACCCTTGATCCATACCTTACAATGCTGAGTGTTAAGCAAGGAGGCATCAAGTACCATTTTTTGAGTCTTTGGTATGACTCGACCTGGGATTGAACCCAGGTCTCCCGGGCCATTGGCGAACACTCTAACCGCTAGGCCAATGTCCGGTTACTAACAAGATATACTTGTTCTAAAACCCCGAACATCGTTAAACAGGGGTAAGAAACGTCATCTGCCCAAGGAGAAAATGGGTTTTCTACAAAACCCTATATATATATATATATATATAGTTGTTAGTAAGTAAGTTGACTTACCGTAGTCGAGAGCGACCCGAAAGCCTTCTTTTTAATACTTAATACCCTGAGGTGAAGGGTATGGCGCTAGTCCTTTCCCTTAAACAGGGGTAAGAGACTTCATCTGCCCGAGGAGAAAATGGGTTTTCTATAAAACACAATATATATATATATATATATATATATATATATGGTGGAACGATAAAATTGTCGCCCAAGAAAAGACGACGTGATCCCATTTCCGTTTAATGAAAACCGGTTTTCTGTTTTTGTTAGTTAGTTGTGTACAAATCCCAAGAGCGATAGGAGTCTTCTATCATGTCTGAAAGTGACACAATGTTCAACGAGCGAGATCGGAGATGTACTGCAGTACAACTCATGCTCTCTACCGGTCCATGTTATGACAACAGGACCATTGCCAGCACCCTCAAAATGCAAATCCGGACGGTTCAACGTGCCCAGGGTGATGAAAACAAAGTTTCCGGCTACGGTTATGGTCTTTGGCGTAGTTTCAATAGAGGGCCACATTATGTCACCTCACATCTTCGAAGTCGGCTTGAAAGTCAACGCCAAAGTGTACCTGGATGTTCTGAAGAGCGTGGTGATCCCCTGGTACAATCAGGTGGCTGGTGGCAGACCCTGGGTGTGGCAGCAGGACTCGGCGCCGGCCCACATGTCCAAAGAGACCCAGGCTTGGCTTCAAAAGGAGTGCTACGACTTTGTACCCTTCTCTCACTGCCCCCTCCCCCCCGACATGAACCCGCTGGACTACTTCGTTTGGTCATACATCGAGAACATCACCAACATGACCTCCCACAACACCAAAACCAGCCTGATCGCCGCCATCCGCCGAGTATTCGTCGAGCTCCCGCCGGCGCTTATGGAAAAGGCATGCTCTCAGTTCCAGATCCGTATCGAGGTGATGATTGAGGATGAAGGCGGCTACATTGAATAGATGTCAGCTTTACTACATTACCAAGTTACCTGAATTGATTTTTTCGATAAAAGTTTTTTTAAATAAAGCTGTAGTGTTGTTTTCTTTAAGACGACAATTTTATCGTTCCACCCTGTATGTGTAGAAAAACTGATAACGATCCAAGTGGAAGGAGAGATTTATTGAGGTCGACACTATAGCCTTTCGGTTCTACTGAACCATCATCAGGACCATGAAGAGTGATATTATCGATTTTAAGACCACGAAGGACGTTAAAAATGCAAAATACAAAAAAACCTTGGGGAAAATCTGTATAATAAGAAAATGTTGGCTGTTTAATTGGTGAATCCGTGTTTGTTGCTTTAAATTACGTCATTTGACTTATTAGGTATAGAGTTTATGTTACGTGTGTTTATCGAGAAAGATTTCGAGTTATAAATAAGAAAATGATAAAGAAAAAAAAAGGAAAACAGAAAGAAAAATAGAAAGAATAAAATGTATGATATATATGAAAATATTAACAAAAGATGGAATATATTGTAGCTATTTAAAATGAGTTTGCTCAAGTAGGGAGAAATATTATAAAAGCCAGGAGGAGTATTTAAGGAATTAAAGAATGAGATTGCAACGGCTTCGAAAATTAGTCTTACACTTTTATAATGGATGTAAATGAGCATCTTAGCAGAATTAAAGTCGTAATGTGGCTTGGGTGCGAAGAAACAAATCCTCGAAGTCCTATTCCTAGAAGACTAAAAAAGCCAGCCTGACATCGTGTCCGTTGACTGTCTCCTCCTGGTTCTCAGCTTTGAATGTAAACGGTGAGGACCAAAAAAGTTCCCAACTCAAATGGTAGACTTGTGTTTTTGTGGTTTTCCTTCTCCAGCCGACGAATGGCCTCACCGATATAGCAGACATCGGTGACAACTCAACACTACTTTAATCAAACCTCTTGTACTTTTCTTATCATGTTTATCTTTTTCTCTAGCCACTATGGTTTCTTTAATTTGATAATCTCCTTCCCAGGGCTACTTCATTTTATCGTGATCATAAAGTTTGTTTTTTTCTGTATATCTGTCTGATGTCCGTAACTGCAGGTATTAATACTATCTAAATTAGGTTTCGAATGCACCAAGTCACTGTTGAATATTATCGTTAACTAATTTTTACAGCGGCGAATATTGTCTTTACACTACACAATTGGAAGTGTCTTTTTTTCTTTTCATTGTTTTTTTCCTGCATCTCGAGAGAAATCCTGTCTACAAAGACTAAGATAACCCGGCTTGTTTTGCTGTCGAATTAGACACTTCAATGATACCGTTGCTTTATCATCACCCAAACGGTTTCAGAGAAATCGTTCTTTCTTCATCAAATAATCCGCTTTGGCTTTCACGCGTCTAATTTATCAGACGATTGTATTTTACTGGAGAAGAAATCCTAACTACTAGTTGAAAACCTGTTAATTCTAACATTTGGGTCATGTATACAAATAATGATATACAATAATCTCATATACTGTATCGCCCATAAATTAGAACGCCAACGGCATTTTAAGGCAATTTTCTTCATAAGCAAAGAGCTGCTTTTTATCATTTCTTGTGTAACAGTATACAATAAAAATGGATGTTATTGGGCATTATTTATTGCCAAACTTTATAACCTTGAAAATTTGTAACCAAAAGTAAAATTTCAACAACTCTTATGTATATTCTTATATACTGCATCGCCTATATCAGTACACCAACGTCATTTTAAAATTAATTCGTTCAAAAACAAAAATATCCGGTTTTTATCATTTGAGTGCAACAGGATACCATCAAAATGGACGTCATTGGGTATTTTTATTGCCAAACTTTATTGCCTTCATATTTTGTTGGCAAAAGTAAAATTGCAACACATCCATCCAATATTCTCTTCTACTGTATCGCCCATATACTGTATCGCCCATAAATTAGAACGCCAACGGCATTTTAAGGCAATTTTCTTCATAAGGAAAGAGCTGCTTTTTATCATTCCTTGTGTAACAGTATACAATAAAAATGGATATTATTGGGTATTATTTATTGCCAAACTTTATAACCTTGAAAATTTGTAACCAAAAGTAAAATTGCAACACCTCTTATTGTAATATTTTGACCTTCGACCCGGCCCAAAAATGCTATTCCAAGGTGATGCACCGGAAGGAAGTGACACATTCCAATGGCCAGTAATCGAAAGAGATCACATGGGCGGATTAAGGCTGACAATATGGGACAAGGTGAAGGTCCCACTGTGCCACTACAGAGTGATGCACCGGAGGAGGGTGACCTCTGAACTGCATGACAATTATTTCCGCTTGATGACGATTAAACATTCGATTTCAAAGATCGAGTGGGCGTCGAACGATTATATAACTCAGTTGAGTTCGACGAGCCACTTGAGTTCAGTTCCGGCAAGTTGAGTTGCAGACAGTTGGAGACGGAGATAGACGAGATATGGTAGGGAAAGTCACACCAGGCCGAAGAGGCTTGGGGCCCTGACGAGTTGGGGTCCAGAGAAGATGCTGATAAGATGCAGTAAAGGAAGACAGCACCCAGCAGAGTGGACCCCAGGGCTCCGTTTGAGCGTCAGAAGAACAAGAAAGACACAACGTGACGGCCATAAGTTTGGGGTCAAAATATTTCAGTTCTGTTCGGTCTCCAACTCCCTCTCACACTCAAACATTGAGTAACACTTTTCGAACCCTTGCAATAAAGTGAGAGGTAAATATTTTTATAAACAAGTCTTCCTGCGTCTTTGTTATTGCGTGTGTCTGTTTATCATTGTGTCAGTATGTATCCTGCATGAACATGTATATGAGAATGCAATATTATGAATATTCTTATATACTGCATCGCCTAAATCAGTACACCAACGCCATTTTAAAATTAATTCCGTTCAAAAACAAAAATATCCTTTTTTTATCATTTGAGTGCTACAGAATACCATCAAAATGGACGTCATTGGGTATTTTTATTGCCAAACTTTATTGCCTTCATATTTTGTTGGCAAAAGTAAAATTGCAACACATCCATCCAATATTCTCATATACTATATCTCCCATAAATTAGTCCACCCTTTCCACGGTTTTAGACCTTCTAGACTTTACCTGATAGTCGAGGTTCTTGCAATCTGGTTACTGTACTGTTATCAACTATGCCAACACATCTCGAACAGTAAACGTTTTTGGTTGCTTCCGCGGCGTTATAGCCAAATTCGAACTCGTAAAATATACCATATTTGGCGGCATATCATCATCATCTTGTCGTGCCATCAGCACGGATATCCCTGACCCTCTCTCGCCACTCCTCCCTATCGTTCATCACTTCCTAGGTAGGTCCTCAGTGCTACACCCCGTATCCAGACAGAGCTGCTGTATGTAGGTTCGAGCTGACCGCCCTGCTTTTGCTTGGCCATGTGAAGGGGTCCATGGGAGTACATCCCTTATGAGCTCGTCCCTACTTCTCCAGCATGACGGCATATGAGGCGCACTTTTATTACTAAAAATATCTTTTAAGATTCCCCTGCTTCTTATATGTCATATGTAGGTTTAAAATTCTTGATAGTCAGCCAAAATTAGCTCCCGAACAATTCCTAGAGGCTTCGACTTTAAAGTAATTTTCATATACCTAACGTCATTATATAAAAGGCTATTATGAAGATTGAAAGTGTTATCATTGATAATGTTCATTATATCAACTTCATCACGTTTAATATTCGTACTTTGCTTTTTTTTTTATTTACCCTGCTGAAATTGGGGTACGTTTTATACACCCATGCGTCTTATATGCCATCAAATATGGTAAGTTCCGAAATGAGACGATGTTCATCTGTGTAGCTTTCAAATCCCACATGGAGTGAAGTTATGCACAACGATCACGATATCACGAAACTACCAAAGACAGCGGGTACCTTTTTCCACCGTTTGAACTGTTTCAGTCACATGATATTATATAAGCCCTCTAACTAGCGCGTACTGAAATATTGCCAAACTTTTAACTCATCCTCCTAAACCATTTTAAATAAAAATTTATTTTCTTCTAGAGAAAAATTATCGGGATAGTATTATTATTCCTTGTAGAACATGGTACAATCAAAAGAGATAGTATCAGACATTATTTATACCCCAAAAAGACAGCATTTGTAACCATGTAAGATAAAACAATGTTTGCAGTGCAAATTTAAGTACACCTTAAATTAGATATTTATTTTAGAACCTTTATCCCTTCTCTCATCGGTGAGATAAATAATACCACTATGGTTCTTCTAAAAGGTTGATATGCCATTAAAAAAACCAAGCAAACAACATATCCATTTCATATTTGATTACAGAAATGTAGCCATTTTATTTTGGTTACTATAACATTCTTGCTGGAAATTTACATGTATAATATTTTATATATGTAATCTGATGATGAAAAATATTACAGATAATTCGGATTGTTTTTTGTTTTTGTCTTTTTTGTTTTGTTTTTGTTTTGTTTTTTTGTTTTTTTGTTTTTTGTCAGTGCACTTAATCAGACTATGCTACTATAATCCTATTGATTGAATATTATTCAGGAAAAAATGTTGCCCCAAATTCAACGAACAACCATTTTGCATGTATATAGATATTTTATAATTAGAGACACCAGTGTGTAATATTGCAGTTTTTGTTGGTTGGTTGGATGGTTGGTTTTGTAGCCTATCAACCATTGCTAGTTATTTAATGCCAGATTCTCTTTATATATATATATATATATATATATATATATATATATATATATATATATATATATAAGTATTTCTTTGGTCCAGTTAAACCGGAGTTGGGAGTAATTCCATCAGGACAAGAAATTATTCATAAATGAATATTTAAATTTTCCTGGTAAAGTGCTCAATGTAACAATAATACAGAGCAATA
The DNA here is from genome assembly GCA_963585895.1 of Sepioteuthis lessoniana. Taxonomy (NCBI): domain Eukaryota; kingdom Metazoa; phylum Mollusca; class Cephalopoda; order Myopsida; family Loliginidae; genus Sepioteuthis; species Sepioteuthis lessoniana. The sequence goes on along the minus strand of OY757910.1, from coordinate 36,448,571 downwards.
AATTCTTTAAGAAAAACAACGAAACCGGTCACATAGGATTATAAATTTTAAAAAATATTCCGGAGTATAGTAAAATTTATACTCCTATGTGACCGGTTTCGTTGTTTTTCTTAAAGAGTATATATATATATATATATATATATATACGATTTGTAAACATTTTGTTGATAATCTTTTAAATGAGTCTGAGCTCATTTCTTTGCAAACAGTTAAATCGTTTCAAGTATATTTAGCTAACATGAATAATTCTATTTACTATTAATCATATATATCACCCAGAAAAATGCTTTCAATTATTCCTATCTAACACTACTAATTCTATTCAACACTTCATTCATTTGCGCAGTCAAATGGTTCCCAGTATTATTACATAATATCAATGATTCAATTTAGACACACAGTTAAAGAGTTTCAAGTATTGCTATTGAACACTAATAATTCTCTTTATCAATACTCATTCGTTTTCACTCAGTTAAATGGTTCCATGTATTTCTACGTATCACTAACAATTCAATTAAACAGTCATTTGTTTACATTGTAAAATGGGCAAGCAGTTTTACTTTTATCAATTCAATTTAACATAAATCATTTGTTTGGTTTTTTTATTTAACGACATATCAAACTTTGTAGGTTATTTAATGTCGAAGCCATTCTCCTAGAAAAACAGTAGTGGTACTATTTAACCCATAGCTGGGAGGAGAAGGGGGTCCATACCTTTCCCAAGGGTATTTGCCCGAAAATAAACGTAGTAGCGCGACTGGAGTACGAACTCGATTACTACGATTCCGAAGTCCATTGCTTTAACCATTACACCACGAGGACACCCTCCTATCATTCGTTTGCTCACGCTTTAAATTTCAAACAGTTCTACTTGATCCATAGATACAACCTTATCAGGTGCTGTTACTCAGGGTGGACCTGGAAACAATGACAATAATCGGGCACTCCACATTCCCCAAACCTCCGGGACTGGATTCACACTATCAGACTGTTTAGTGTTTTACCCCTCTTCAAAGATGCAGTTAGTGTATTCCATAGCCTCAGACGACTCGACTCGTCATGATTTTTGATATATTAACCAAACATCCCTCCTTTATTATTTCATCATTTATAAATTGTTCTGCCATTCAGGAAAAGACTGATTGCTTTTCACATAGCACTAATACCCTTGGGAAAGGTATGAATCCAATTATTCTCCCTCCAGCTATGGGTAAATAGTAGAACAGACTGGGTTCTTCAGCCTTGGTGAGGCAACTAGTCTAAGAGAAGGAAAACTCTGAATTCAAACCTGTTAAACTCCGCTTAAAAATTGACCTTGTGTCATATCTTGCCCGAGCGGAGGGGTTGGTAAATATGATAAATTATTCTGCCATGCCTGTCTTCTTTTGCCTTTTCTTCCCTGTCATTGTCTGGACAACCAGCTGTTTCCATAAAGGGTGTTTCAAAATATACGATATCATTTAAGAATTAGTGACATTGATTTTTCATATACCAATAATTTGACTAATTCTCGTTTAAATGATCACAAATTTTAACAGTATTCGTAGGAACGACTTAAAATTCTATACTTAATGTTTTAATACCTTTTCTTTTTCAGGGAATGGAATTTCTAAACCTTAAAAATAAAAAGAAATAAAGCATTCAACATAGAATTTTGAATTGTTTCTAAACATGCTGTTAAAATATGAGATCATTTGAACGAGAATTGGTCAAGTTATTAGATTCTGAAATGATATCGATCTTTCGAAAACACTCAGTAGGTCTTAGATATCATTTATTCTGGGACACCGTGTATATATCAATAATATCCATTTTTTTTTAAATACCCAGTACTGGAGTAATTTGTGACATATTCTTATAGATCTTTTAGATCTTTCACAAACAACAAACCCAAAACAAAGAAGCTAAATAGCAAATCAAACATTGATATGCTAAAAATATTCCAGTTGCTACATCTAATTTCTCATCCAACTCAAAAGAAAAAGAAGACAAAAACATTTTGGCTTTGATTCTATATTAAAATTGTTTACATATAAGATAAACTCTCGGTGTGTATATCTCTGGAGAAAATGGAAGTGTAGTTATTTATTTGACTGGGCCATTGGGCAAATGATTTGAGTGTTCGCTAATGGTCCGGGAGACCGGGGTTCAGTTCCAGGTCGAGTCATACCAATGACTCAAAAAATGGTATTTAACGCCGTCTTGCTAAACATTTAGCATCATAAGTTAAGGATCAAAGGTAAAGTGGAGCAGTCCAGGGAAAGGAGTAACACCCTCCCCAACACCTCAGTGTATTAGCTATTGAAAAGGGAGCCTCAATTAAGGTCGCCAAATTTACTAGCTGTTCATCATCACCATCAGCTTTAAAGAATGCCGACAGCACGGATTCCCTTGACACGCTTTCGCCATACGTACCTAAAAATTACGTTAATCAGTTCTGTGCTTTATGATGAACTAACCATACGCACAGGAATGATGAACGTAATCTTTATTGGTTGGCCAATACTCGTGTGTCCATGAGTAGTATTCCATTGGAGATATATTATATATATATTTTATTACTTATAATTTTAATCTTACTTCAACAGTAGTACCAAGCATACCTTCTTTGTCTTACTCAGATGTTTTTTTGTGATTGGACATTCATGGCTGCACAACTTTCAATTTTCTTTCGGTGAGGGGGCGATACTACTTAATAATTTTTTTCAGATCAGCACGCAGCATCCTTGAATAATTGCCACCAAGTTGTTTTTCAGGCATTTCGGTAAATTCTAAGTGGTACAACCATGCAATAGTACAGACAGAGATATTGAAAGAATTCCTGTTTTGTTTAATCAGGGAGATCATATTTTCAAATGGTCATAAACTAGTCAATAATAGTCGTTAATCTGTCAATGAGAGTCGATAAATTGTGAATTGAATTACCATGACCAGAAAATCCGCCGAACACCTACACACGATATACGGGAACACTGGACAGCTTTTTCAACCTTATTAGGTCTCATCAGCAGTGTATACCGTAATCTCCACCACTTGATATCGAACCAGCGTCCACAGATCTGCACTGGTGGATATTACGGTATACACTGCTGATGAGACCTAATAAGGTCGAAACAGCTGTCCAGTGTTCTCGTGTATCATTCGTAGGTGTTCGGCGGATTTTCTGGTCATGGTAATTCAATTCACAATATTAATTCCTCTACTTAAAAAATAAATAAAATATGTACAGGCGATAAATTGTTATGATTTAGCACTGGGTATGTTGATATGACATTCAGTAGATGAGATTTACTCATCAGATACATGGACTAATCTACGAATTTCAGATGCCAACAATTCAATGAGAAGAAAACACCATTTTATACTCCTTTTATATAGCGAAGGGTTATTTAGTTTGTTTTTTTTTTTCTTAAGTTTGGTTTGGTTTCTTTATTTAATGGCAAAGCCATTTGTAGGTTATTTATTGTAGGTTATTTGTAGGTTAATGTAGGTTATTTGTAGATTATTTAATGTAGGTTTTTTGTAGATTATTTGTAGGTTATTTAATGTAGGTTATTTGTAGGTTAATGTAGGTTATTTAATGTAGGTTATTTGTAGGTTATTTAATGCCAAAGTCATTCTCCCAGAAGAAGAGTAGAGGTACTATTCAACCTATAGCTGGGAGGAAAAGGGGGTTAATACCTTTCCCTGGGGTATTTGCCCGAAAATGAACGTAATTGCGCAACTGGAGTACGAATTCGCTGACTACGATTCCGCAGTCCATCGCTTTAACAATTACATCAAGAGGACCCCACCCTTTTTTACTCTTTTTCTTAAGTTTTCTATCTAAATATTTTTATAATACTTTGCAATTGTTTAAACTTATTGTTTACCAGAGTGAGTCAAATGTTTTGCAATATTTAGGTAAGAGCTTTTTTGAGGCACGTACATCATGCGACCGAAGCAGTTCAAACCGTGCAAAGGTACTCGCTGTGGTTGGCAGTATCGTGGTAATTGTGCATTGCTTTACTTCATGTAGGATTTGAAACCTGCACAAATGTATTACAAGTTCAAACTTGGCCACAACGCCGCTGACACAACCAAAAATATTTGTTTTGCGAAAGGTGATGGTACAGTTGATCACAACACAGTGAACAGATGGAGCTTGATATTTCGCTCTGATTGCAAGACCCTTGACAACCAGGTAATGTCAGGAAGGCCTAAAACTGGAGATTCCAAGCCATAGAGGCATATCCAGCGAGTAGCATTCGGAGAGTATCAGGTGAGCTCGGTATCTTATAATCTATTGTCTTTCGTCACCACCACGACCTCGGCAAACTCATCAAAAACTACTGAATTATACCTAAAAATATTGCAAAACTTTTGACTCACCCTGATAATTTTTTCAGCATTCCAGTTAATTTACTCTTTGGCTTCCTTAAAGTGTGTGTTTAGAATTAACTTTATTGCTTTTTTTTCTTCATTTCCTCAATTAATTCAAAAATCAAATTAACTGCTTATTTCCGTGTTTTCTTTTATCTATATTTTGCCTGTTGCTTTTAGAAATTAGATAGGGGTAGCGACGACACGTGTATTGACTGTATTTAGTGAAACGTGTCCATCCATTTATCTGTTCCTGAAAGTGCAAGTAGTTGAAGTATAAATAAAGTCGCAAGAAGTTTTACCGACTATTAAACTCTGTTAAAAGTTCGAATTCAATTTTCATCCCAACGTTAAAGGTGTTTCAGTACGGAAGAGGAAAACACGTAGAAACTGTTGAGCTTACATCGGAGTCAACAGACAGTTTCCGAATTGAGATAATATCGAAAACGTTTAAACCAATAGAAACTGAGTACCAACTTAATTGGTTTGTTGGTTGGCTGGTTGGTTGGTTTTATAGCATGTCTGTCCTTCTTGAGTGATTGAAAACTGAAGTTATTCTTTTTATTGTAGTTTATAGTTTCATGTAACTAATGATATAATGGAAACTCCACAATGCTACACATGAATGCACCAATATAAAACCGAGAATGGGATCCTTTTTTTCAAAATGATTGTAATGGTATTTCAACTCGTCTAGTGTTATTCTCTGACAATGAGTTAAGGAATCGCGATCATCTTACGTTCATAGAAAAGTGGACTAAAGAGGTCCCAATTGGGTATATGCATAATGCAATGTGTTCTTACGAGTACTAGACAAACCGGGAGTAGATTGCATTCTACGCATTGGGTCTATTTGCGAGCAATTAGTCTAATCGGCATTCGTATTAACATTTTTTGTGTAGTTGTTTGCTTAATTGTTTTTTGTTGTTGTTGTTGTTGTTGTTGTTTCCCCACGGTCCTATCATGTGCAAATTATTTCCAAACAGATCTATTCGAATCATAGACGCAATCCAAACAAGAACAATCACACCGCGTCAGAGAAAAAGGATTGATGGCAATAAAGGGCTACTCCACATTCTGCAGAGCTCGAAAACTGAAGCCTCACTTTCAGATGCACTTTAGTTTCATACATCATCATCATCATCAAGACGTGCCGCCAGCACGGATATCCTTGACCATCTCTCGCCACTTTTTCCCTATTGTTCATCACCTCCGGCAGGTCTTCTGGGTTACATCCTGTGTCCTCACATAGCTGCTGTATGTAAGTTCGGGCTGGTCGTCCTGCTTTTGCTTGGCCATATAGTAGTACGTCACTAACGAGCTCGTCTTTGCTTCTCCAGCAGTGTCCGGCGTGTCTGGCTCGTCTGACCTGTATAGTTTTCGTGATGGGAGGTAGGTGGCCGTACAGTTGGCGGCTCGTGGGGTGTTGTCGCCAGGACTTGTTCAGTATTGCTCTCAACATTCTTGTGTAGTTGCCGTCAAGTTTCTTCTCCAGTCGTTTGGTTAGCGTGCATGTAGTGCATCCATATAGCAGTATCGATACAACTGCTGCCTGGAAGAAACTGTGCTTCATTTCATCGGTCAGGTCTGATTTCCATATTATTGAGAGCCTATCTATAGCCGTCCATGCTTTCGTCAGCCGTGTGTCGATGTCGTTTTCTGTTGATGAGACGCTACTTCCTAGGTAGGTGAATTTGTCCACTAGCCTCAGAGAGGCTCCGTCTAGAGTGGTAATGTTGCCCATTTGGTTGTAACACATATATTCAGTTTTGTGCGCATTGACATGGAGGCCAATGCCTGCTGCAGCTCGTTCCAAGCTATGCAGTAGTGTCTCTGCTTGATTAGGCGTATTCGCCAGTAACGCTAAGTCATCAGCGTAGTCGGCGTCTGTGATTGTTTTTGCGGGTTACCTTTTGCTTCTTTTCTTAGTCAGCTCGTAGCCATTTTCTCTGATTTTGTCGATCGAAGTTCTAAGCACGTAGTCTAGACAGATGATAAAGAGGTATGGGGCTAGCGTGTCTCCTTGTAGTACTCCTGCAACAATGTCGAAGTATCCCGTGTCTCCATCTGGTGAACGTACCTTTACTTTTGTGTTTTTGTAGAGGATCATTATCGCTGCTACGGTTTCATTTGGTAGGCCGTATGCTAGTAGGATTAGTTCCATTTTCCCTCTGTGGATGGAATCGAAGGCCTTGGTAAAGTCGACAAATAGTAATGTCGCCTGAAGGTTTTTTGCCCGGACGCCTTCAAGGATTCTACGGATGGTCAATATTTGTGAGGTTGTGGATCTATTTCTCCGGAAGCCATTTTGGTTTTTCCTAAGGATGTTGTCTATTTTGGGTTCTATGCGGTTTCGTAGAAGGGCATTGTAGATTTTGGCTGCTATCGATGTAAGCGTTATCCCTCGGTAGTTCTTGGCTAATCCGAGGTCGCCTTTTTTAGGGAAAGGAAGGATGCATCCCTTCATCCATCTTTCTATCCTATTTTGACTATAGACAGCGTTGCATTGCCGGAGCAGTATATCGTCGAATTTTCTAGTCTTCCACACTTCTGGGGGGATCTCGTCTAGCCCTGCAGCTTTCCTATTTTTAATTTTTTTAAGAACCGAGTCGAGTTCTTCTTTGGTGAAAGGCCCTAGTTCAATGTCTAATTGCTTACTGATAATTCTGTTGGAGTAAGCTCTAAAACTTCTGCAGGGGAATCAGTCAGTGTATTCTTAGCCCCACCTATCGGGAATTTGGATCATGAATAAAAATGCACTTTAGTTTCATACATAAGACACTTTATTTTGTGGGGGTGTCATAAACTTCTGCAGGTGACTCAGTCAGTGTATTCTTAGCCCCACCTACTGGGTTAGAATTTCTAAGATTTAATTGTTAACTCCGTAATATCAAGAATTTGGATAATGAATAAAAAGTTCGGCGCGAATAGGGACCCCCAAAAATTATCATTCTGTCGCAATTTAAACTGGAAAATATTTTATTCTCAAAGTTGGATTATTTGAAATATATTTCTCTTGTCGTTTTTCAAGATTGAGTTTATGTTGAAATATCATAAGAATGTGAAGATGGAGATATTGGTAGATATGTAGATAGTGATGAATTCTCACTCTAGTTAGCTTTTTATGTATCTATCAATGTAGTCCTTTATTATTGTTAGAATAAGAGAATTTTAAAGTTACGACAAATTAATATTTGTTTTCGCAGTTCAATGAGACAGAAAACTCCTGAAACATTATTAACGAGTGCCAGGATAGCCTTAGGTACAAGTCTATTATAAACCATTTGATAACAGACAATCATATTGCTCAGACAATCTTATCTGATTATTATCTTTGCTTGCCACTCGACAAACATGTTTACAGTGAAAACTTTCAGAAACAAAAACAAAGCATTAGGATTTCTTGAAGCTCAGAAAGTAAGGAATCCCATCAAAAAATAAGCGGGGCGATCCAAAAGTAACGGCAACAGCCCGTTTGCCGCGCTAATAACAAGGTCGATATTGAATGTAATCCCTCCTATTTTATCAGGTATCATAACTTCAGAGTTTTGTGTTGGTAGTAAATCAGTAGAGGTTGTAATTCATCACCTTTAATATTATTTGCCAGGTAACAGAGAGAAGCTTGGCGGGAGATTGGCGGAGTTCCAGCTGGCATGGAAACAGTTATTTGTTATCAAATCTAGTTGAAAATGGACAAAAAACGGTGGAGCTGAACAAAAGGACTAATATTTGGGGAATTATGTAGCCTTAAACATTATAAGAAAATATTATTTTTGCCAAGTACTACTTGTATTTGCTTTGAAATGATCTGGTAAGTTGCCGATTAGTTCGAATTTTTGAGCCTATTGTTTTATCTTCAATTCAGAGTTTTCTTTCTTCTAAGCTGGTTGCCTTACCAAGATTAGATAACCTAGTCTTCACTACTATTTATCCATAGCCAGGGCAGAAGTCGTTTATCAAGAGTAATAGCGCGAAGTGTAAAGCAAACTGCTTCATCCAGGAATTGAACTCAGGTCACTGATTCCATTACCTACGATGATAACCATTTCATTATGAGCGCTTCCCTACTGCACTGGAAGAAGAATTGTGTGCTTATAAACTCTGGAATATGATTTTTTATATATGCACATACATACATACAAACATACATACATGCATACATACATATTTTTTTTTATACACGCACATACATATATGTATTTATACGAGAACTTTCATGCATATCTATATAGATATTTATCCACATACATACATGTATATATATATATATATATATAAACACAATTATATATATATATATATATATATATAGATATAGATTACAAACACATACATACACAATCATATATATATATATATATATATATATATACGTAACCAAATATATACACACACAAACATACGCAACTATATATATATATATATATATACATGCATACACCCACATACGTACACAACTATATATATATACGAGTTGTCATCCATAGACAGACTGTTTCGTTGTATCACAACTCTTTAGTGTGGTTATACATGCAAGACGCTTCAAACTGGGATCGAAACCCGCCTAATTTTACACTTGCCTCAGTATCTTACCGCTCAGCCATTTCGGCATCCTACGCATTTCTATTTGCTTTCGTTTGTTTACATTTTGTGCTATCTGATACCGAAGTGCTCAATTCGTTAGAAGAGCTTTGCTTTACGCAGGCGACAGCCATTAATACCTTCGCCAGAGTGCTCAACCCCCGGGAGTGAAGTGTATATATATATATATATATATATATATAATTGATCTTATTTCCATCTGCTCCAGAGCCACAATGACAAGGCACTTAATCTCACTGTATTAGCTTACAAGATGAACAATTTTTAGTAGGGCATTTCAGGAATAGTAACACGGCTATGAGTCATAAAGTAAGACCAACAGAGCTGTCAAATCCCAATATGAATTGTATATTAGAATTAAGTCGATCATCGACGAACTACGCGGGCGATATTTTATTGACAACGCTGTCGTTGCTGCAACAAGAAAAATGGATTTTCTCAATGGTGCTGTTTTTACTTGTTCCGTGATGGAAAATATATAGCCGGGAGTAATGACTCTGTAGAAAAAGAAAGTTTTGTAGCTGAAAAACTTTCTCTAACCAATGGTGTTATTTTTTCCTATGCCGGTTGTTATTTCCGTAGCATGTTTCACTCTCGTAGCGCTCTTGAATTATGTATAATAAGTAGAAATTACCGAAGTTTGATATTGGTCATTTTCATTTTTTAAAAATTGGCGTTAAGTCACTTTTATCAAAGTTTAAGCTAATCATTCGAATTTAAAGGATATTTTATTTATTTCTATAGCTTATTTACTGGTTCGGGATTGTTTAAAGATCTTAGATACTCTAAAAAAAGGCCAAAAAAGGAATCCAGATTTCGAAGAGATACTTATTTATATTATTTTTTCAGATTATTAGGGTTAGTATTCAACTAAATTTTAAGGGAAAAAATGACTTCTGAATACCTGAGTGCGACAACAAAACTATTATTTACTGAGATCAGCTTAATTTAGCAAAGACCAGAAATAGTGGGCACCCAGAGAGAATCAAACTTACTATAAGTTACTACTGAGTTATAGACAGCAAAGAGCCCTCCTTCACAAAAATATGGGGTCCTGGGTCCTAAATAAGATCGTGAGGCTCCGGTTCTGCAGCCTTAGAGAGAGGGAGTCATTTTTCGTTAATATTATTCTCAGGTTCACTAACTCTGGATCTAACTACATGTTAAACCCTTTATAAGTCAATTGTGTAATCATCAATCTTTCTACCAGGATATGACACAAGGTCAATTTTAAGTGGCGTTTGATAGGTTTGAATTCAAAGTTTTCCATCTTATACACTGGAGGGAGTCCCCTAGGCATAATAACTAAAGTACAGGACTGCAGCCACTGTTGTATAGCATGATGAAGGAATAAAGGGGCATAAAGCTTTTTTTATAAAAAATATAACACTCTCTTCTTTATTCGTCCCAAAGATCCGAAATTGTCTGTAAGTGTCAGAGAGAGAGAGAGACAAAGAGGAAGGACTCGGACTTGGACTGACGCAGGACTGCAATATTGACCATATTCAAATCTCCACTTGGTGCTCTTTCTGCTTCTTCTCCGGGGGCCACTGCCTTCCCCACGAGTGGCGCCCAAGTCGGCTTCTGCTCTGATTTGACTAACCTTCTGACAGCGACTCCGACTGACTGACCGTTCTGGTTGTGGATACTTGCGTATATATAATTTCATAACGCCTAACTGCTCCGCTTAACCTTTCGGCTGTTAACCCACGTGACCTGCTTCCACTGTTCTCTTATATACACAACTGGAACATCCGATTTTAGAAATCCCTTACTGAAGGGTCTGTCAATGGTCAATATGCAGCACCACAAAATAAGCGAGTTCGAACTTCAGTCGCTCTATTACGTTCACTGTCAGGATAATACCATTGGGAAAGGTATTGAAACACTTATCCCTCCCCAATCAGCACCGGGTTAATTAATATCACTGATGTTCTTTTACAGGGAAGACTTTGGCATTAAATATCCCAATCTGAGGAGGGGGAGAATTGTTGTATGCATACCTTTCCAAAGGGTATTAAAGCTATGTGAAATGCAAACAGTTTCGTCAAGGATTCGAACTCGAGGCACAATGTCCATTTCCTACTATGATAACCATTACACCACGAACACCACTATTTGTCGAATAGTACTGCTGAGAGAATTAAATTTACGAAATGTTTGTGGAATCTACCGGCAACCACTTACGTGGCCCAGGTATAGGTTTAATAGTACCATGAATGTTCTTCCACAAGGATGGCTTTGACATGAAATAACTCACAAAAGTTGATATGCTATTAAAACAAAGGTGCCCGTCGTGTAATGGTTATCGTCGCAGGAAGTGGACACGGCGACACGAGTTCAAATCCTGGACTGAATGCATTTCACATTGCACTAATACCCTTGGGAAAGGTATGAATCCAATTATTCTCCCTCCAGCTATGGGTAAATAGTAGGGCAGACTAGGTTCTCCAGCCTTGGTGAGGCAACTAGTCTAGAAGGAAAAACTCTGAATTCAAACCTGTTAAACTCCGCTTAAAAAATTGACCTTGTGTCATATCCTGTCCAAAAACCGACCACGAATGAAGATTAAAAATGTGCTTTTTCACCAAGACAATGCACCGTGTCACAAGTCGATCGCAACGATGGTAAGACTATGTGAATTGCATTTCAGATTGCTTCTACACCCACCCTATTCTCTAGATCTGGCCTCCAGTGACAACTGGCTGTTAGCAGACATCAAAAGAATGCTCCAGGAAAAGTGATTTGGCTCCTATGAAGAAGTGATATCGGAAACTGAGACGTATTTTGAGGGCAAAGACAAATCATCATCATCATCATCATCATCATCATCATCATCATGTATCGCTAGCACGGATATTCCTGACCCTCTCTCGCCTCTTTACCCTATCGTTCATTGCCTCTGGCAGGTCTTATGGGCTACATCCCGTATCCTCACATAGCTGCTGGATGTATGTTCGAGCTGATCATCCTGCTTTTGCTCAGCCATATGTGGGGTCCATGGAAGTAAATCACTTATGAGCTCGTCTCTGCTTTTCCAGCAGTGTCCTGCGTGTCTGGTTCATCTAGCTTGGATAGTTTTCGTGATGGGAGGCAGGTGGCCGTATAGTTGGTGCTTTGTGGGGGTTGCCGCCAGGACTTATCCAATATTGCTCGCAAAATTCTTGTGTAATTGCAAAGACAAATCGTTCAACAAAAAGGTGTCGAATTGTTAGAGAAGCGTTGGAATAGGTGTATCACACTAGAAAGAGACTATATTGATGAATAAAGTCGAATTTTATCTAAAAGTTGTTGTCTTAATAGTTCGGCCCGAGACTTATTGAGTGATGTGTTTATTTGTAAGGGAATAGTTTGTAGCAACATTATTTTTAAATGAGTTCTAACTCATATTTTTGCACACAGTTAAATGTTTTCAAGTATTACTAACGTTAATTATTCAACTGAAAACTAATCATTTATTTTTACATAGTTTATTAATCATGTGTTTACACAGAGAAATGATTTCTAGTTTTTTTTTATTATAGTTGCACACAGCTAAACTGTTTCAAGTATTACCATCAAATATTAATAATTCTATTTAATATTAATCGTTTGCACACAGTCAAATGGTTTCAAGTATTGTTGTTTGATATTACTAATTCTATTTGTCAAATATTCGTATCTGATTTGATTTAAATTATTTGTTCTCTCCCAGTTAATAATATTAATGATTTGCTAACACACTGTTAAAAGTTTTCAAGTATTGTTAATTAAAACTAATAATTTTATTTAATATATATTATTTGTTTGCATACTCTTTCGAGTATTCGTACTCAACATTAGAAATTCTATTTATCAAGTATTCTTATCGAATACAAACAAGTTTCACAGAATTGTATGGTTTAATTAACTTCTAACAATAACCCCTAGTAAACAGTTCTATTTGTCCCACAGATGGGACCTTAAAGGATTCACAAAACCATATCATTGTATATAAATTATCAATATGAAAAAAGAATAATTGATAAAATATACAATTATTTCTAAATTATTAGATGAGGATACTTGAAACCATAAAACTGTGTGGTAGTTATTTGTATTTGATAAGAATACTTGATATCAGAAACTCTGTGAAAACGAAACCTTATATACAAATAAAAAAAAAGGATTTCAAAATGCAGAAAAATATTATGATCCCATATGTAGAAATTGATCAAATTTCCACATTAAATAACCCATAAGAAGTTGATATGTTATCAAACAAATCAAAACCAGCCAAACAGGCTTAATTTTTGTACCGGTGCACGTTTTAGGGTTTATATATGTAATTTGGATCTGGCACTATAAGGTTCATTTTCGGACTATTAATCTTTATCCCTCTTGCTATTGTTTAAACTGTATCTCTATTTTTATCATTTAGTGTATTCGAACTATTATCCCCAGCTTTATTGTTATGTGTCTCACGGCTTTCTTCACGGGTTTGGTTATAGAACTTCTAAGTGAAGTCCTCTGGATGTTGCAGGTTCAATCCTCACAATAGGTAAATAAAAACGAATGCTTACTATAGCTTGTAGCCGGTTATAGTTAATGGAATTAGAACGATCTACCTCCATGGATTAAATAAAAGGTTCGTTTCAAAGTTTCGTGTAAATTCCTGAGTTTGACATAAAACACCTGAAGAAGGCCAAAGGGCACACCGGCCGAAACTGTTTATATAACAATAAATATGAAGTCTACATGAGAGAAATTATCTAGCTTCATTATAGAAATTTAGACAAATAGTACTACTGTTTTTTCTACAATGACGGCTTTGACATAAGATAACCCACGAAGGTTGACATGCCATTAAAAACAAGCAAACAAAATCAAGTTGGCTATATTTCGTGAACATTTAATTTTAGTAAATGTAAAGCCATTTCCAGGATATTCCAAATTCTATTTTGAGTCAGTTAACATGTATATATATATATGTGTGTTTATGTGTGTGTGTGTGTGTGTGTGTGTGTGTGTGTGTGTGTGTGTGTGTGTATGTGTGTGTGTGTATGTTTCAAATGATTTTATTATATTTGCTCTAAAAACAGAAACTTCAAGTATGAAGTTTTTCCATGTTTAAAGTTTGTGAAAATACATCATTATACCGTGACTATAATAGTTAAATTTACTTAACCATACAGTAACCCAGTAAGGGTTGACATGACATAAAACCAACAAACCAATCCTACAAAAAAAATTCTAGAGTTTACTCAGATTTATTGTATTGGAGTTAGAAGTTCTTCACGGTAATGTTAGTTTAGTGTTGGCAAGGGAATACTCTTCTAAACTTCAAGATGGGATAAGATGGAAGGTGCCTTGATTTTTTAAGTTGCCTGGAATCCTGTGGCAACTAATAAAGCTTAACCGAGGTCTTCGTATTTAATTATCACGGCTTGCTTAGCATTTTTAAGAATTCAGATTTTTATTTCAAATAGATACTTGAAGTCTTAGTTGGTTAGAAAATGAGCGACTTAGCCAGGTAGTCTATTCCCAACGACGTCCGCTTAAACAAGCCTAACTTAAATGAACGTTTTCTTTTTTAAGAAAAGGAATTATTATATTGTGAATTGAATTACCATGAGCAGAAAATTCGGCAAACGCTTGTACGTGACATACAGAAACACTAGACAGCTGTTTCGACCTTATTATGTCTCATCAGTAGTGTATACGATGATCTCCCCCACCGGAGATCGAACCTACGATCACAGAATGCAGAGACAAAACTCTACCACTGAGCTATTAGTCCAATTCACAATGTAATTCCTCTACTTAAAAAAGAAAATGTACATCTATTTCCTTGCCTTTGAGGTTATGATAATTACACGGATGCGTATTTCCAATCCTCCTGGGAAGACGTGGCCCTGAAGGTAACCATGTCCTCTATAAAGAGTACGGATGTAACTTGCAAGACACATTCAGATTAATTGGTAGCACAATTACCATGATTAGTTAATTTGGCATCACATGCCTAACTTTAGTTTGGCAAAATATTTAGATTTTAATAATTTTCTTTTTGTTTGTGATAATGCTACATTCCCAATAAATTTCCATAAAAACAGCAGATACAAAGAACTCTATGATACGCTTAGATAAACCAAGAATTCAGCAATAAAAACTCTTTTTAACAGTTACAACCCCTTGCTATGTATTTTCACCAACGTTGTGTAAGGGCCTGTCTGCTGCGTTTCTAAAAATTGTCACCAGTGTGGGTGACCCACTTTTTCAGAGCAGCGATGACAGATGAATGATCACATGTCCCATATTCCAATGGCCAGTTCTCGCCAAAAAGCTGTCTTCGTGACCTAACTTATAACTGCGCTCAAACCCACTGTTTGATAACAGTAAAAGTTCAAAAGGTGTCAATTAATCTTAAGTGGTGCAGTCTTTTTTCTGTAACGAAGAATTCGATGACACATCTCTGCTTTCAGATCATAATTTGTCTTTGCCAAACAACAGCTATCCCACTAACGAAGTTAAAAAGATGGGTTATTGAAGGTAATGTTTGACTTCTACTGCCTTACTACCAATATCCTTCTCTGATATTAAAAGACATCAAATTAAAGAAGAAAGCACTTTCTCTGTCTTCAGTTACGAGGACAGCGTATAGTTTCTTGTTTAATGAAGGTGAGAATATACGGAAAATACTTCTAAATAGTCGAAAACTGGCTCTACTTATTGTTTGTTTGTTTTTGAATCGATTCTAGTTTTCGGGAAAATAATTAGTAATACATTTTTAAATGCACCTGGAAAAAGAAATAAAAAATTATTCAAAGGATCGCAAGAAAGTTAAGTGCTTTCAGGAAACAATTTTTTGAACAATAAAAATTATGTTGAAAGCATTTTTCCTATATACCGAACGTCTATGGCTACCGAAAGACTATAAGAAAACTAGCCTCGCTCTGCAACAACCCTTGAAACCAACGAAAGTGTACAGACCTGATGGACAGATGAGAAGTCACAGTTCATACCTGCCGAAGCAAATTTGAGAAAGTCTGCTATTTTTACTTTTAGTGAGTAGATGTTCTGGAGAACAATAGAACACGTGTGTTTTGTTTTATTGTCTTGCTTTGTTTCATTTTGTTTTTTGTTTTTTTGTTTTTTGCTCTTTTTTTTTGTGGTGAGATGGATCTGGTTTTTTGGGGGGTTGTTTATGTGTCCGGAGGTTAACGATTTAGTAAGCCTTTTGATGTGATTCTATAAAATGTTTATATAAATGCAAACAGTTTACTTCTTCCTGTGAAAGACGGTTTGGAAACCCACAATGTTGGCCGGTCTGCTTTTTTATAACTTCATGGAACTTTTGTTTGCAGAACACACTAACACACACACACACACACACATATATATATATATATATAGAGAGAGAGAGAGATAGAGAGAGAGAGATGCAAACGCTTTAAATTGTTTAAAAAAACTTCCTCTTAAAAACGATTTCTCGGAAATTCATTCTTACCATGATAGAAGTGCTTTCTTGTTTTTCACCGGAAGGTGAAAGGAAAAGTGATAACTAGAATATATTTATATAATTGCAGAAACTGTTGGCGCTCTCTAGAAGATTGCTGAATAAAAACTTACATGGGAGGCAATTTATTTCATTCTTTACGAAGTAGAAACATCAATATCGATATGAAACTCTGATACAATGGAAAACAAACGGATTCCTGTATCTTCTACTTTGTATTACTAAGAGGAGTCAAAAGCTTTTCAATATTTTGTCACGTGCTATTTCGCGGCACATTGATCACGTGACTAAAGAAGAACAAGTCGTGATTGGTACTTACTTTTGTTGGGAGTTTCGTGATAGTATGCTGACTCATTTTGCATTGCTGCACTCTTCATATGTGACGTGAAAGCTGCATAGATGAACGTGTAACATGGTCTAATTCGGTTACTTAGGATTTATTAGTTTGAACTGGGGCATAACGCCGTCGACGAAACTGAAAACCTTTCTCTGTGCAAGAGGTGAACGTGCAGTTGTTCACAGTTCAGTAAGCAAATGATTTTAAAACATTTTTCTCTGACTGCAACACCTTCGACTGTCAGGCAAGATTAGATAGACCGAAAACCATGATTTCCGAGATTACGCTCCAAGTCATAGAGAGGAATTCAATGAACTCGGCATCTCATAGTCCAGTGCGATTAACTACCTTTACAAACTCATTTAAAAAAAAACTTATTTTTTACAAACACACATCTCGTTATCAAAATACAGCAGAGCCCAGTTGGCTGGGGCCGTAGAATACACCGACTGGATCTCTGCAGAGGGGAAAGACACTCCCAACAAACGAGTGTCCTGGATATGAAATTAAACTGTCTGATACCAAGGCGTCAATCTTGGAACTTTGGGTAATGCAGAGTTTCCCTGCATTGCCATCACTCCTAGATACACCCTGACTCACAGTCACCCAGTCGGCTGAAGCTGAAGAATACACCGATTGCTTCTCTGAATAAGTGTCCAGTTTATGACACTAAACAATCTCATGGTAAGGTTCCAGTAATTCTGGAGCTTTGGTGAATGTGGAGTGCCTTTTTATTGCCATCGCTCCCTAGTCCACTCTGGCCCGGAGCGATAGCATCTGATAGGGTCCTATCTATGGGTCAAATAGATCTAAACTGTGTACTTATTCTAAGATGAATTGTTTAAAATAAAACTGTTTTGACATTTAACTAAGTGTAAACAAAAACGATACTTATACTAAACTGAATTGTTTGAAATAGAACAGTTTTTATATGTATGAAAATGGATTTAGAATTAATAACCTTCAAAGGTTGATGTGCCATAAAACCAAACCAAACCAAGCCAAACTGACTCGTCATGGCATCACCTGATTGGGTCCTATCTAATGGGGTTAAATCAACTTTTTGACATTGAAACTGTGTGCAATTGAATAACTTATGTTAAATTTAATTGCCAGAAATAGAAGTCTTTAACTTTTTTTACTGTGTATAAACAAATGAGTAAAGTTGAATAGAATTATTAGTGTTAAATAGCAATAAATGAAATTCTTTTATCGTGAGCCTAAATTAAGTTATTGGTATTACATAGCAATACTTGGGACCATTGACTGTATGCAAATGAATGACTAGTGTTTGATGGAATAATAAGTGTTAAATAGAAATATTTTCAACCATTTCACTTTGTACCTACAAATGAGTAATATTGAATAGAATTATCAGTACTTGATAACAATAACTGAAACCATTTAACTATGTAGAAACAATCGCAGTACTTGTGAGCAAAGAAATTAGTTCTAACTCATTTTAAAATGAAATTACCTAAGGATTATTCCCTTTCAAATCATATATGTATATTCATTTAAATGTGTGCAAACGAATGACTGATGTTAAATCATTACTGTTAGATACTTGAAACCATTTAATTTTTCGCAAACAAATGATTAATAGTAAAAAGAATTATTAGCATTCGATGGAAATACTTGAAACCATTTAACTGGGTTTATAAATGAACTCAGGATAATTTTAAAATGTTATTGACAAAATGTGTTTACAAATCATATGTATTTAATATATAAATACATAAATATTTACAAATCATATGTATTTAATATATACTTATATATATATATATATGTGTGTGTGTGTGAGTGTAAAGAGAATTTAGAATTAAATAATCTACAATGGTTGATATGCCATAAAACCCAACAAACCAACTCAAATATTGGAACACATTGAATGGTTTCGGCTCTTTTGTTTAATGGCATATCAACCTTTGTAGGTTATTTAACCCAAAGCCATTCTTCACGAAGAACAGTAGTAGCACTATTTAACCCATAGCTGGGAGGATAAGGAGGTTCTATACCTTTCCCTAAAGGTATTTGCTCGAAAGTGAACATAATAGAGCGACTGGAGTACGAACTCGCTGACTACGATTCCGCAGTCTATGGCTTTAACCATTGCACCACGAGGACACCTCCCTGGAACATATTTGACTCACTCTAGTATTATTGGGGGAAAAATAAAAAATATTAACAACATTCTGGTATTTCGACTCATTGCGTTTTTAATGACCTGATCATTTCAAATTTTCAAGGATCAACCCCAGTATCGATTTAAAACAATAGAGCCACAAATAAGATCAATAATCAATAACCAGAGGCCTATGACTTATGAGAAAGACAATGATAACAATCCGATAGTTTTACTGCAAAAGTAACATTTAGAACTACCAGGTCTTTTCTCAAATGATTCTCAGAAGACATTTTTTTTTCTTTTTAAATTTTTCTCTTTTGTCTATTTGATTTTCACTGTGAAGCAAAATCCAAAAATAAGAAAAAAAAAGTTTTCAGAAAAAGAAGAAATTTTCAAGACTAAAAAGACATGATCAAAAAATTAATGATGGCTTCAGCCTTTAGCTATGAAACATACCAGATAAATTAATCAGTATGTTTCAATCCAATTAGGTTTTTAAAAAATTAAAAAAGAAAGGAAGACAGAATCTTGAAACACTCTTCTTCTTTTCCTAGTGTATTTATAATTCAAATGTTTCACTTGTCTATTTATCATTCTTTTTTTATCTTATTCTTGAAGCTTGAGTTTTCCACCTGTTTCAGTCGTCAATGAGACCAGACACTTACCTCCTTTGAACGTCTGTGTTCAGTGAGGAAAGCAGACATTTTGGCAGTTATACTTACATTTCGAGATCAAATAATTGCAGCATGGGAATCGTGATACGATAATCAAAGTACACCGCCAATATCGACAATATAGTCTCTTTATCCAATCTCTAGACATGAAGCAATAGGATAACACACACACACACACACACACACATATATATATATATATATATATAAAGTAAAGTTGGCGACTTTAGTCGAGGAAGACCCGAAGGACCCCTTTTCAATAGCTACAACACTGAGGTGTAGAGGAGGGTGCTTCTCTGTTTCCTGGATTGCTCCATTTTACTCTTCATCCTTACCTTATAGTACTGAGTGCTAAGCAATGCGGTATCAAGTACCATTTTTGAGTCTTTGGTATGACTCGACCTGGGATCGAACGCCGGTCTCTAGGATCATTTGTGAACACTTTACTCATTGACCTAAAGATTAAAGAGGCCCTTATTCTTATTTCAATCGTAAAAAGCGCGCACATCAAAATTTAGCCTATGATTTTACGTTCCAAAAATGAAATAACTGAACGAGCATATTTGACATGTAATGAGGGAGTTTAATTAAAACAAAAACGTGACAGAAACTGTTAAGAAATTTGTAGTCTGAATGGGGTTTTGAAAGTTTCTTACTGACAATCCGTCATTGGGATATGAACCCAAACCAAGACCCTAAATTCCTCGAACAAGATACTCTAAGAGAATTAGTTGGATGCAATAATACAAAAGTACTAGTGAATTAGCACTTGACCTCAACATTTCCCACTCTACCATCTGCCAGCAGTTAAAAAAGATAACAAAAGTGAGACAGCTGGGGGTTTGTGTCCCTCATATTCTATGAGACGAATAAGGAAGATAAGATATCCTTGGCAAAAAGTCTTCTGTCAAGGCACAGAAATTACTTGTTTCTCAAGAATATAATTTCAAGTGACGAAAAATTGGTCTTTTATGACAATGATCAATGTTAAAGACAGTCAATTGATAAGTAGGAATCTATGCAGCCAACCCTAAAGATGGAACTTTATGGAAGAATTTTTTTGCTGTGTGTATGGAGGGATCACTTCAGTATTATTCATTTAGAGTTTTTGAAACGCTGTCATATACTCAATGCTGTCATATATGCAAAAACTGCAATATATAAATGAAAAGCTTATAAGAAAATACCCTGCACTTGTCAAGAGGGAAAAGATTTTGCTTCTACATGATAATGCAATGTCATATTAAGAAAGAATCACGCAGGAAAAATACTGGATTTAAAATGGCCTTTTTCACCCTATACATCATATTCACCCGACCTTGAGTTGTATATTGACATTTGATTGCCTGTTAGTTGTGGATTTCGTAAACAGGATATTGTACCAGTGTAAATAATGGACAGCAGAAATTAATCATGTGTATCGAGAACCGAAAAGAAAATGCGTGGGCGTTGAGAATATTATATAATAACATGAGATTCACAGTCAAAAGCAGAGAAATTCGGCCACATTCTGAAAGCAAATAGCGAGTAGACGTCAATCGTGGGGTGATCATATTTACCAACCCCTCCGCTCGGGGAGGATATGACACAAGGTCAATTTTTAAGCGAAGATTAACAGGTTTGAATTCAGAGTTTTCCTTCTCCTAGACTAGTTGCCTCACCAAGGCTGAAGAACCTAATCTTGTTATGTTTTGACCCTTCGACCCGGCCCAAAAATGCTATTCCAAGGTGATACACCGGAAGGAAGTGACACATTCCAATGGCCAGTAATAGAAAGAGATCGCGTGGGCGGATTAAGGCTTATGATATGGGACAAGGTGAAGGTCCCATTGTACCACTACAGTGATGCACCGGAAGAGAGTAACCTCTGAACTGCATGACAGTTATTTCCGCTTGATGACGATTAAACATTCGATTTCAAAGATCCAGTGGGCGATCGTGTGGGCGTTGAATTATTATATAATTGAGTTGAGTTGGGTGCCAAAGCAGTTGCTAGCAGACTTCCAGTGAGTTAGAGACCAGATGTGGTAGGGAAAGCCACACCCGACCGAGGGGGTCCTCGGAAAGCCCTGATGGAGTTGACCCCAACATCAGGAGAACAACGAAGACACAACGTGACGGTCATAACAGTGGGGTCAAAATATGAAGTTTATGTTCGGTCTCTCCAGCACCCTCTCACATGCAAACCTTGAACAACCCTTTCGAACCCTTGCAATAAACTGAGAGGTGAATATTTTTCTAAAGAAGTCTTCTTGTGTCTTCCTTCCTGCGTCTTTATTCATGCGTCTGCCCTTGATGTTGTGTCGTTGTGATGCTGAATGATGATGTAGATGACTATATAACAGTCTGCCCTACTATTTATCCATAGCTGGAGGGAGAATATTTGGATTCATACCTTTCCCAAGGGTATTAGTGTCATGTGAAATGCAATCAGTCTCGTCCAGGATTTGAACTCGTATCGCCGTGTTCATTTCCTACGACGATAACCATCACACCACAGGTGATAGCCCCCGACTGAGAAGCAGAAGAAGTATGGATCTAACTGTTTGTTTTAACGCAGTATCAATGATAGTAGTCGACAGTCTCTCTTAATCTATTTCTCTTTCTCTCTCTCTCCCTCTTTCTCTCTCTCTTACTTGTTGTTATTTCGAACGTTTCATTACAATAGAGAAAAGAGGTGTATCTTTATAAACATGTATTGTAGTTCCTTCATTATGATATACAACACTCGTACCAAGTGATTTCCATCTTTTCATTCCCCGCAAAATTCAGACAAAATATTTTTGTAAGAAGATCATGTAAACTTTTTGTGGAGAAAACCTTGGGTTCGAAACCAGCAGAATTTTACTTGGAAAAAATCAACAAGCTATGTGATAAAAGACAGGAGAGGCGTGTTATGTTTCAAAAAATTATTAAAAATAAACTAAATCGCTTGCTCTTCTAAATAAAGTTTGCCACGTTCCTCAGAGTAGCAGTCACGTCTCAAATGATTAGTTAAATCCAAACACTTCCAAATTAATTCTAGTTTCCAACCAGTCTAGATGGAGAGGAAACCAGACATTTTGGAATAAAGACTAACATTTCGAAATCAAATACTTTCTACACGAAAAATTGTTATGCAATAATTGAAGTACACTTTCAATACTGGCAAGAAGTTTTTTGTTTTTCTTCTCTGGGATTTTGCGAATAGAAGAATCACGACAAAAGAGATTAAGCTATCAAAAATATTTCGCAAACGATCATCAGCTTTATTTTAACTTACGCAATCGAACACCATTTGCACGGTAAGTCAGTGAAAACTAGCCGTCATACAAGTTGTAGTAAATTGACAGGCTCCAATGATGTTTTCTTTAGGGTTGTTGACTGTTGGTTTAGGAGATTTGAGTTGCCTTTTTCCTAGACCAGTAACCAAAAAAGTCTAGAATAATCACTCTGCACAACAATTTTTCCGATGTTCCTGGACATATTCTAGTCGGTGCTTATATATGGTCAAAGATTAGACATTTACAAAATTTCCAATAGATTGCCTATCCCACCAAGATGTACTTGCTCTGTTACCTCTTTCTGGGCAATTTATCTGAATTTACGAACTACATGGCTGATTGTACAATCTTTCTCTATAATGCTTACACTGGCTCTTCTGAGTGTTAGCGATTCCAGCTTTTATGCATTTGATTCTTTGAGTTTGTTTGTTTGGGTGGGTGGTTGTATCTTATAGCATATTAATCTCTGTAGTTCATTTAATGCCAAATCCAGTTTATACATATATATTAAATATATGTGATTTGTAAACGAATAGTCTGTTGGGAACATTATTTTTGAAGAGCTATTTGTTTTCACACTCTTAAATAGTTTCAAGTATTGCTATCCAACATTAGTAATTATATTCAACATAAATGGTTTCAAGTTTAGCGGATGATTTAAAAACTCAATTTGACCCCTTGATGAAACCCTAGCCCAGACGGCTGGGGCTGCAGAATACAGACTACATCTCTGCAGAGGGTTGAAACTCTCTTAACGAATGTCTTGGATATAACATTAATCTATCTGATGACAAAGTTCCAGCCTTGGAGATTTGGGGAATATGGAGTTCCCCTTCATAACCATTGTTTCTAAGTCCACCCTCACCCGAGGTGGTATCATCTGATTGGGTTTATCTATGGGTCAAAGAGAACTATTTGAAATTCAAACGGTGTGCAAACAAATGATTTATGCTAAATTGAATTGTTAGAAATAGAACTCTTTGATCATTTAATAGTATGTAAACAAATAATTGTGTCAATGAATGAATACTGGTCAATAAAATAATCAGTATGAAATAGCAATAATTGTAACCACTTCACTGTGTACAAAAAATGAATAGTAAATTGAATTATTCAAGTTAGACTGAAACGCTAGAAATCATTTAACAGTGTGAATAGCAGAGCACAGGCTTCTTTTAAAATGTTATCAACAAAATGTGTTAACAAATCATATATTTCATATATATGTATAAACAGAATTTGGTATTAAATAATTTACAACGGCTGATATGCCATAAAACCAAA
>OY757910.1:36361944-36421944 GCA_963585895.1 Sepioteuthis lessoniana | reverse complement strand
CACACGTCTAAAATCTGTTCAGACATCTTGACATAGGCTTACGAAAAGACTGGTTAAGTGAAAGTCATAGTTGTGAGAGCATTTATCTTCGTTTATTTTATATCTGAAATATCAAGATATTGCTCTTTATTATTCTGCATAAAGCATTATATTTTACAGAGCCAGTCCGATTTCAACTGGAACTTAATAATATATATATATATATATATATATATATATATATATATATATATATATAGTGTGTGTGTGTGTGTGTGTGTGTGTGTGTGTGTGTGTGTGTGTGTTAAGCAAAGATAAATCAATTACATATCCTCACGTGTTCTCTCCGTGATGAGGAGCAAAAGCATTTCACAGAAGTAACGTGGAGTGTGTCTCTGTGGTGAAGTGGCTGACGTGCTAAGTTAGTTCATTATATTCAGCAAGTTCGAGCTCCAGTCTTGCTATTACGTTCACTTTCAGACTAATACCCTTGGGAACGGTATTAACCCATTTATCCGCCAGCTATTTATTGAATCTAGCCACCACCGTTTTTCTTCAAGGATGGCTTTGGTATTAGATAACACATGAATGTTAATATACCATCAAACAAAACAAAAAAAAACAAAAAAAAAAAAACGAAACCGAACTATACGTAACTCTCTTGGATAAGACTCGAATCTACCATTTTTCTGTGTGCCCTCAATTTAGCTCTCAACCTTCTCCTCGGATCTTCGACATTCGTAGATAAGAATAGCCGAGTGTTATTTTCAAAATGAAATGTGCACGATATAGCCGACAGGTAGAAGCTCTATGCAGTCTTCCAACATTTGGGCTTCGTGAATTTCTCCCGGCAGAAATAAAAATTAAAAAAAAAATGATTTGCGAATACAGTTCATCGCTGTGTTGGTAATCGTGCTGTGCAAGCAAGTTAAATAAAAGATTAGGTTATTTTATTCAAATATTGAAATATCTTCTTTTTTTTTTAATTCACAAGAAGAGAGAAATTACCAAAATATATAATTTTGAAAATACCCTGTTTGATAAGTTATGTACGAGAAAATAGATGATGCTAAATTACTAAAAACGGACGTTTTAGTCCACACATGATTTCTATACACTTAAACAGATAAATAGGAGGAAAATAGATTAGAAAGAGAAAGTTAAAGGAATTAACTGATAGATAGATAGATAGATAGATAGATAGATAGATAAAAATGGAAGAATTATAACTGATAGAGAGAGAGAAAGAGAAAGAAACGGGAAATGAGAGAGAGAGAGAGAGAGAGCGAAAGAAACAGAGAAATTAGCACAGAAAGAAAGAAAGAAAGAAAGAAAGAAAGAAAGAAAGAAAGAAAGAGAGGGCGACAGAGAAAAATTGAGAAATTAATAAAGATATATCAAGAGAAAAACAGAGATAGAATTTAATATAGATAGATAAATAAAAAAGATACCATTAAGAAAGAAAGAAAAAAGAAAGATAACGATAACAGAGAGATAGAGGGAGAAGGAGAGAAGGAGAGAGAGAGAACGAAAGAAAGCAGAGGTGAAAGGTCTATATATGCAAAGCATGAACTGCATGCCTTAACTTTTTTTTTTTCAGAATAAATACTTTTGTGTAATATAAAATCAATTATTGATCATTTTTCCCCGTCCTATTTGTTCTACAATTTCTTGCATTTTCCATAAGTCAAGATAAGTGTAAGAGAGACAGTCAGAAAAAAGCAAAAATATTTTTGCTTGCATTCTCACCATGTTAAAAAAAAAGGTCGTGGCTTTTATCTTCCCTGTTTTATTATTCCCTTCAAGCTGGGTGCATGAAAAAAAAAGAGACAGGACGTAATAATGAGTGGGTGAAAGAGAGACCTTCACATAAAAGCAAAAATATTTTCGCTTGTGTTGTAGTCAAGGTTTGCAAAGGTCGTGGCTTTCGTCTTCCCAGTTTTATAATTTCTTTCAGGCTGGACGCATAAAAAGAAAGACAGAATAATAAAGTACGGTGGGGGGGGATCAAAGAGAAAAAGCCACTGAAAAGTAGAGACTCTTTTACTTGCTTTTCGGCTGTATTAAGCCAGTATACAATCTCTACTAAAGTGATTATGTTTTTATTGTCTCGTGCGTCTGAAATCAAAGACTTGCCTATTCAAAGAACTTATAATCGGGCTGATTTAGACAAACATTTTGTATTATTCACTTCTGAACAACATTTTTTTATGAAGTTATTTTTCACGTTAAGCAAAGATTTAAAACAATTGTAAAGTTCAGATTTGTTGAATGATTAAATCCAAAGCTTTTTTTACGCTTACTAAAAAAGAATTCTGATGGAAGTGTTTTCAACATTGGATGTATATAAAAACATATTGGAGATGGATGGATTGAAAGGAGAGCTGAAATTAGTTGATTTTGCAAAATATTCAATTGCAGATATAATATGGGAACATGAAGAAAACCAAGCTCTGGCTAAAGTAACCAAATTTCAACGTCAGATTCTGACCGTACCTGCCACATCTACTTCCTCTGAGAGATCTTTTTTCTTCACAAAAGCGTGAAAATAATTATGTGACGTGTTCTAAAAGTGATTAAGTACTTTTTCTTTAATTTCCCTGAATAAGAACCTTTTTAAAAAAGATGAAGGTTGAGTGTTGTGCTGATACATTTTGCAACAAAGTGATTGATGATTTTGCCAAAAAGAAAATAGGAATTGAATTGATTTACTAATACATTTTAATAACTCACTATTTGTAGATTTTTTTTTTTCAGTAATCATCGTCACCAGGGTACTACAAATGGGGCGAGGGAACAGTGAAGAGGGATATCAATTCTGAAGCGGGACCTGTTGTTAGAAGTGTATTTGCTCACATTAAAATTAATTCACATCACATTCCTATATGAGGGGGAAAGCAAATAATTTTGCTGGGGCGCAGAATAAGGCAAACTTTTTCGCTCTCCCCTTTGGTGATAAACCAGCATAATAGACTGCATGTTATAGTATTTGTCATAGGTCTTACCCAACGGATGAGTATGGCACAAGGAGTTTTTAAGGTAGATCCAGGCGCGGGTTCGAAGCCCATACACACCCGGTGCTTTGAAAAATGCCTCGAGCTCCGTCGGCATTCCTCTATAAAGAAGCGCCTCAGACACCAGGCGATAAACCCAACCCTCCCGTAGAGGGTTAGAGCTCGGGGGACGGTTCCCTAAGGTTCCAGGATGCCGGAGTCAGCCGTGAGATGCAAATTCTGGGCCTCCCAGCACCTGCATCAGACAGCCTCGACCGATTGCCACCGAGTTAGAACACACTTGATCTGATCTACGTACCGAACAACATGGCCAGCCGAAGTGGGTCTCAGAGCAGCGGCTCGATGTATAGTTAAAAGTATAATAGACAGAATGTTCAGGTTCTCCATTCACCATTCACCACGGAAAGAGAGTTATATAATCCAACATGGAGAAAATGAGTCACAGTGAGACAGACAGACAGACAGAGGGACAGACAGAAATCCATATTGATAGTGATTAAGAAATTAAAAGAGTAAGTGTTAGAAGAAAGAGGAATCGAAATTAATATTGATATTGACAGAGAGAGGAACTGAAAAAAGAAAATTTAGCATACGCGCGCGCACACATAAACACACTAACATAGATAGATAGATAGATAGATAGATAGATAGATATGAACCGTGCTAATACGAAAATTCAAACAATTCAGCCAACAAAAATACCATAGAGATATGAACAGTATTAAAAAGAAAGAAAGAAAGAAAGAAAGAAAGAAAGAAAGATAGATAGATAGATAGATAGATAGATAAGAAGAGCCTTAGGTGGATAAATTTGAATAGTATACTGTAGATATTCGCAGTATGTGATAGATAGATAGATAGATAGATAGATAGATAGATAGTGATTTATGTATTTATTTCTTGTGGGATTTTACTTAAGATATCTGGACCTTGATCTTAGCGGGGTCAACGTAACCATTTAAATATCACTTTTTACTCGATCCCTCCCGACCTTAAGAGGGAATAAAGAGCCTTTCCACTTTCCCCGAGCACTTAACACGTCACATTAGTCTCCATTTTCTCTCATAACCTAACCACCAATGTCTTATACTCCCCTCCTCCTATAAAAATAGAACACTCATTTCCGAATTTGGACAACTTTCCTTTCTTTATTCCTTCCTTCTTTCCTTCCTTCTTTCTTTCTTTTTTTACTTTTTTTTTTTTTTCACTTTGATAACAGTTTTTTTGTAGTTGATCCCATTCAACCCTAAAAGCGATGGTGACAACATCTACCGTCCGAGATGCATTTACCTAACGAAATTTTTTGTTTGGTTGTTTTTTTGTTTTTGTTTTGTTTTTTTTTTGTAAATTTTTTTAAGGTACCTTTCTTCAAGACAAAGTAGCCTAGCCTCCTTCCGATGGAATTTCGAGGTAAAATTGAAACAAATGATTGCTTCACTACTAGAAATGAATTACTTTGATCGATATTGGTCTGAATACGTTCGATTTTTTCGAGACAGATCGGAAAAAAATAATTCAGAGTTATGCCTGTAAACTCTAATATAAAGGTACCTCACATGGTATCTTCATGTGTGAGTTTACACACGTTTCGTGGAAGAAAATATAGAAAATATTAGAATAGATAGATAGATAGATAGATAGATAGATAGATACGATCCTTAATCGGTAAAGAGAAATCAGTTATAGGTAGAAAAACCGACAGATAGATATAAAGAGACCGAGATAGATAGATAGATAGATAGATACGATATGATACGATATGACACAATACGATGTAACTGGGTAGTCGACGGTGGATATCGGTGATAAAAAGCAATAATAATAATAATCATTATAGTAATAATAATTATAATAATAATAATGATAGTGTTCGTAGAAAATCGGGTCAGTACAATGTCTATAATTTTAAAAAAACATTGATTTTCCGTTACTCATAAAATCTTTTGAACTTTTGTCTTTTAAATGAAGACTATCTAATTCCCAAAATCATTTTCACCTGAATTATTTCGAAATCACGAAAGAATAGTTTAAATTTACTGCGCTAATCTCTATATGGCTCATGACTTCTCTCAATCGATGAAAAATACGCACCTGATACAGTCTAAAAGCGCTAAGTAAGAACAGTTTCTGTCCTCAATACAACCGGAAAAAACATCAGGAACCATCTCTATTAAATCATGACCAGCCTTTGCAGAAATAAAGTCTCAATTTAAGGCACTAAATATAGACCATGAAGACGATACAGGAAAACCTGAGACTAGCGAAGTTAGTTCGAGAAATAAAGTACAAAATAGCAGGATAACGGACTTTAACGAAGTTAAAAACTTGGTTTTTTTTTTTGTGACCCGCTGTTAATGAACAGTCACGACTGTTCTCGGTTAGATCTGTATCAGGCGTGCAGATAATAAACAACCCCTGGGTCTGGTATAGCCACAATATACTACCCATGATAAAAATGTTGAATCAAAATATGACACAACGTGGGACCCAGGCAACAGGCTTGGGTGTTATGATCGGCAGGTACTCTCCTGTTTGTCAACATGGGAGACCAGTTGTCATTCTGGGACTATTCATAGTTACTTTTTCGGGTACACGAATGACGAGTTAAGAAACCACACCAACCTGAGAAGTAAAAAAAAACATGGACTAGGGAAGACAACCAATTAGCATTACACTGCTATTTTAGGTGCAACCCTACACAAAGAGGATAAAGGAAAACAATGATAGAGATCTGGCAAGAATGTGCTTGTTTTCAGACAAGTCAAAGACTTACCGATCGAGTCAGGACAATAATAAAGAAAAGTTGTTTTTCTGACCTTGAAATACTAGAAATACACCAGAAAATAAATAATGAACAAGATAGTAATGCAGTACCTGACATATCAGGTGTTAACAATGAAAAACAGCCCAATCGAAATGAACCACCTACTTCGGAAAAGGGAAAAACCACACAACCAAACAACCCAGAACAAACACAAACACAAGAACAAAAGCTAAATCTAGAAAATTCAAAGAGAATTATGGACAATGAAAAGACTACCTTACTATCACTAAGAAACATAGAATGGAGAACAGTTAAGACGGAAACGAATACAATGAATCAAGTATAACCTTATATTTCAACGAATAATATAACCGAATTAAATGAACCAATCTATGCAAAGATGAAATTAATTTGTGAGAAAATCGGGATCCCCTCAAAGAGCACGGAGAAAAAAATCAAAACCAGAATAGGAAATTCGATTAGAAACGCAGATAAAAAAAAATCCACAAAAACAGGTCAAAATGATAAAACAAAGGAAAAACGCTGGAACATGTGAGACAAAAAGAAAAAGGCAATGCAAAAAGAAACAAATAACAATACAACTTGAGAAAATAAACTAGAAAGTCCAGGCGAAAGAAGGAAGACTAAAGAGATATCAACAAAGGATAAAACAATACAGAAAAAAACAGGAAATTCCACAACAACTAAAAAAAATTCTACCAGCAATTGGAGGGTCCTTACAGGAAAACATACCAACAACCGGATGCAAAAGAAACCGAACGATTTTGGACAAAAATATGGCAACCAAAAAACATAATGAAAAAGCCAAGTTGATAAACAACATGACTAAGGAATTATAAGGGCTCGAAGAAGGCTCGAAAGTGGAAATACACATTGATTCACTCAAAATAACACTAACAAAATATCAAACTGGAAAACGCCAGGCCATGATGGAACCTATGGTATCTGGTTTAAGAAGTTCACCTGCATTCACGACAGACTAGCACTAGAAAGGAACAGATGCCTACAAGGAGTACACGTGCCCGAATGGATGACCAAAGGAAAGACCACATAAATCTAAAAACACCCAAGCAAACGTACTGCTCTAAAAAAGTATAGACCCATAACCTGCCTACTGATGATGTGATAAATATCAACAGTACAAACAAGGGAAAAGATTTACTACTCGCTAACAAGCCGCAGATCCTATTTACCCAACCCCTCCGCTCGGGCAGGATATGACACAAGGTCATTTTTTTAAGCGGAGTTTAACAGGTTTCAATTCAGAGATTGTCCCCTGAGGAGCATAAAGGATGCCGAAAACTATTCAGTGGCACAGAAGAGTTATTTTACATAGATCAACACATCCTAAATAAAAGCAAGACCAGACAGAAAAATCTATCTATAGCCTTGATTGATTACAAAAAGCATATGATAAGGTTCCACAAAGCTGAATAAAAAACTGCCTCAAAATGTATAAAATACCACATTAAGTCATAAACTGTATCAAGAAAACCATGAAAACCTGGAAAGTGGAATTGACAGCAGGAGGAAGAAGCTTAGCTGAAGCAAAGACCCAAAGAGGTATATTTCAAGGAGATGCACTATCACCGTTACAGTTCATAATTGCCATGATGCCACTTGACCACATACTCAGAAAATGCACAGCTGGATACAAACTTAGTAGATCGCAAGAAAAGATCAATCATCTAGTCTACATGGATGACATCAAACTATTAGCAAAAACTGAAAAAAAACTGAAACCTCTTATACATGCAGTTAGAATATACAGTCAGGAAATAAGGATGGAATTTGGCACAGAAAAATTGGCCATGCTAGTAATGAAAGGTGGCAAACGACATCTGACTGATGGAATGGAACGACTAAATCAAGACAAGATTAGAACGCTTGGAGAAAAGGAAACCTACAAATACCTGAGCATCTTGGAGGCTGACACCATCAAACAAGTGGAAATGAATGACAAAATTAAGAAAGAATACATCTAAACTTAAGCAAATGGACCAAAGAACAAGGAAACTAATGACTATGCATAAGACAGTACACCCCAGAGACGACGTTGACAGACTATATATATATCAAGAAAGGAGGGAGGAAGAGGACTTGCCAGCTCTGAAGACAGTGTTGACGCATCGATAAAACGACTCGAGGACTACATAGAAAAACACGAAGGAGGACTGATTACAGCCATCAAAAACAATACTGATAACACGATGACCAACAGAATGACAATAACTAGGAAACAAAAATGGGAAGAAAAACAACTCTATGAGCTCTTTAAATAACTAATAAACAACATAACAGCAAAAAACGACGCCATAAGAACCTATCATATCAAAGAGAGAATAGATAAGAAGCAACAAAATAGAAAATGTAGGTTATGTGGTGATAGAGACAAAACCATCAATCACATAATAACTGAATGCCGTAAATTAGCACAGAAGGAGTATAAGACTAGACACGACTGGGTGGTAACGTGATCAACTAGGAGATGTGCAAGAAATTTAAGTTTTACCATGCGAACAAATGGTATATGCACAACTCAGCATTTGTCCAGGAGAAATACACGCACAAACTCCAATTGGAATTTGACATACAAAAGGATCACTTAATCTTGGCCAGAAGACCAAACCTCATAGTAATCAACAAAAAAAAAGAGAACTTTGAAAAATTGTGGATTTTGCTGTACCGGCTGACCACAGAATAAAACTAAAAGAAAGTGAAAACAAGAGAATAAACACCAGAACCTTGCTAGGGAACTGAAAAAAACTATGGAACATGAAGGTGACGATTTTACCAATCGTTAATGGTGCTTTCAATACAGTAACTAAAGAATTATTAAAAGGACTGGAGGATTGGAAATTGGAGGACGAGTGGAGACTATTCAAACAATATAATTGCTTAGAACGGCCATAATACTGAGAAGAGTCCTGGAGACTTGAGAAAACTTAGTGTCACCCTAACTCCAGTGAAAGAAAAACACCAGCAACATCACGGGACACTTTTACAGCAGACACCGAAAAAATTCATAACCGTCACGCATTTTATTATCGCAAAAAATCAGTACAGTATTTACAAATAAATAAATACGCGATAACTTAGAGCTACAAACCTTCGGGAAATTATCTCTTTTTTAAAAAATATATTTCTATCGTGTCATTTGTATTTATTCTTTAATAAAAATTCATCAAAAATGTATTAACGGTATAATTAATTAAACTTTTTTTTCTAAACTTTTTGTTGGCCCAGTCGACTGGGGCTGCAGAATACACCGACTGTATCTCTGCAAATGGGTAAAATTCCCCCAACGAGAGTCCTGGTATGACATTAACGAATCTGGTGATGAGGCTCCAGTAATACAGGAAATTTGGGGAATGATGAGTATCTCTTTATTGCCATTGCTCCCACGTCCACTCTATTCCGGAGTGGTAGCACCTGAAAGTATCCTATCTATGGGTCAAATAAAACTAAATTTTGTACTTATGCTAAACTGAATTGTTTGTTATAAAACTCATAAAATATTTAAACTGTGTACTTACGACGAAGAATTGTTTGAAAATGGTGCAGGTAGAACTATACTGCGTACTTTTGTTAAACTGAATTGTTTGAAATAGAACTGTTTATATGTATAAAAATGGATTCGGGATTGAATACCTTCAATGATTGATATGCCATAATACCAAGCATAACCAAACCAAACGATATATATATATATATATATATATGTGTGTGTGTGTGTGTGTGTGTGTGGTTGGGAAGCAGTCTTTCATTTAAGCATGTTTTATTAAATAATTGACACATTTTGTCTATATTATTTCATTAAGATCCTTTCAAGTTTCCTGGTAAGTGTCTTGGTTTCAGGTTGGAATTGGTGAATTAATTTACCAAAATTGTCCAGAGCGCTTTCAGACCTTTCATAGGCCATCATCAGGGGTTGCTGGCATATATAAAGAGTGTTTTTTAAGAGTTTTTAAAAAAAGATTTTTAGGTTTTTTCATAACACAACGAAATTATGTGACCGCAAAGTTGAATAAAACAGAGATTCTTATTAATTTAAAAAACAGAATGCTATCGACAGAAGCAATATGGAATATCTAAAATTACAAAAAAACTAATGGAATTTCAAAATATATTCACTACTTTCAAAATTAATTCTATTGATTTTAGGGGTGGTTGTTTTTATATGTAGAGCTTCTAAGATTTGTAGTCGTAGCTTATTAATTTCGGGTGTTATTATAGTAATGTTTTCAACTAGTATTTTTCGAAATTTCTATTTGGGAATAGAATGGGTTTTAAGCAGTAAAGCAATGGAGCGAGAATCATTAAGGTGCATCGTGAGCCGTCTTGAAAGAGTTGTAGTTGTAAGGCCTACATACGTATAATTTTCTTTGGAGACACAGTCTTCCAAGGGACATTTGAACATATATACGACGTTCGTTCTATCAAGAAGTTCAATGGAGTGGGGAAGAGTTACTGAAAGCAATTGGGTTGAAGGTTTTAAATTTGTTGTAGTCAATGATAAATCTTATTTTTTGGTAGGATCGGTAGGGAGAACATTTTTTGGGATAATATTTTTAGTATATGTTCATCTATCTTATAATTACTATGAAAGTGGTTTTTGTAGTAAAGGTTTATTGATTGTTTATGGTTTAGGGTATTGTCTATGTTATGTTGTTTAGTTTTATTAATGAAATGTTTAATTTCTGTATCAACAATGTAGTTGGAAAACCCATTATTAGTAGGTGTTTATTTTATATTTTTATGTTCATTAAGGAAGATAGTTAAAGAAGATATTTGTTTAGCTCTGGAAATAAGTGTTTTTATGATTTTTCTTTTATAACAGAAGAGGCATTCATTTTATTATTATTTTCTTTATTATTTAATCAAAGATGCTTATACATATATATATATATATATATATATATATATATATATATACCAACCCTTCCACACGAGCAGGATGCAGCACATGGTCAATTTTGTAGAAGAGTTTGAATAAAATAAATAGACCCATTTCTGCAGTCATTTGCCTTGTGTGAAAGATACGCAGTTTAGCTGCCGGGATAAGAGTTAGCCTAAGATCAATGCCAACTAGATCATTTGGGCGAAGGTATCTGATGTTGCAAGACCCAAACCCCCCCGTGAACCCAAAGGAGACATCACTGATGACCCATCCCGATGCATCAATAAGGATTTAAAATATAAGTAAACAGGTTTGAGTACAGAGCTTTTCTTCTTGACCGGTTGCCATACTAAGGGCAAAGTCCCCAGTCTGACTTCCGATTTATCCATAGCTGTGGAGGGAATAGTTTTCAAGGTTTTTTGGCTATATGTGAAGTGCAAATAACCTCGTCCAGGATTTGAACTCTTGTCACCATGCCCATCTCCAAAGATTATAAGCATTATACTAAAAACGCATCCAAAATACTATAAAGTTCAAGTGAATGTTCGATCCAGCAGACAACGGTCCGAGAATTTT
This sequence comes from Sepioteuthis lessoniana, assembly GCA_963585895.1. NCBI lineage: Eukaryota > Metazoa > Mollusca > Cephalopoda > Myopsida > Loliginidae > Sepioteuthis > Sepioteuthis lessoniana. Next base: position 36,410,690 of record OY757910.1, on the reverse strand, counting down.
AAAATGTCCCCTTGGATTGTATAGAATGTTACCTTGGATGGTTCACAATGTACAATGCTAGTGAAATCATCCTACAGTGAATTATGAACACGAACATAATATTTTTCTAATTTTCAAGGGATTAGATAAGAAAGGAAAAAGAAAAATATATGTTAATGACAATATATTGTCAGATAAATCCGTTTGTGAATTTGATTCCATTTTAACAGATTCATTCATGCAAAGTCTTCATATATCATCATCATCATTATCAGGCTGTGCTGCTAGCACGGATTTCCCTAACTCTCTCTCTCTCTCTCTCTCTCTCTCTCTCTCTCTCTTTCTCTCTCTCTCTCTCTCGCCATTCGTCTCTATTGTCTTTCGGCAGGTCATCTAGATTACATCTTGTGTCTATACAGAGCTGCTGTATACATATATATTTATAAAAGTAAGTAAAGTTGACAACCTAAGGAGAGGGTGATCCGAAGGCTTCCTTTTCAATAGCTACCATACTGAGGTGTTGGGGGAGAACGGTACTCCTTTCCCTAGATTGCTCTACGCTTGATTTGTCATTTATAATGCTGAGGGTTAAGCAAGGCGGCATGAAGTACCATTTTTTTTTAGTTTTTGGTATGACTCGACCTGGGATTGAACCCCGATCTCCCGGACCACTGGCGAACATTCTACTTATTAGACCAATATTATGGTGCTTGGAGAATCATGTCCGATTTTAGAATGAACTTTTATTCCTGAATCAATGAATTCCAACAGTACTATTATCTTTTTCATCATCATGTCATGCTGCTAGCACGGATTTCCCTAACTCTCACTCACCATCCGTCTAAATCATCCATCGCTTCCAGTAGGCCTTTATGTGTCCGTACAGAGCTGCTGTAGATAGATTCTTGCTGGTCGTCCTACACTTGCACGTCCAGGTGAAGGGGTTCATTAGAGAACGTCGCTTCTCTGAGCTTCTATACATTTCTATTATTGATTAACAAGGTTATTTATGCCAATACGATAAAAGTCAAAACGTTTTGATGCTAAGAAATCTTTAAATGCAATCTTCACTTCTCCTTTAGAAGGGAACATTTTTTTACGTAAAAATATATGTCCTGATACTTGAAAAGATATTAGTGATGAGTGAGATATTAGATGTATGAGGCAAAGTCTCCTATCCAAGTCATCTTGTGACCAAGCATTGTCATGATATAAAAATATGCCCAAATGGTAAAAGCACCATTTCTCTTTTTTTTTCTCATATTCAGGATTAAGGGCATAAAAATCAAATTCTTAAATAAGTGATGGAAAATTAATAAAGCGAACACTTTCATCATTAGGAATGTGAAATTTTTCCAAACAACTTTTAAAGTAATAAGTTAGAACAGAATTTAAACATTTTATACTAAAATCGGATGCTATTTTCAAAATAACCTAATATATATATATATATATATATATATATATATGTGCGTGTGTGTGTGTGGTTAACTTCCGTTCTTTCCTCGGGAAAGGAGACCGTGGAATCGCTATGAGCTACAGCGACATAACAGTTGCACTAGTCTCTACGTTTTATAAAGCCATCTCAAAAGCAGCTAAAGAATTTTTTTTCCGTTTCGGTGAGTGTAAAATTTTTAAATGAATGTTTTAGATTTTATTTTGTCGATGAAAGTAAAATCTTTGCTAAATATTATCTGTGATTTAAATGAAAAGACAAATGTATTAATTTGATTTTTTAGTTATAAAGTGAACTATCTGAAAGCAAGCTAAAAGTTGTTTTTTTTACTTCTGTTAAAAATTATACACAATCATAGAATAGATAAGTTAGAATAAAATGAAATGTCTCGAATATTGCGAGAAAATATTTTTAGATAGCTTATTATAGAGTATCCCGTAGCAGATATAAAAAAAAGGAATCAGAAGGAAATAATCTTTACAGGAATTAATCCTACAATAACGATTTCCCACGAGCTGTCTGCTGTGTTAATCTGTGCACACAAGACGCCCAAGAAATAACAGCCATTTGCTCAGGGCCTAAAATTCATCGGTGAGTTTTAAAAATAGCTTAATTGTAAACTTTAAATAAGTTAAAACTTAAATATATGAGCGGGAGGAACAAGAAGTAAAGGAAAAAAGAAAAAAGGGGGGTAATAAAAAACCTTTAGAAAAAAGGAAGAAAAGGGAAAAGGAAAAAAAGGAAAGGAAACGGGTATTTTTTTGTTTTTCTTATTTTACAAACTAAACCACGGAAGCCATGGGAAGCAGCATGGTGGACGTGAAGTAAGGGGGGTGAACCCAGCAACAGGTCAACGACGCGCCTCATCAGATACTGGGCGGACAAACCCCCACAAGTCAACGGCCAGGGTCAAATTGTTCATTCGAGGAACTACTGCTATTCATTACTTAGGATGGTGTCTATTGATGAGATTGAAATACAGCCATCGAAAGATAATCATGACTCTCACTCAAACTACATGCCCAAACCGCATCGTTCTTCACACGGGTAAAAAAGAAGTACGTTCTGCTGAGGTTGGAGCTCTGGCCCGAGTGTAGGAAAAAATCAGCTACAGAACGCAAGCACAAACAAAAACTACTTAAATGTAAAAACACAATACAAATAGTGACATTTAACGTTAAAACATTAAATAGAATAGGCCAATTACCGGAGCTGACAGCTTCTGCAATAGATCATAACATCGACATAATATGCGTAGAACACAGATACCATCATAGCGAAAAAGATATGAAATACCATAAAACTGGCATTGGAGGGACATTTGTCTCGCCACCTGCATGGAAAACTATCAACGCCGCAATAGGAGGTGTAGATATACATATCGGCTCACGGACCCTGAAACCCAAAATGCAACCAAGGATGATGGTAGCCACTTTTAACGGCAACCCCAGCATCTCCTGCTACAGCTCTACCAACGCTAGTGATAAAACCGACCTCGATGCCTTCTATAACGAGTTATCCTGTCTTGTTCGCAGTATCCTCAAACACAAAGTTCAAATCATCGGGTGAGACATGAATGCACAAATAGGTAAAAATGTAAGCAACAAATTCAGCTTGCGTAGAAATAGGGAACATCTAACGGACTTCACACTAGAAAATAGATTAAAATCCCTTAATACTAAATTTCAGAAAAGAATGGGAAAATTTATGACCTACAGTTATTCAAATATCGCTAAAGCACAGATAGACTACTTACTCATGAATAAGAAATGGATTAATAGTACATTGAATGGTAAGGGATATTCCTCTTTTGAAGGTGTGTCTTCCGATCACCGAAATATCACGACAAAGATATGTCTGAACTTATGTAGAAATGCGGCACAAACAACTACAGTCGAACAATATGACTGGTCTCTGTTTAACAATGGAGATATTAGCGATAAATATAAGATAACACTAAGAAACAAATTCGATGCACTTTAGAAGATATCAGAAACACTTACTCCGAATGACGAATATGAAAACTTCGTCAATGCCCACTTGGAAGCGGCAGCAGAATGCATACCAATCAAACTAAGAGCAAAACATAGAGTTTCCTGAGAGACATTAGCAGTTAAGAAAAAACGTGACGACCTGAAAACCGCATCCCTTTCCAATAGTAGAAATGTAGCATGGAAGACTTGCCGAGAGCGATGAACGATAGGGACGAGTGGCGGCAAAGGGTCTGGGAAATTCGTGCCAGTATCATGCAATGATGATGATGATAATGATAAAGCCATGCTTCTAAATTGTATCCAACCTGAAATCGGTAAAATTCTTAAAAAGTGTCAGAACGATTTTCAAAGAAACTGTTCACATTCTCAAAGATTCTGACGATCCATCAAATTATTGAAGGAATACGTGTAAATGCCACGTAGGTTATAAGGAACTTCCTAAACTCTTTCCTAGGGGTATTATTCGGTAAGTGAACGTCACGTCTCAACTGGTGTTCGAACTCACTTCCTACAATATCAGAGTCCAGAACATTAGCCACTACGACATGGAAAAACCCCGAAGATATTCGAAGGATAAGGTTACTCTTGCGGCATTGCATGCAGCAGCTTGAAATTTCGATTTGAATCTGTTATAGAATTTTGAATTTTTTTGAAGAACACCACATCCTTCGTCGGCGGAAATGTGGTTGGTAGCGATAAGATATGTGAAGAAATATCTTCAAGTGATATCAGCTTTTGAGAAGTACTTTCAAATAATAACGTTGTAAATAAGCGAACATTAAACACGTAAATAAATGTACGAGATTTGTTTTATTTCAAAGTGGATTAATTGCTTTCGATTCTATTTGGAAACTACAAAATCATTTCGTTGAATTGTTATGGGTTTAGCCGTCTGTAATTCATTGATACAGGCAGGATGTTTTAAACACATACATACATAATCAAAAATACACTCACACACACATGCGCGCATACATATATATATATATATATATAAGATTATTTCTTCAACGAGTGAAAAGAAAATATTTAAAAACGAATAGTTCTGCAAATGATTTCAAATTATATTCATCTATTTATCTATTATTATTTCATATTCTTGTGCTACACAGGCTTCCGATATTATCGTCCTCGTCAGGTTTTTGAATTATGGCTAATGGTTAAATTTGTTTAAAGTAAACAGTGTTCTAATAGGTTGTTTTGAATTTGTTTCATTCCAGTTTTGTGTCTGTGATTGTTTCATTAGAGTTAATTGTCCGTGAAGTTTTGGTTATCATATTAATGACTTTTTGTTCTTTCCTTTTTTTTTCTCAAAACCATGTAAATGTGGTTTTCATGTGCTTGCAAATATATAAGTATATATATATATATATATATATATCGATTTAAAAAAGCTTATGCATTCTAAAAAAGGAACCCTTTCTTTTTGTCTCGTGTCCTCAAAGAATGTCCGAGATACAGGCAGTACGGAAGAATTACAGCAATTGACAACGAAAAAGATGGGAGTGCGAGAAACCAGAGAAGAAAATAAAAGACCGTCAGCCAGGGAAACTAGCGGGATTCAATCTGTTATTTTCTCTTGAATGATTCAGTTGTGGTGGTGATAAAATCACTAGAGTCGAATAAAATTATTTCATAAAATTGATTTGGTTTGCACTGGCCTAGACGGTGTTTTATATGGAGCGCTTCGAGAATAGATACGTATAAGTCATTGTCGGACGTCTCCAAAAAGCTATACATATCGGATTATGTTCGTTTGCATAGACTGGATTGTCCAAAAGATGCTGCGAAACGGCAGAGAATGAGTAGCGGTTGCGTGAGTCTATTGGGCTGTTCAAACCATTTCTACGGATAGTAAGGGATATATGCTGCGGGATTCTAATCTCCAATCGATGAGTGATACGCCTGATGTAACAAACATCACATACATTCACAATTAATCCTATTTACCCAACCCCTCCGCTCGGGCAGGATATGACACAAGGTCAACTTTTAAGCGGAGTTTACCAGGTTTGAATTCAGAGTTTTCCTTCTCCTAGACTAGTTGCCTCACCAAGGCTGAAGAACCCAGTCTGTCCCACTATTTACCCATAGCTAATATATATATATATATATATATATATATATATATATATTACGCGTAATTCAACTGGGCAGACTTTATTAATGACTATGGTGCCAATCCAACGTTTTCGGGTGTAAGGAATGGATTTTATACAGCATTTAAGGTGATTGCTCTTGAAAAGTAGATATTGTTTGGTGTCTGTTGATTTTTGCAGAATATCTGTGAGGATTTAGCTATTTTCATTTTTGATCAGGAACTATCATTCGTTGACACATATGGTAGTTCTTTTTAAAATGTGGTCTAAAATTCAACCGCGAATGACAACCCCGGCCCAACAATCGAATCTTGCTAGAGTCCCAGAAATACCCGAGAAGAAACGGACATTAGCACTCTCTTTCTCACCAGTTATCTTCCCTCGTCGGACGCATTGCCAACGACAGTGGTCACATCATCGGTGGAGAAGTGAATGTTTTCGTAGCCAAAGTTGAAAATAGTAAATTCTACTTATACAACTAGCCAAACAGAGATGGAGAAAATCTAGTTGACTTTTTACTCGAGAACAGTCTGGCATACCTAAATAGTAAATTCTAAAAAAGAGAAGGAAAACTATGGACCTGTACCTGCACACACAATTCAAAATCAAAGCTAGATTATATATTCACATGTAAAATGTAAATAAATATTACTTTGAAATGTGAGATACACACCTCTATTGAAGAAGTATCTAAACAGAATCGTCTCAGCAAAGATTCAGCTGAATCATCCCAGAAATAAAAAAAAAAAAACAAGCAGTTAAAGCATCACCATACAAGTGGTCCTCACTTGCCAAGAGTAATATTCGAAATCAATATACGATAATTATTAGAAACAAGTTTTTACTTTTCAGGAAAAATCTAAAAGACTTTAGAATTAAATAAAATCAAAACAACTTCTCAGCACAAGCTTTACTATAAAGAAATTTAACACTAAACCAAAATTCAAACGCATGAAAAGAACTAAAATATCTTAAACACGTGTAGCACAAGAATATGGAAGAATGATAAATCAATAATACACTTAAATACCATTTTTGAAATCCTTTGAGGACCTATTCCTTTTTAAATATTTTCTTTTCATTCATGGAAATAATATATATATATGTTCATGTGTGTGCTCGTGTGTGAGCGCGCATATAAGTATACACAAATACCTTGCCGATATCAGATGAATCACTGATGGCTAAACCCATAAAAATTCAACGAAATGATTTTGTAATTTCCAGATAGAATCGAAAGCAATTAATCCACTTTGAAATAAAACAAATGTTGAACATTCATTTATGTGTTTAATGTTTGCTTATTTACATCGTTGTTATTTGAAAGTACTTCTCGAAAGCTGATATCACTTGAAGATATTTCTTCACATATCTTATCACAATCGAACACATTTCCTCCGACGTAGGATGTGACGTTCTTCAAGAAAATTCAAAATTCTATAACAAACAGTTTCAAAGCGAAAGATTCTGCTGGCTTAAAGACAGTGGGAGGAATTTCTTTCTTCGAATATACCTGGGTTGTTCCTCTGTCGTAGTGGCTAACGTGCTGGACTGTGTCATCATAGTGAGCGAGTCCGAACTCTAGTTGCGCTATTTTGTCCATTTTCCGATCAATACTCTTGGGAATGGTATGAACTCTTTCATTCCTCCCGTCCTTTGCAAGAAGGGTTTTAGCATTAAATAACTCATTAAAATTGATATGCCATTAAAGAAAGAAACGAAACCTTTTCAATATACAATTTGTATCGAAAATCATTAATTAAAAAAAAACATGTTACAAATGTTTAGAAATCCCTCTCAGTAATGCCTATTTAAAACATTTTTAATCCTTTAAACCTTCTTTTCTCTCTTTTCATTTGTTTGATTGGTATATATACCTTCTTGGATTATTTTATGCCAATCAATCTTCGTTGACGAGCAATCATTAAGTTGAGCTGACAGCACAAATTCTCTGACACTGTCTTTGGCCATCCATCCCTATCGTCCATCGTTCCTGGTGGGTCTTCTAGGAGAACGGTACCCATATCCGGGGGATAAAGGTATCCATACCTTTGCCAAGGATGTTACTCCAAAAGGGAACGTTATGGTTGTTCTTTCAAATAGTCTAGTAGTCAACACAGATGAAAAATAACCCAAGATGAAGAGTATTCTTCAAAAGCTTGAGGATAATATATTGCGTTTTTTTAATACATTCTTATTAACTTCTACTGTAGCTTATAGCTATATTGATGAAAGATAATAAATTATGTTTCAACAGAATCATCATTAATATTACTTATGAATATAACTCACTTCTATACATCACCCTATCAAAAAACTAATAGATATTTGAACACGCATAAAATATTTTTATCACCCAAGATTGCAGGTGGGATCAAGGTTTTTGAAAAGTGAAACTAAATTGCAAATTTAGCAACCTTTCAAATTACACCATGAGTTCTCTCTTTCAATATCTATGATCGATACTGAACAGGATTTTAGAAGGATATAACAACTCTTTCTTTTATATATTTATTAATTTGAATTTTAAAAAATATAGAGAGATATTTACCATTAAGAACCACGATATGGAATTGTCACAGTAAATATTTCTTCTCGCGTAACGATTCTTTTCCTTTTAAATTTTCAAGCTCAACCGACAAAAAGCAAACTGTCTGTTCAAATATTCATAATAAAAATTATTTATATATATATATATATATATATATACGAAAAGCAATTCCTTCTCAGCTAGGAAAAAAACTCATAACTCTAAAGAAGAGTTGAAAATGTATAAATACATAGAAATAAAGAAAAGAAAAAATAATAATAAACGGTATATGCACAACCCGGAATTCGTTCTAGAAAATGAGACGCAAAAAATTTCACTACAACTTTGAGATAGAAGTGGACCACCTATTCTCGGCCAGACAACCGGACCAAATGGTAGTCAACAAAAGAACCAGCTGAATTGTTGATTTTGCTGTTCCGGCTGACCATAGGGTAAAACTGAAAGAAAGAGATAAGAGAGATAAGTACCTTGACCTTATTCGAGAACGGAAAAAACTTTGGAACATGAAACTAAAAAACTATGGAACATGAAAGTGACGGTGATAACAATTGTACAGTCATCAAAGGATTGGTACAGGGACTGGAGAACTTGTAAATGAGAGGAAACTTGCAGTCACTCAACCTCCAGTGAAAAACAATCAGCTTATGCCGGTGTGAAAACCTTACAAAAAAGAAAAATCTCAGTCAAATCTGTGTAAGGCACGCAGATGATAAACCCTTTGGTCTGGTATAGCCACAATATACTACCCATAAAAAATGACAAATTGAAACCTAAATCGACTTGGGGCCCAGACGACAGGTTTGGGTGTCATGATCGGCAGGTACTCCCTTGATTGCCAACATGGAGAATCCGTCGGTGTCCTGCGAAGGTCGGCTGTTCTTTTTCCAGGTACACAAATAATTCTTCTTTCAGGTACACAAACGATGAATAAATTGACCACTCACTCCAGAGACAACAGTATATAAATTGGACTAGGGAAGATAACAAACTAGCATTATATTGTTATTTTAGAAGCAACCTAGCCAAAAGAGAGTATAGAAAAAGAATGATAGAAATCTGGACAGATTTTTTCAGATTTAAGGCAACAAACCAAAGGCTCTCAGACCAGGACCTTGAAATACTAGAAATCCACCAACAAATATATAAGCAAACACATCAACAAACCTCTACCACAGTAACCGTATAATAAATACAGAAAAGCCAGAGACACCTTGCCAAACGCTACATGACAAAGAGTCATGCACCCCAAACACACAAACGCAAACGCTTTCCACAGAGGAAAAAAAAACTAATATTGATGCCATTAGAAGAATCATGTCTGAAAAGAAAACCACGTTGTCTTCACTCAGGAACCAAGAAGAGCCAAGTCCGAAACTGAGAAAGAGAACGACTTATTGACAAATATCCCAACAAACATCATGAAGTTAAACGATTTAATATACACAAGAGTAAAATTAGTAAGTGCAAAAACCGGGGTCCCCTTGAAAACCACAGACAGAAAGTCAAAACCCGGGTGGGAACTCAGACTTGAATCGCAAATAAAAAGACTCCGACAACAAGCAAAAATAGTAAAACGGAACATATAGAAATTTTCGGACGAAACTGAAAAAGCACGGCAACGAGAACTCAAAACAAAATTGAGGAGACCAACCAAAATTACCCGCGAAAGAAGGTAGACTAAAAAGATACCGTGACAAGACCAAACAATACAGACAAAACAGAAGGTTCCGAAAAAAACGAAACAAAATTTTATCTACAGTTAGGGAGAGAATGGGCGAAGCCATATCAACAACCGGATACGAGAGAGGCAAGAAGATTTTGAAGCAAAATATAAGAACGGAAAGATTATAACAAAAAAGTCGAATTGATAAAAAACATGGAAACTGAGTTGCTTATACTCGGAGAAGGCCTTCGGGTGAACATACACCCCCACGGACGCAAGGAAACACTTAAAAGGTAGCAAACGGAAAGAGCCCTGGTCCTGATGGCATACATGGATTTTGGTTTTAAATGGTCTCCTCCATACACGACAGACTGACTACTGAAATGAATGAATACATACAGAAAACTGAGATACCAAAATGGTTGACCAAAGGGAAGACCACTCTAATTCAAAACGACTCCCGAATAGGAACTACCCCAACCAAACATAGACCCATAACGTGCCTACCGATGATGTAAAAAATACAAACGGCTCAAATTAAGGAGAAGATCTACAACTAATTGATAAGCCGTGGAATCTTCCCCGACGAACAAAAAGGATGCTGCAAGGGCACAAGCGGCACTGAAGAACTACTATATATAAATCAACACATCCTCAACGAAAGTAAAACGAGACAGAAAACTTTACCTACGGCCTGGATCGACTAAAAATGCTTACGATACTACATTCTTAAATTGCATGAAATAGCCACCAAGTCGTACAGTTTATCGAAAAGACCATGCAAAACTGGAGAGTGGAAATGACAGCAGGAGGGCAAAGCTCAGCAGAGGTAAAGATCCAAAGAGGCATATTCCAGGGAGATGCACTATCAACATTAATATCTGTGATAGCCATGATGCCACTTAACCACATCATTAGGAAATTCACCTTCGGATAAAAACTCGTAAGAAAAGATCAACCATTTGCTGTACGTAGACGATATCAAACTTTTTTCTAAAAACGAAAAAAAAAAGGGAAACCCTAATAAAAACCGTGAGAATATACAGTCAAGATACAGGAATGGAATTTTACATAGAAATGTGCGCCATGCTAGTAATGAAAAGTGGCAAACGACATATGACAGAAGGAGACGAACTACCAGATCAACTAATCAGAACGCCCGGAAAAAAGAAACCTATAAATACTTGGGGATATTGGAGGCTGACACCATCAAACAACATGAAATAAAAAAAGTTTAAAATGAGTTTCCACACTAGAGGGAACCGCTCTGAAACTGGTAGACAAATTCACCTACCTAGGAAGCAGGGTCTCATCAACCTAAAAAGACATCCACAAGCGGCTAACGAAGGCATGGACAGCTATCGATAAGCTATCTTATAGAAATCGGACCTGACCGATAAAATGAAACTCAGTTTCTTCCAGGCAGCGGTCGTGTCGATACTGCTGTATGGATGCACTACTTGGACGCTAACAAAACGGCTGGAGGAGAAGCTAGACGGCAATTACGCAATAATGTTGGGAGCAATATTGAACAAGTCCTGGCGGCAACACATCACAAGGCACCAACTATACGGCCACCTCCCTCCCATCATGAAAACTAGCTAAGTTAGACGAACCAGACATGCAGGACACTGCTGGAGAAGCAGGAACAAGCTCACAAGTGATGCACCCCTATGGACATCCACATATGGCTGAGCAAAAGCAGGACGACCAGCTGGAACATACATACAGCAGCTATGTGAGGATACAGGATGTAGCCCTGTAGACCTGCCAGAGGCGATGAACGATAGGGATAAGTGGCGAGAAAGAGAGTCAGGGACATCCATGCTAGCGGCACGACATCATGGTGATGATAATGATTTCAGAAGAGCCAGAAAATTGCTCGAGACAAAACTCTACAGTAAGAAACAAGTCAAATGGATAAATACTGGGGCTGTCCCCTGGGTAAGATACTTGGGATACACAATAATATATATAAGGCTAAATACCATATAGAAACCACTTGATCTGACGGTCACAGATGTTCTATATTGACTCTTGACTGAGCTGTCAATCAGAGATGCACCTGTGTAAATAAGCGGAAGAAAAAGCGGAAGATGAAAGTATATAGGCAGATGCCGGCAGCCGTTGAGGCTGTTGGTGGCAGGAAGGTCAGCCACCTCGCAGACTGAGAACGCCCCGCAGTGGGCAACATCCCTCAGCGACCCCCGGTTGAGCAACCTCAGTCAAGATGCAGAAGAAGTTCTAAGTGGTTTCTTGAAGATAACACAGCATGCTATGGTCAAGGGCGGAAGTTGGGTCAATATAGCAGCCTGTCCCTGTCTCTACCCATCTCTCACACACCACAGGAACATCAAACCTGTCGAGAATAAAGTGTGAGAGATATATTTTTATGAAGAAGTGTGTTCGTTCGTTCAATGAAGTTCGTAAATTATGTTTGATTAAGTTTCCGCTTATATTTTATTATGGCTATACAACACAGAGGCCAGAAACTTATAGTCCCCAAGCGCCATTGTCTCTGTGTCTACTCTGTTTTAACACATATAAAGAGGATATGTGAGTGGCTCTACGTGCATACGTGCGTGTGTGCGTGTGTGTGTGCGTATTTTCTTTTGCATATCTCTGACCGATTGATGATACATAACCTATGTATGTTTTTTAATAAGTTTTATATGAAATTTATTTTATTTTTACTTCGAATCTAAAGAAATAAATATATCTGACGGAAACAATCTGAAATTAGAGTTATTTGGTACAACAATTTTTTTGCTACGATTCTTATTCTTTTCTTGGCCCAGTCAGCAGAATACATCGACTGCATCTCAGCAGAGGGGTAAGAATCCCCCAACGAGTGTCCTAGATATGCCATTAAACAATCTGATGTTGAGGCTCCAGTAATGCTGGAGCTTTGGGGAATACAGAGTACTCCTTTATTGCCATAGCTCCTAGGTTAAATCTGGCTCGGAGTGGTAGCACCTGATAGGGTCTTATTTATGTGTCCAATAGAACTAAACAGTGTACTTATGATAAATTTGATTATTTGAAATAGCATTTGGCATTTAAGCTGGGTACTTATGTTAAACTTAATTGTTTAAAATAGAACTGTTTTTATATTTAGATGTGTGTCAAATAGAACTAAACTGTGTCATTACGCTAAACTGAATTATTTGAAATTAACAGCTTTTACATTTGACTGTGTGATTATACTGCATACTTATGTTAAACTGAATTATTTGAAATAGAACTGATTTTGAGATTTAAAACGTGTACTTACGCTGACCTGAATTGTTTGAAATAGAACTGTTTTGACATTTAACTGTGGGTAAACAAAATCTATACTTATGCTAAAATCATTTGTTTGAAACTTATATTAAAATGACTTAATTGCGCGTTGAATAATCCGAAAAGTGTTGATACGCCGTAAAACAAAACAATTAACCTACCACCAACCACCAACCAAATTCAGATCTCTCTCTCTCTCTCTCTCTATCTCTCTCTCTCTCTCTCTCTCTCTGAGTGTGCATGTGTCTTGAGACTCAAACGCAACCCTGCAAATCTCATTCGTCAAGCACATTTTTATTGGGCATGCTTCACAGCAATTTCTTCGTTTTACGTTCTTTTTGCATTACCTAATCAACAATGACGTCCATTTTCTGTTTTTAGTCAGTGAAGTTAACATTGTTTTTGACAGTTCACTGCCATTTACTGGATTAGAAAATGATGAGTCATAGTCTCATTGCAAATGATCCTTTATTTCGCGTAGCAGGCTTTACGACTTAACTGCCAGCAAGAATCGGCAAAATGGAGAATTTCGGTTACGCTAAGCGTTGAACGAATCTCCTCCGCCCAATCAGCACTATAAAGTTCAAACAAAAATCAGAATATGTTCGGATTATTAACTAACAAGGAAAATACTATAGCTTAAAAAGGGTTCCACCGTCTTCTTTAGCAATATATATTTTGGAAAGAAATGACCGCCTCTCACCACGACTAAACCTGGTGCTGAACCGTAAAGAGGCCACCACGAACTACCAGTGACTCTAGTGTGTGACCGAGAGCAGAGGTCAGTCAATAGAATTTTCGCATTAGATGAAAGAAACTGTCACACACGAGATTTTAGGAAGTTTGAAAAGAGTTAATGCCCAGCAGAAGACAAATAACAATTTGAATTTCAAAGCTAGCGGAAACTCATTCCCAACCATTGGGGATGGGCTACGATTTGTTGAACGATTGATATTTTCTTCGTTGACTACAGAGCCCAACACACTTTTATTATTGGTGTTTCAACCTTTCTCTGGACCAGTCTCAAAAGGAGGAAGATGTGAAATAGTATTCTCCAGTTGATGAGGGAAGATTTACTAACTAAGAAATCATAGTCCACCCTGCGTGAATGGGGGGTGCGGTTTCACTCAAAATTTAGATCTTCTCTTCTCTTGTGTTGGTTACTGACTGTCTCTTTTCTCATATCCTCAGTTGTGACCGCTTCTCGCATCCACCGCAAGAGTTCCCTTAATTGAAATCTTTCTCTCGGTCGCTCAACTGGGCACTAGATTCACTGGTAATTGGGAAGGGTGGCCACTTCACAGCTGAGTACCAGATTCACAGGAAAGAGAAGGTGGTCACTACATTGCACTTTACACAAGATTAATTTTTAAAAAGGTATTTTTAAAGACACGTATTACAAAAAATATACTAATTACCAATTGAAAATATAATTGAAACACCTTGAATATGTCTTTAAATTTGCTCAAGTTTAAATCATGGGTATTATAACACAGTAAAAGTTCTTATACTCAAATTAATACGTGAACCGGTTCAAAAATAAGAGGGGGTATCAATAGTACGTAACCCCACATTAATAAACTGCATTTCCACCTTGAACGTTTATACAGGCCTGTAACATTCAGTGGGTTGGGGTTGTTGAATACGCCAAATGCATCTCTGCAGAAGGTTAAGATCCCCCCTAATAAGTGTACTGTACATGACAGTATTTGATGATGAGGCTCCAGTCCTGAAATTTTGGGAAATTTGAAGTGCCCCATCATTGCCATTACGCCTAGGTACACTCTGTTCTTGAACGGTAGCATTTGTTAAAGACTCAACTACGGGTCAAATAGAATTGATTAACCATTTAACTGTGTGCAAACAAATGCCAGATATTAAATTGAATTGATTGTGTTACATAGTGATATTTGAAACCATTTAACAGGGCTCAAATAAAACTATTTATGTTATATAGCAATATTTGAAACCACCTAACAGTGTGCAAACAAATGGCATATACAAAATAGAATTATAAATTTTAGATAAAAGACTTGAAATTATTTAACTACGTGCTATTAGTATTTCATAGTAATAAGTAAAGTTGGTGACCGTAGTCGAGGGCGACCCGAAGGCTCCCTTTTCCATAGCTACAACAACGAGGTGTAGGAGAGGGCACTACTCCTTTCTCTGGATTGCTCCACTTTATCCTTGACCCTTTCCTTATAATGCTGGGTGTTAAGCAAGGTAGCATCAAGTACCATTTTTTGAGTCTTTGGTATGACTCGACCTGGGATTAAACCCAGTTCTCACGGGCCATAGGAGAACATTCTAACCATTATGCCGATGTAACTACGTGCTATTGGTATTTCATAGTAATATTTGAAACCATTTAACAGTGTGAAAATAAATTAATAATATTGAATAGAATTAATTGTGTGAAATAGAAATACTTGAAACCATTTAACTGTGTGAAAATAAAACTATTTGTAGGAGCAATACCAGAAATCCCTTCAAAGTGTGTAAGCAAATGATAAATATTAGATTTATCGGTGTTTGATGGGAATCCTTGATATCATTTAACTGTGTGCAAACAGTAGCAAAACGTATAGGCAAATAAATTAGTTCCGATTCATTAAAAAAATAAAATTATCTACAAATGTTGGGTATCACCTACCTTTTCAGCATAATGAGCTGTTCCATCTGTCATATATGGCTGTAGCGGAAATCGATCTGGAATAAGCCTACAAGTCAGACCAGAAGAGCCGTTCCTATTGTTGAAGTATATCATTACTCTATCACTAATCCTATGTTCTTATTACTAACAATCTCTCTCTTGTAAATACTCTTTCCTGTAATTTTAACTATTTTCCTCACATATCGTGGTTTGTCTTATTATTATTACTACTTGTGTTCACTCACCAGAACACAACAACAAATCATATATTTACAAATGTATAACCATTTAACTTAGTGAAAACAAATGACTGATGTTAAATTAAATTGTTTCTGTTACAGATTAATACTTGAAACCATTTAACAATGTGCAAACAAATGATTGATAGTAACTAGAATTATAAGTGTTTGAAAGGAATACCTGCAAGCATTTGACTATGTGTAAGCAAATGATTGATATTAAATAGAATTATTAGTGAGTGAGACGAATACTTGAAACCATTTAACTTCGTGCAAACAAATGAGCTCTTGGTCATTTAAAAATATCATTTTCAAACTATTCGTTTACAAATCATATATTTAATATATGTATATTCGTATAAACGCGTTGGCAGCTCCCTAAAGTTCCCCAGCATGGTTATTCAACTGCTCAAAGACCAGCACAGTGAAGTTAATTTGAACAGTGATCTCTCTAGATTCTTCCCCATCATCAACGGCATCGTGTTCTGGCATCGACTCTGTTCAGCAGCTTTTCCCAGCATGATGCTTAAACAGGTCAAGAAGACTTTGACGATGACGGCGCAGTATACATCACTACCGTCTTGACGGCAGTCTGATTAACCTCAGGTTACTGCATGCCCACACAAAAACACTTGAGGAGCTGTTTGGTGACCTCCTCTTCGTTGACAACGCTGCCCACGTTGCCCACACCGAAAGATCCCTTCAGCACCTAACTTCTCGCTTTGCAGAGACTGCCCAGCTCTTTGTACTCGGGGTCAGCTTGAAAAAGACTGAGTTCCTTCACCAACCTGCACACCTAGAAGTGTACCGCCCATCTTACATCACAATCGATGGAATTGAGCTGAAAGCAGTTCATCTGTTCCCTTATCTAGAGTGTACCATCATATCAGACGCCGAGATCGACAGGGAAGTAGACAAGAGACTGACAAAAGCAAACAGTGCATTCGGTAGATTCTGTTGTACGGCTCTGAGTCATGGGTAACCTACCGCCACCATCTATTACTCCTTGAGCGCTTCCATCAGCGCTGTTTCCGCACCATCCTCAACATTCATTGGAGTAACTACGTCTTCACTGTTGAAGTCCTTGATCAGGAAGAAATCACCAGCATAGAAGCCAAGTTGCTAAAGTCAGAGCTACGATGGGCAGGTCATGTCTCCAGAATGGGAAACATCAACTGACCAAGATATCCCTGTATGGTGAACTATCCACTGGCTACCGTAACAGAGGGACACCAAAGAAATGTTTTAAAGACTCCTTCAAGAAAACTTTCGGTACCTGCCATATTGACCACCATCAGTGGTCGACACTTGCTGTTGACCGTCAGGCCTGGCGCGGCATCGTTCACTAGGTCGTCTCCACCTTTGAGGACTCCCACAGAGCTAACTTCGGGGAGAAACGCCACAGGAGGAAGATCCAGGTAACCTCAGCAGCCATACTAAACCAGACCTTTAACTGCAGTCGCTGTAGCCGTACTTGCCTGTCCTGCATCGACCTATCAGCCATCAGCATGCCTGCAATCGACGTGGACAGCCTCCTTCATAAATCTTCGTTTGTGAAGTCTAGTCAAGAAGATTTGTATAAACAAGATTTGGCATTAAATAACCTACAAGGGTTGATAAGCCTTAAAACCCAAAAAACCAAGCAAACTGGCCTGTACAGGCATAAACAGATGATGCACTGGTTCGAGTGTTCCTACATCGCAAGATAGTCGAAGACTTTGAAAATTCTGTCAGAATATCTTATACTCACAAAATGTACATATTGTTGATTAGTTAAAATCGACATTTTCCTTTGATATACTTTAACTTTACAACATTTCGTTAAAATGAATACTTTTTACCGGGAAGTATTTTGGTAAGTATCCATTTAACTATATTTGGAGATAACTATCACAAAATTTGTTCCACCGAGAAAAATTACCAGAAAAATACGTCTACTGCCATATACCATCAAACTTTCTTCGTATGTCCTATTCCGGTCCAGGAATTGATCATTTTTGTTGATCAAAAGAAGTACAGAAACTTTTTTCAAGTTTTATTCCGCTTATCTCACACCCATTCACCTTGTATTTTTTTTTATTTGGATTTTAGACTTTTAAGAGCCGCTGAATGGTTACTTGCCTTCTCGCAGCGTCTCCAGTCGTTTTATCTCGGCCCCTTTCTGTAATAATCCTGAATTAGTTGTCAATCACAGAAGTATGTCCACTCATCTTGTTATATTCAAGGCTCATGATATTATTGCCAAGTCATTAAAAGTAGAAAAAAATTCAAAAACAGAGAAAGAAGACAAAAGCTTGGTTTCTTTGTTCAACGGTATATTAACCTTTGTGTGTTATTTAATGCCAAAGTCATCCTTGAAGAATAACGGCAGAGAGACTATTTAACCTATAGATGAAGCAAGTATTGCCTGGAGGGAAAGCTCATCGGATCAGGCGATCAATTTAATAACACCCACCTGGCATAGCGTAAGGTGACTCCTGAGGGACCACCAAGTGTTCAGCCCATATTATAAAGACATTTTCAGGAAGTGACTGAGGGGTATAGAATAAATTGAAAAAATGAACTATTTTCCATGACAATCTTTTTTAAACCAATGTTGAGTTGTACGTTCACTGAGGGCTTCGTGGCTAAATTCTTGGTTTGGTTTCTTTGCTTAATAGCATTTGAACCTTTGTAGGTTATTTAAGCCAAAGCAATTCTCCGAGAAGAACAGTAGTGGTACTATTTAACCCATAGCTATTAGGATAAGGGGGTTCATACCTTTCCCAAGGGCATTTGCCCGAAAGTGAACGTAATAGATTGACTGGAATACGAACTCGCTTCCTACGATTCCGCAGTCCATCGCTTTAACCTTTACACCACGAGGATATCCCCGCCCCGCGCTAAATTCTTGATTGATATTCTGTTGCTTCACGTCTCATTTTGAATCCATACAATAAAATTGCTCGAATTTGTTTTGGTTTTAGTTTTTTTTTTTTCTTGGTGGGGGGTGTTATTGTTGTTTTTTGAGGGTTTTTAGTGTTTTCTTTGACAGCGTTAAATACAAATGAATAACCAGCAAAAAAAATTATTACTCGAAATTATTTACGAAAAATCGCGCTTTAAAATATTAGGTTACATGGACGTAGTAAAATAATAGTTTATCTTCATCTAGAGCATTTTTACAACGACAAACCGACGCCAGTGGGATTTATAAACTTTGCAACGGCTTGTCATTGTGATAAATTAGGAAGCAACGCTGCGAATAAATAACGAATTTTTTTTTTCATTGCAAAGTGTCGATATTTCACCACAAATTATTACATGTCTTTTTAGAAATCACTCATTAATATAAATGATAATGTTTGTTTTCTAATTTTCTACTTTTTAAGTAAAGGTTTTTGTTCAATAGCTTTATCCATTTTTTTACTCTTTTTAGGCAAATTTACCGTTGGTTTGTTGGGTTTTATGGCATATCAACCCTTCTAGGTTATTTTGTACCGTTACGGTACCGAATAGACGGCTGTGACATAACGGTACGAAATAGACATTCGTACCTCCATGTGCTTGAACAGGTTAATAACCGTATTGCTACGTCTATAGCAGTAGTTGGACCCTGTTGTGACCCCATCGTAGTAAAAGTTGACAAATGCACGAAACTCTGTTTTAGTTCATTACACAAATGTTTATTTACTACTAAAAATTGTAAGTAGTCGCCGAGAGAAAGAAAGAGAGTGTGAAAGTTGAGTCGACCACGTTAGCTGGACAAAAGAAAAACAAGTCATGAGGAGAGGGAGAGAGCAGATACAGCCCTTGAATTTCCTTTCGGTATTTTCATGTTGTTCTCAAGTGTTTGTTCGCTAGTTTGTATCTAGTGTAAGCCCTTTTTGACCCCCGCCTAAAATGGGGCTCATAAATTTTTCCCTCCTTACATCTTCTGTCTTTACTTTATCACGTTTCCTCACCAACTCCCACAAAACAAGTAGATCCCTTCCTTCCACCTGGTATCAGCAGAAGGGACATCTGTTTCCGCTGGATCAACACGTGCGCAAAAGATCTGGTTTTCCCTAGTTATCCTCAACTAACGCCTTCATTCACCCGTGACCGGCTGACCCACAAGTGCCTTAGCCTAAGTCATTCAGAGGTCAAATCTATATCTGCTTTTTATCTTCTCATTTTTGTCTTTCTCTCTCTCCTTCTTTAGAAATTAGCCTTTCTTTTTTCTTTTTAACTGACCACATCATGTTACAATTTAATGCCAAATCCTGTTTATTCATTTCAATTAAATATATATGATTTGTAAACGAATGCAACGGAAACTCGGTTATCGACCGACACTCAAGTCGAACAATTGAGTTCGACCAAAAATTTTGAGTAAAAAATGCATCAGTGATCAAACAAATGTTCAGAGTAAGAACATACGAGTTGCACCGATAAAAACAGAAAGCGTGCCAATGACTGCCGAGGCATACCGAGCACGGCCGAATAGCTGGCCGATTCTACCCGAGCAGCATCAGTTAGCATTTTTTTCAGTTTTCGGAAAAATTGGTAGTCGAACATTATTTGGAACGAATTATGTTCGACAACAGATATTCTACAATAGTTTGTAAGTTACAACTTATAAACAAGCCAGATCTTTTTGTTTGCACATAGTTAAACGTTTTTAAGGATTGTGCTATGACACTAACAATCTAATTTATCACCAGTCATTTGTTTAGGCACAGTCTCGTTTGGTTTGGTTTGGTTTGGTTGAATAGCATATCAACCATTGTTGGCTATATAATTCGAAATCCTTTCTATATGTATTAGATATATGATTTCTAAACATATTTCGTAGATAACATCTTTAAACGAGCCTGAGCTCATTTTTCGCAAGGTTAAATAGTTTCACTTATTTCTTTCTAGTACAAACTCTTCTATTTGCTATTAATCATTTTTTGCACACATGAAATGTTTTCAAGTATTACTATCTAACACTAATAATTCCATTTTATACTAATCAAGTATTTACTCTCAGTGTACTTGTTTCAAGTATTGCTCATACTAATATTTTTATTTAAACACAGTTAAAAGATTTCACGTATTGCTATTCAACACTAATAATTCAACACTAAAAGGAAAGTAAAGTTGGCGATCATAGTCGAAGGTGACCCGAAGGCTCCCTTTTCAATAGCCGCTACACTGAGGTGTAGGAAAGGACGTTACTTCTTTCCCTGGATTGCTCCAATTTACCCTTATAAATGCTGAGTGTTATGCAAGGAGGCATCAAGTACCATTTTTGAGTCTTTGGTATGACACCACCTGGGATTGAACCCCGGTCTCCCGGGCAATTGGTGAACACTCTCACCGCTAGTTCAATGCACTAATAATTCTATTTAACACAATTCACTCATTTGCACATAGTTAAATGGTTCAAAGTATTGTTCTGTCAAGTGAATAATTCCGATTTAGTATCAGTTTATTTGCACACGCTTGAATAGCTTCAAGACGCCTCTGGTGGTGTAATGGTTAGCCACCTCGACTAACAAACCGACACGAGTGAGTTCGAGTCTCATTGGGTTTCCCTTTCATATGACCTTGTTCCACATCTGGACAAAACGCTTAGTAAATTACGACTTGAATAGCTTCGAGTATTTCTATTTAACACCAATAATTTTATTTACACACAGTTAAATGGTCTCAAATATCACTATGTAACATCAAGCATTCAATGTGACAACTGCCATTTTTTTTCTGGAACAGAGTTAAATAGTTAAATAGTTCTATTCGATCCATAGATAGGGCCCTAGCAGGTACAACCACTCCGAGTCAAAGTAATGGCAATGAAGTGGTACTCCACATTCCCCAAAGCTCCAGAACTGGAGTCTCCCCATCAGATAGTTTAGAGTCATAAACAAGACACTTTTGGGGAAGTTTTCACCCCTCTGATGAGATTCAGTCGGTGTATTATTCCGTCCCAGTCGACTGAGCTGTTTACTGTTATGAAAGACAAATTTTGAAACTATTTGAATTTTTAATATAATTACATTTTTAATATACTTGCACTTTTGTTTATCACGATATAATCTTGAAAAAGGAAGAATAATTTATATATATATATATATATATATATATATATATATATATTTGATTTTTGGTGGGTCTTAGATTGTTTCGGTTTGGTTGAGTTTTAGAGAACATCAAACCTTGTAGGTTATTTTTTGCGAAATCATCTTCATGTAATATAATTGCGGAGTGACTTCGTTTTATAGATCTTGCCTTTCGGTTTAGTTAGGCTGAGAACCTTTCGCTTAGTGCATGGGTTAGTTAGGTGCATACATTGAGCGCAGGTGTTCTCGGGGCGGATGTGACAATCAGAGATGTCACAATAAAAACCCCAGATAGGAAATAAGGCCGGGGACGTGAATGTTGTCATATCCAGAAGCACTGAGGATTTGGGGGATTTGAAAAAAAAGCAGTTATTTGAGATTTAAACCCCGAACGATAAAGTTGAGATTCGAGTCTAGAGGAAGGTAGACGATTTTCGGAGCTCGCCGAGGCGAGACCAATTGGGGGTCTACGAAATGTGCCGCACGTCGTAGGAAGTCAGCATAGAAAGAAATTGTGTCTCTCTCTCCTCATGTCGAAAAACCTTAAACTCAAAAAGGTAATAAAAAGTTTCGTACCTGAACCGATTTCGTGTTTTTTGGATTCCTATATGTTTATGAACATTATGAACATCTTCTGAACATTATGAACATCTTATGAACATTATGAACATCTTCTGAACATTATGTCTATTTCACATATTCATATCTTGGTCGTATGTTTTTCGACGTGGATATGTAACGCTCATGCATATCATAGGATTTGTAAATGCATAGTTTGTAGAAAACAATCTTAAACGAACCATAAGTCATTTGTTTGCATGCAGTCAAGTGGTTATACATAAGATTTGTAAGTCAATAGTTTGTTGGTAATCTTATTTTAAAAGAGAGTCAGGGTTATTTTGTTTGCACACAAGTATTACTATTGCACAAGTATTACTATTACAGTCTAATAGTTCCAAATATTAGTTCTACAATTAGTGCTATTTTGATTCACTCATTTATTCGGATTCACTTAAATGGTTTCAAATAATGCTAACATAAATAGTTTTATCTCCACTCAGTTAAATGTTTTCAAGTATCGGTATGAAAGGCTAACAATTCGATTTAACATCAGTCATTTGTTTACACACAGTTTAAATGTCCCATAAATTGGACCCATAGATAGGACCCTAACAGGTGCTACCAGAGTTGACTTGGAAGCAATAGCAATGAATGTAGCTACACCAAATTCCCCAAATCGCCAGTGCTGGGGTCTCGATTTTTTAATGTCATATCCAAGACATTCTTTGGGTCTTACTCGTAGACAAAGATGAAGTCTGAGTATTCTACAGCCCCATCCGATTGGGTTGGTGGGGATTAGAATATACTGAAATTATCACATTGAGAGAGGGAAGACCCCCACTACTCCCTGAAGAGGATATGACGCCTAACTTCATCAGATGATTAGGCTACACATCTTGAGATCTGGGGATCGTGTAGTTCCTGCTCATTGCCATTACTCCAAGGTCCACATAACCCTGAGTGACAGTACCGGTTCGGGTCACATAAAATTCTACTTAAAATATGAAAAACTGATATCACAAAACAAACGTTGGCAAAAATGTCTGCATTAACAACTTCGCAGAAATGTAAGTAAGAGTGTACAATAAACGCTACTCCCTAATCTCTTAGCATGAAATAACGTAAGACGAGTTGATATGCCGTTAAAATCAATCCCTTAAGTAGATCGAGCTGAATAAACTGAGATACCGATTTATATATTGAAGTATGTGTCCGCCGAAAACCACGGCGGCGAAAGTGCCTGTGCCGTAGTAGCTGTACTACGATCTCCAAGTCATCATCATCATCATCCTCATCATGTGCCGCTAGCACGGATATCCCTGACTTTCTCTCGCCACTTCTCCCTATCGTTCATCCCCTCTGGCAGTCTTCAGGGCTACACCCCGTATCCTCACAGAGTTGCTGTATGTTTTTTCGAGCTGGTCGTCCTGCTTTTTATCGGCCATATGCGGGGGTCCATTGGAGTACATCACTTATGAGCTCGTCTCTGCTTCTCCAACAGTGTCCTGCATGTCTAGTTCGTCTAACTTGGATAGTTTTCGTGATGGGGTGCAGGTGGCCGTATAGTTGGTGCCTTGTGGGGTGTTGCTGCCAGGACCTGTTCAATATTGCTCGCAACATTCTAGTGCAATTGCCGTCTAGCTTTTTCTCCAGCCGTTTTGTTAGCGTCCAAGTAGTGCATCCATACAGCAGTAAGCAGGTTCAAATTCCAGTACGCTCATACGTTTGCTTATATACTAATACACCATTCACCTAGCAATGAATTAAGAAGCACCACTTTTGTTCCTTTATAAAGATGTCTTTGGCATTAAATAACCTACAAAGTTTGATATGCCATTTGACAAAGAAATCAAACCAAGCCCTTAGATGTGACACACGGTCAATTTTTAAGCAGAGTGTAGCTGGTTTAAATTTTAAATATTCTTTCTCCTAGATCGGTTGCTATTTCAAGGCTAAATTGCTTTTCTGTCCTAATCTTTACACAGAACTAAAGGGAGAATTGTTGGATTCATACTATTACGAAAGGTATTAACACTTTAAACACAGTAAAGCTGGTTTGAATTCAGAGTTTTTCTTCTAAACTGGTTGCCTAACTTGGGCCAATGTAACCAGTCTGTCCTACTATTTGCCAATAGATAGGATTAGAGGAACAAAATTCATACTTTTTCTAATGGTAATTGCGCGAAAGGAAAACAGCTTCGTCCAGGATTTGAACTCGGGTCACCGATTTTATTTACTACGACGTAAACTATGACCTTAAGGACGTCTCCAACCGAAGAGCAGAATAATGAATTTGGAGAAAATATATATGAATAAACTGGTGCGTGGATTGAGGTATATACAGTCCTGTGGTCCAGAAGAGAAAAAACAAAGTCAGATTTATAAGAAAGAGATGTCTTTTTACAACATATCTGCAACTTATATAGGTGAATATATATAAAATAAGTGAGTGTCAATAAAAGAAGAGACAGAGACAAAGAGAGAGAGAGAGAGAGAGGAGAGAGTATCGGAAAGAAAGAAACGGACAGCGCCAGAAAAAAATGCTTGTGGCGGGTCGATAGCTATTCTACACTCATCGGCAAAACTCACCTCCTTGATTCTTCCGTGCGTCTTTTTATGCGCCTTATATCACCCGAGCATTTAATCTATTCTCCCATTATCTTCAAAAAATACTTAATGCTTCTTTGAAAGTTTTCACCCTTGCATCTTCAACTCCTTCATGCTTCTTCCAGACAATAGTCAACATATGATATGCGTTTTATTTCATTTCTTTTATTCTGCAACATCAGATTAAAGAATAGTCAACATATATATATATATAGTTTAATCCTCATACAGACTGTTTCGTTGAAACACAACTCTTCAGTGCGGCTAGACTCATGACATGCTTCAAGATGGGATCGAAACCCAGCTGATTTCACGTTGTTCGGACATTTTACCTCAGAACGATCAAACGGAATCTAACAGGTTTAAATTCAGGCAATTCTTTCAACTAGATCGGTTTCTATACCAAAGAGAAACAGCCTAGTCTGTCCTACTATTTACCCATGTCTGGCAGGAGAATAATTTTGATGTATACTTTTTCCAAGGGTATTACCACTATGCGAAATGCAAACAGCATCGTTTAGGATTTGAACTCAGGTCACCCTGGTCATTTTCAACGACGATAACCATTACACCACGACTGTAATAATCAATATTTATATCATCGGAGTGTATCAACATCCAACATGCCGATGAGGAACCTTCTTTTGATTTTGTCAGTGTCCAGCAAAGTCACCTCTTAGGTTTGAAACGTAACTACATAGAATAGGCAACATGGATCCTCCTATTCAAAGTTTAATTTTCCGGTTAGAAAGAAAAATATCAACCATCTTGTTTTGCTATTGTCATGATTTTGTTTTAAAGATTGTCGCATTCAAATGCTTATCTTTATGAGCTATACATTCTTGAAGCCTCACCATAAAGTTCGATAGAACATACCGAGTGATTGCTTCCGTTTATTCTATGATTTAATCACAATATAAAATCTTTCAGCTCTTCATTTGATTTCGAAAATTTCCGACAGACAATATAGATTTCTTATCAGGAAGACTTATTCAGAAATGCTTACGAAATAACCTCTGCATCACAATGATAGAATCATCATTTTAAAATAAGTTTCGATCTCAAATGTACGATGTTCCGCATTCCACATCATAATGGCAACTGAGAAGGTATTGCTGCTGCTACTGCTGCTCCTGCTCAAGAAGATGATAACTAACCCACCTCAGCCCCTACGACGAGGCAATTTGAAATCTTGGAGATCATTCTGCCAGAGCCTTTAGAATGAAGTACATTATTATGAACAGTCTTATGTACTTTGATGGGTATAGACTGCAACATGTAATGTATGGTGAGATACGGCAGAGTGAAATGATTGAAACAAGCAGGTTGAGAGATACTGTGAAACAGTCGGGAATAAATTTTAGACAAACAGAATAGAGATATCATTGATTGAGAGAAACAGACAAACTGAAAGACTTAGAGATAAACGAGAGAAACAGACAGAGAGAATAGAGAAATTAATCGAAATAGAAAGAAAGAAAGAAAGAAAGAAAGAAAGAAAAGCTAATAGACAGAGAAATAAAGAAAAAGAAAAAACCTTCAACATAAATAGAAAGAGAGAAAATAGAGAAATTAACAAGGATAGATAGATAGATAGATAGATAGATAGATATGAACAGACAGTGATAGATAGATAGATAGATAGATAGATAGATAGATAGATAGATAGATAGATAGATAGATATGAACAGACAGTGATAGATAGATAGATAGATAGATATGAACAGACAGTGATAGATAGATAGATAGATAGATAGATAGATACGAACGGAGAGGACTCCTTGACCTGAATGGATTGCTAGGTTGATTGGCTGACTGATTATCTCACTTGAATCGATTTACTGACTGATTGCCCAAAATTGAACACTATCATTTTTTGCCTTTTTATTAACTCCAATTTATTAGAAAGAAACTTGTACCAAACGAAGACAATCAATAACTTATTGACTCATTTGTAGAGCATTTGCTTATCTTCACCAATCAATAGCGGGGAATTTAAAGGTAAACAAGTCGGTGAATAAAAAGAGATGGCTGCGAGGATTACAGGAGAGAAATTGGCGTATTACTTTAAATATAAAATAAAATAGAATGAAATGAAATACAAAAAAAAAAAGAAATAAGAATGAATAAAGATAAAGATAAAACGGAGACTGGAATCAATTTCTCACGTAATCAAAGAATGTGGTGAAGGGAGTGAAAGGAAGAGAGAGGGAGGGAATAGTTACAGAAGGGTGGAAAGAATGAAAGGGAAACTGACAGTAAAGAAGGTAGGAAAGAAGGAGAGCCGAAAGAAAGGAAGTTAATAGAGGAAAAGGAAAAAAAAGGTAAGAGAGTAGGGATAGATAGAAATAAGGAAGGAAAGAAAGGGAGATGGACAGAGTGAGAAGGAAAAGGGTGAGAAAAAAGTTAGGTTGGCAAGGAACGAAAAGAAAAGAAAAAAGTAAGAAATAGAAAGGAAGAGGTAGGAGAGTTGTGATAAATGAAAGCAAGCAAGGAAGGAAGGAAGGAAGGAAGGAAGGGGGTAATGTTGACGTGTAGGAGTGGCAGGGAGAAAACGAAAGGAAGTAAGAAATAAAAGAAAGAAGAAATGAAGAATGAAAGATTGGTAGGAAAAAAGAAACCAGGGTTGAACGAAAGAATGGTTGAATGAATGAAGGGTTGAATGAAAGAAGTAACGAAAAAAGAAAAAATAGGAAGGAAGGGAAGGAAGGAGAATGGAATTGTGAGCCGGGAAAATGGAGAAAATGTGTTGGATGAAAAAGAAAGAAAATATGAAATGAATGAAGTAAGAAAAGGAAGAAAGAGAGATAAAAAGGAACGAAGGGAAAAAGGAAGAAAGAAGAGGAAGGAAGGAATGAAAATGGAGATAAACATGTGGGTCTCTGGGCAGGTTGGAAGATAAAGTAGAAAGAAAGAAAGAAATGCAGAAAGAAAGAAAGAAAGAAAGAAAGAAAGAAAGAAAAGTAGAGATAAAGGAAGGATGAAAGAAGGGGATGGTGAAAGAAAGAAAGAAAGGAATAAAAATGGAATAGAAACGAGTTGACAAAAAATCTTACGGAAAAGATTTGGAAGATGCAAAAATCTTGTAGGTGTATGCATATAAATTAGTTGGAACGCACGGTAGAAGGAGGAGGAGAACGTGAGGAGAGGTAGAAATAAAGTGGGAAAGGGGAGAGACTAGAAGAAGAAAATTAAAGGGGATTTGTGTTTACAGCAAACAAAAGGAAAATTTCAAAATCGCTCGAGAGTTTTCTGCGGAAACTTAAAAAGAATTTAACCATAAATCACTGAAAGCAAACAACCACAAATACCTTCAAATTATTTTCAATTTCATTCTGATTCTCTCTCTCTCTCTCTCTCTCTCTCTCTCTCTCTCTCTCTCTCTCTCTCTCTCTCTCTGATGAGATATTGCTTTTCTTAATTTTCGTAGAATATCATTATTTAGATTAAATGAAATAACGTTTTCCAATATGCTGTACTTCAACGACGAACGACTGAGTTGACGAGATACATTACTTCATTGGCCAAATATGTCTCTTTATTCAGTCAAGAAAGAAAAAAAAAGCACTTTCTTTTTGATTTCCGATATTTTCTGTGAGGGTTTCCAGACAAGTTCTCGGCCCATCCAAAAGAAAAATGATCTTGAGCCATGAAACATACAATATGTTTCATATATTCAGCGCACGGTCTGATATACACATGGTATATTTCTATTCACCCACCTATGTATGTATGTATCTATCTACCTGTCAATCTGATAATCATGTCTTGTTGTTAACCGGCACGCTCCTAGCACAGATCTCCCTGACCCTCTCTCGCCACCCGTCTCTATCATCCATCGCTTCCGGGTGGTCTTCCACGCTACATCCTATATCGGCACAGAGTTGTTGTATATAGGTTCTAGCTGGTCGTCCTACCTTTGCTCGTCCATGTGAAGGGGTCCACAGTAGTATATCGCTTATGACTTCGTCCTTACTTCTCCAGCAGAGTCCCGCATGTCTAGTTTATCTAATTTGAATAATTTTCGTGATAGGTGGTAGGTTGCTGTACAGCTGCTCTTCTGTAGGGTGTTGCAGTATGACTCCCAACATTGATTTGATTGAATACACTAGCAACTAAACATCAGTTCTATTCAGTCTCAGATAGATAGTTAGAGAAAAAGATAAACATATAGAGATATAAGATTTAGATAGCATTATGTCTGTGTGTGAGAGAGAGAGAAAGAGTAAGAATGAGAGAGAGAGAGAGAGAGAGAGAGACACCCGCAGGTATGAAATGTGACTATTTCATATATTCTGTCCACAGTTCAACGCCCTTGCCATAGCATTTCTATCTATATATCTATCTATCTGATTATCACATAGCTTTATAAATTGGCACAAATGAAGTGACTACGGGTAAGGATCGAAATCACAAGACCACCGACTAAACATTTGTCTACTACAGACCTAGTAGAGAGAGAGAGAGAGAGAGAGAGAGAGAAACCTGCAGGTATGAAATGTGACTATTTCATATATTCTGTCCACAGTTCAACGCCCTTGGGATAGCATTTTAATCTATCTATCTATCTATCTATCTGATAATCACATAGCTTTATAAACTGACACTAACGAAGTGACTACGGGTGAGGATCGAAATCACTAGACCATCAACTAAATATTTGTCTACTAGAAACCTAGTAGATACATAGATAGATAGATAGATAGATAGATAGATAGATGCATAGAGAGAGAGGGGGGAGAGACCTGCAGGTATGAAATGTGACTATTTCATATATTCTGTCCACAGTTCAACGCCCTTGGCATATCTATCTATCTATCTATCTATATATCTATCTATCTGATTATCACATAGCTTTATAAACTGGCACTAACGAACTGACTACGGGTAAGGATCGAAATCACTAGACCACCAACTAAACATTTGTATACTAGACACCTCATAGATAGATAGATAGATGCATAGAGAGTGGGGGGAGAGACCTGCAGGTATGAAATGTGACTATTTCATATATTCTATCCACAGTTCAACGCCCTTGGCATATCTATCTATCTATCTATCTATCTATCTATCTATATATATATATATATATATATATATATATATATATATATATCTGATTATCACATAGCTTTATAAACTGGCACTAACGAACTGACTACGGGTAAGGATCGAAATCACTAGACCACCAACTAAACATTTGTATACTACAGACCAAGATAGATAAATAGAGAGAGAGAGAGAGAGAGAGAGAGAAAGAGAGAGAAAGAGAGAAAGAAAAAGACTAGGTGTGTGTGTGAGAGGGAGAGACTCACGAGTATTGAATATGACTATTTCATATATTTTCATTCCACAGTTCTATACACTTGGCCAATCATTTCTATCTATCTGATTATGACATAGCTTTGTTAACGGGTACTAATGATGCTATCATGGATAAGGATCGAACCCTCTCGACAACCGACTCGCACAGATAAACATAGAGAGAAAAAGAGAAAGAGAAAGATAGGAAGACTGTGATATATATATATATATATATATATATATATATAGAGGGAGAGAGAGAGAGAGAGAGAAAGAGAGAGAAAGAGAGATAGAAAAACTCTCAGCTATAGATTGGGATTATTTCCCATATTCATTCGACAGTTCAATACACCTGGCCAATCATTTCTATCTATCAATCGATTTATCTGATTATCCTGTAGCTTTGTAAACAGATACTAACGATGCTATCATGGATAAGGATCGAACTCTCTACATAACCAACATAGATAAACATATAGAGAAAGAGAGAGAAAGAAAAAGATATGGTGACTATGTGTGTGTGTGTGTGTGAGAGAGAGAGAGAGAGAGAGAGAGAGAGAGATAGAAAGACTCTCAGCTATAGATTGTGGTTATTTCACATATTGATTCCACAGTTCAATACACTTGGCCAATCATTTCTATTTGTCAATAGATTTATCTGATTCTCACGTAGCTTTAACAGATACTAACGAAACGAGTAAAAAATAAGGATTGAAATCGCTTGGACATTAACTAAACATTTCCCTAATACAGACATGAAATGACAGTCAGACAGACAGACAGACAGACAGAAGGAGAGACTCACTAAAAAAGAATAACACTTCAAAATCAAGCTATTATCTCTCTCAAATTTGTCAAACGTGAAAATTCAAAGGTGCAGACAATGATTGTATTGTATTTAGCTTTGTTTGTTGCAAACCTCGAGGAAAAACATTGTTTGGTGGTGTCACTTGATTTTACGGCATGGTAACACCTGTTGGGCTATCTAATGCCCAAATAATCTTTTTTTTTCAACCGATTATATCGTTTCAAAGAACTAATGTCAATCATTTCTAACAGCTATTTCATTAGGTTTTGTGATATATCAACCTTTGAAGGCTATTTAATGCCAAATCATGTATATATATATATATATATATATATATATATATATATATATATATATATATATATATATATAGTTTGAATAAGAGTCATATTAATCAAAACTTACCTACAACAGCTCTGAACGGATACAGGATGTAGTCTAGAAGACCTGCCAGAGGCATAGATAAAAGGGACGGATGACAGGAGTGTCAGTGAAATCTGTGCTAGCAACTCGACTATATATATATATATATATATATATATATATATATATATATATATATATATATATATATATATATAATTTGTAAAGGAATAGTTTTATCGGTAACATTCTAAACGAGCCAAAGCTTGTTTCTTTGCACACAGTTAAATGATTTTAAGTATTGCTATGTAACACTAACCATTCAGTTTAGTATCAGTCATTTCTTTGCACACAGATAAATGGTTTTTAGGTTACATTTTAAATGTGTCAGAGCTCATTTGTTTTCACGCAGTTAAGTGGTTTCAATTATTCCCATTTAACGCTAATAATTCTATTTAGTATTAATCATTTGTCTGCACACTATTAACTGGTTGCAAGTGCTGCTGTTTAGCACTAATACCTCTATTCAACATTATTAATTTGTCTTCACACTGTTAAATGGTATCAAATATTGCTAACACTAACAATTCAATTTAACAACAGTCATTTGTTTGCATACATTTAAATCGTTAAACAGTTCTGTTTGATCTATTGATAGGACTTTAACAGATATTACCACTTCCAGTCATAGTGGACGTGGGAGTAATGGCAGTGATGAGGTTCCCCACATTCACCTGAGCTTCAAAACTGGAACCTTGTCATCAGATTGTTTAGTATCATATCCACGGCACTCGTTGGGAGTAGGAGTAATACCTCTCAGCTGAGAAATATTTTACAACCCAAGCTTTCTGGGTTACAGTGGTTTTTAAACAATAGCACTTATAATTTATACAAAATTATATGGTTTCAAGTTTGGTTTGATTTGGTTTTATGGCATATCAACCATTGTTAGTTATTTAATGACAAATCTTTTTTACATATATAGTAAATATATGATTTGTAACACATTTTGTAGATACACAATGTTAAATGATTCATAATTCTATTCCTCACAATTTAATTTATTATGTAGTAACAATGTTAAATTGGTTCAAGTATTGCTATCAATCACAATTTAATAAAACATCAGTCATTTGCTTACACACCATTTGATCATCACTGTTATACCTTGCACACCATTTTTTAGGGGAGTTTACCTCTTTGCAAACTTGTAACTGAATAATGATTAGTACTAGACAGAAATACTTGAAACCAAACAACTGTGTGCAAATTATTAGTACTAAGTAAATATACTTTATTCAGAACACTTTTATTTGGTTTGGTTTCTTGCTTGGGACTTTAATGTCAAAACCATTCGTGTAGAAGAACAGCAGTCATACTATTTAACCCTTTACTAGGAAGGGGGTTCAATAACTTGCCCGAGGGTATTAGTCCGAAAGTAAATGAAAATAACGTGACTGGAGTTCGAATTCGCTTACTTTGTCCCCGTAGTCCAGCACTTTAGACTATTGAAAAGAGAGCCTTCGGGTCACCCTCGACTAAGATCGCCAACTTATTAAACAAAGAAACCAAACGAAAGAAAACCAAATATTAGATGTCATTGTCATTAACATTATATTTAACTCTCTGCATATCATCGAATTTAAGTAGCAATGAATCTATTAATTACTTGAATGGGGGTCGCAGTTAAGAAGAACAGATACAGAAAAAAAAACTTATTTTTGTATTAAACCCTGACTTTAGCATGAAATAATCAAACAAGCTGCATGTATATATCTACCCAAAACCATAATCAAAAGCAAGTGTTTTCGTTTTAGTCTTTTTTAATGCTATGTAAATCCTTATCACCCAAGTTATATGTTGAACTGTACCGCTACTATTTTTCTACATTGAAGATTTCTGCATTAAAAACATCCCATGTAGGTTGATATGCCATTAAACAAAGAAACCAAGAAACCAAACTAAGCCCTAAGCATAAAATAGCCCCTTACTGGTTCTGGCGCTTAAAATCAATCAATCACTCATTTGAAAAATCGAAAATATTCAAAGCCTTCTTAGTTTCTAAGAGGAGAAACACCGTAAGGAAATCATCAACGCTCAGGGTACTAGTCTTTAGCGACTTCAACAAGAATAAACAGTACAATAAAAGATAACATTAATGGCCGATTGATTGCAACTGAATGATTCTGAAAGCATGGCAGCGTCTACTGAAAACAATCACAACACATTCCAGAACTATATAACGGGCATAAAAATCGATTGGGTTGAATGAGGGGTTTAGATTCACTGAAAAATAAAGGCTGAATGTGAATTTCGTTTTAGAATGTTCAGTTTGCCAAAAACACGTTCGACTACATGGAAGTAATTAACCATTCTTATTGCTTATTTCACTACAATAATATCAGATATTGTAAATGGTTGGATGAAGATGTTTTTTTTTTCCTTTATCATCACTTTATCATCATCATCATCATCATGTAGCGCTACCAGCACCGATCTCCCAAACCCTCTCTTGCCACCTGTCTCTATCGTCCATTGCTCCCGGGAGGTCTTCAAAACTATATCCTGTATTGGCAGAGAACTGTTGTATAACGATTCTAGCTTGTCCTACCTTTGATCGTCCATGT
Source organism: Sepioteuthis lessoniana (assembly GCA_963585895.1). Classification (NCBI taxonomy): domain Eukaryota; kingdom Metazoa; phylum Mollusca; class Cephalopoda; order Myopsida; family Loliginidae; genus Sepioteuthis; species Sepioteuthis lessoniana. Next base: position 36,376,433 of record OY757910.1, on the reverse strand, counting down.
GTCGCTTATAATATTATCACTTATATCATTGTCATTTTTTAGAATTTTTCCTCAAACTGACCGGTAAGAGTGCCACAAGTAAAGCAGTATACATATTTTGTGGATAAAGTCTGTGTTTAAATATTCTTATAGGATTGGACTGGTCAGATTAGGAAACTATTTTTTACTTTCTGTAATCAATTAATTTGTCTTAATATCTCTCAATATCACCTATTCTCAAATGGTTACCATCGTAAGAAATGGACACAATGACCTGAATCTTAGTCGAGGCTGTTTACATTTCACCCACAGCATTGGCAACCATGAAAAGTTATCAATCCTCCCCCACCCCCGCTATGGGTAAATTGTAGGGCAGACTATGCAATTTAACCTTGATATGGCAACTGGTCAAGAAGGGAAAATCTGTAATTAAACCTTTTATACACCGTATAGAAAATAACCTCATTCCGCATACTACTTGCACGAAGGGGCCATATATATATATATATATATATATATATATATATATATATATATCATCATCATCATCATCATCATAATCTCGTGCTGGCAGCACGGATATCCCTGACCCTCTCTCGCCACTCCTCCCTATCGTTCATCGCCCTAGGCAGGTCTTCAGGACAACAACCTGTATCCTCACATAGCTGCTGAATGTACGTTCGTGCTGGTCGTCCTGCTTTTGCGCGGCCATGTGTGGGGATCCATAAGAGTACATCTCTTATGAGTTCATCTCTGCTTCTCCAGCAATGTCCTGCATGTCTGGTTCGCCTATATATATATATATATATATATATATATATATATATATATATATATATATATATATATATATGGAGAAAAGGTAGTTTTTTTTTTGGTAGATCTGACAAGATTAGAACAAATAAATGGAAAAAGGGATAAACTAAAACACAGAAAACGGATTCAGTTTAGAATATTTCCTTTTTTTCTATAGATAGAACTTTTTCAACTGAGAAAATAGTTTTTTGCAAAAGCTTAGCGAAAGAGGAAATAGATAAAAGCGTATAAAAGTCAATATTCAAGGGTGAAAGGTCTAAAGACAAAAGACAAAAAAATGAAAAAGGGAGAAATAGATCTTGGATTCGGTTGTGGTGGTGGTAATAGGGTTTGTGGGTTTTGATTTAATTTAATCGATAAAAGATAGAGATAAGATGAGGAATGGGGGGGGGTCTTGAGAGGGAGGAATGAAAGAGAAGTAAAAAGGGAATGTTGATATGTATGTTGAGGTGGTGCCTACAGTGCCTCCATACTTTTAATTTCCTTTTCAATAATATATTCCAATGTAGTCAAAAATTTTAACGAAACTCGATATGCCTAAACCTTTACCTCTACCATATGATTATATAGTTTACATTGCTCTAGGTCATTCTCATCTTGGTGTGCTTGAGAACTTTTGAAAAACCGTTTAATATACGAGTGATATTCAATAATTAAGGAGATTTAAAAAAAAAAAAAAAAAGCAAAACAATATTTTTCAGAATATTTTTCCGTAAATATGAATTTGTCATTGTTTCGAACTGGGTTTTTTAAATATTTATTTTGAGGCTATTCAGAAGGTTGGTAAAGGGAAATAGAGTGCTCTAGGCTTGAAAAGAGGTCTGTCACCAAATTTTTTTAGGCTGAGAATTGCAAACCATGTGAAATTTACAGAAGAATATGTGATGTACATGGAGATGTATATTCGAGTCTAAAAATGTTTGCTAATGGGTTAAGCATGGGTTTGCCTCGACGAGCCTGGTTCGAAAACAGAAGCGATTGTGTAGTAACAAACTTACTCTCCAATAAATAAAAATCTCCGGGTGCAGCCGTCAGTAAAGAAAGTCATGCTGGCATTCTCGGATATGAAAGAACCCTTCACTATTGATCTTGATGAAAAAAGTATCAAAATCTAACTTGTTTATTGAATGACACCCGTATATATAATTGTATATATACAATCCGATGGATAAATCTCGAGAATGTGTTTAATTGTATCATCGGTGATTTAACCAAAGATGATTAGAGTTCAGTTTACAATGCAGTGACAGCATTTAACGGGCTTCTTTTTCTGCGCTGACGGTCACCTGGCAACATTATATGGGCTCATTAAGGCTCCACAAATAAACAGGTGCTAAAAGTTTTCCCAGGTTTTGCAGAAGATGAATAATAAGAACCAAATTACTTATTGTCGTGAATTATTTGAATTTCAAGACGAAACATATTCCAGGTGTTTTGGAGGTTTTCCAGATATGATTCCAGAGTAAAGAATAGGCAAAAAACGTCCTAAGTTTATTTCAGGTATCTTAAAAATTAATTTTTATTGATTGATTCATTCTCTTTACTGTCGGTCATAAAGATGATTCGATCTAAAATAAAATAAAAGAACCAAAACCTGGAAGTTAAAATACTTCGTCCTAATTAGCATGAGTAGCTGAAAAAATGACCTCACGTAAGATTGACATTATTCTCCAGATTTCCGTTCGTGGAAAATATTTCATGTATCCTTGACATCAAATAAAAAAATTGAATTACACTGATCAAGCATCTGCGCTATTCCAAATTAATTAAAATGAATGTAGTGCATACTGCGTGAAACTTAAAGTAACGGACTTTTAGTGTTCATAATTTGATATTTTTTCTGGATAGAAAAACTGCATTGTTGTAGCATTATTGAGCACTTTACTTGCAAACTTTTTATAATTGCATTATATCATATTATATTACATAGATAGATAGATAGATAGATAGATAGATCTCGTGTTACCAAGCAAAAAAAGAACTTGCCATCTCCTGGATTTCGCCGTTCAGGTCGACCACTAAGTAAAAAGACAAAAGAAAGCGAAAAGCAAAACAAGTACTTAGACCTTGCCAAAGAACTAAAACAAAACTATAAAACTTGATGATGATAAACTTGTAGTTTATACGCTTGGAATAGTCTCCTAACGATTTGAAAAAAACTCTGGAGGAATAGGAAATCAGTGGATAAATCGAACCCGTCCAGACCACAATATTGTGAAGATTGGCTAGAATACCGAGAAGAGTCCTGGAAAACTATGGAGATTTGCTGTCACTCAGACACTAATGAAAGACTCGCATAGAAGGAAATATTAGAATGGCTAGGGAAAACTAAAACAAAGTTTTCACTACTTTACAATAGGGCAATATACAATGAATATTACCGTATTTTACGGCATATAAGACGCACGGGCGTATAAGACACACTCCAATTTCAGCAGAGCAAAGCAAGAAAAAAAAAGCTCTAATATTAAACGTGATGAAATTAATATGAATATTATCAATGATAACATTTTAATCTGCATAATAGCCTTTTAAATAATGACAATAGGTATATGAAAGTCACTCTAATGTCTAAACTAATAGGAGTTGCCTGGTAGTTTCGGCTGACTATCGCAAATTTTAAACCTACATAAGGCATATAAGACGCATGGAAATTTTGAAAGATATTTTTAGTAAAAAAAGTGCGCCTTATATGCCGTCAAATACGATATATAAAAAGTTCGTAAAGCTTCCAACTGCACGAGTTTCATGAATATTAGTGAGACAGCAAGATGAAATATTAATTATCCTGCATGACTTGACATTCACGAAATTCGAGTTGAAGAAAATCTTTGTGAGTTTTTATATCTAATATGCGTTGTATCACACACGCACACACACACACACACACACACACACACACACACATAGATGTTTGTGTTTTTTGTATATATATATATATATAGAGAGAGAGAGAGAGAGAGAAAAGAGACAGAGAGAGCATGACCCAAAAATAAGTACCACACAATTTTTTTATAAAAAGTTAATTTCCCTAAAGCCAAAGAGATCAGGATGTTATTATTTCTAGAGGAATTTATGCAGTCAGTGTGCATATTATTCGGCATTATTTATTGACAAACTCTACAGCGCTTACCAAAAATAAAATTATATCTCTGTAACAGACAATCAATCTGAGTCTCAAATCAATCGGTTTTCAATCGCAATTTCCTTGTTAGGACTCAAAAAGTTGTATATATATATAGAGAGAGAGAGAGATAGAAAAAGAGAGAGAATGATGAGTTTTGTGGGCTTAAGGGTTAAAATGCTAGAATGCGGCGTCACAATAAGCGAGTTTGAACTCCAGTCGTGCTTTTACGTTCACTTTCGGACAAATATCCATGGAAAAGCAACTGAACTCGCTTATTCTTCCAGCCAAGATTTAAACACTATCACTGCTGTCCTTCTATAAGGATGGCTTTGGTATTAAATAACACATAAATGTTGATATATCATTTAAAAAAGAGAAAGAAAAAGAAAGAGAGAGTTTTGTAAATGTGCGTGATAGTACGAACGCGTCTGTTAGTACGTGTGAGTGTGTGTAGTTGTGTTTGCGTGCACATTTACCCTGATATAATATCATTCATAATGGAGTATCCCTCAAAAATTAAAAAAAAAAATTCAGTTATCAAAAATAAATTATAACAATACATATCAATGAAATATATATGTATATATATATATAGAGAGAGAGAGACCAAAAAGTAATTCGCTCTTTCTTATATATATATATATATATATATATATATATATATATATATAAGAAAGAGCGAATTAATTTTTGGTCTATTACGTTTTTGTTACCATTTCAACGTTGTAAAATACCCAATAATATCCGCTTTGATTGTATAACGTTCCGCTAGAAATTATAAAATCCTGGTATCTTTGATTCACAAGAGAATTAACCCTTTATTAACCAAAAAAATTATCAAAGTGTACTTATTTATGGAGGATACTATAATATTTAAAGTAATTTGTTTTGATTGTAAAATGTTTCATTAGAATTAATAAAATCCTCTTATCTTGTTGAGACGAAAATTAACATTTCTGAAAATCGGTGATATTCTTATTTATTGACAATGCAGTATATGTATTGAAAATGACGAAAGGATATTTTTGTCTACAAGTCGGGGTAAGCAGAAAATGAGCTCGAGATCTGACCCATAGTCCAGTGCTTGTCTATAAGCAGGCTTGAGAATGAGATTCGGGAAACAGCATTTTTTAAAATTCAAATAGGGAAAATTTTAATTTAATTCTCTTACCGTTATGAATGAAAGATTACTGATGTCTTATCACGTCGATATGAAATTGTAATTATTCCAAATTTAGGTAGGACTATCCCTTTGGGGTAAAAGTAAGAATAAAACAGATGTAGAGGGTGTGGCGAACAGAAGGCGGAATTGATTGCTGGAAATCAAATTAGGAGATTGATATTTTCTTAGCTTCACCACTGCCACCCTTCGGCCGGAAATATACATAAAATACAAAGGATTTCTTTCCCTCAAAGTAGAAGCCCGCAAAGAGAGGGTGAAGTGACTACTTGAATTGCGTCACTCTAAGCGCTGGCCTTGTGTCAGTCTTCCCAGAGTGAAGAGGTAGAGAAAAGCCATATTACATGTTGCTTGGACGTGATGTGGTCTTGCCGATATACAATAAAAGAAGCAAAGTAAGATTTGCAATGAGGCAATTCCTAGAGGCGTCCTTGCGCATGAGTCGTGGAGATAGAAAAATGAAGAGAAATCGAGATATGATTCTTTAGAAACCAGCGTGGAGCGAACGAGAGATGCCATTGGGCCGGACACATGAGGATTGTGAAGAGAAATCGAGATACCTCTCGGGAGCCTTTTAATAGACTACCCTGGGAGTTGAAAAAGCGGAGTGAATTAAGAAAACACGACGAAAGGAGAGACAGAGAAAGCCCGAAACAACGTATCAGTAGTAAAAAGCGACAGCTAGATTCCACATCTTCACCCAGACTATTTTGGGTATAGAAAGTGAAGAAAGCCTGTCATATTACAACATTGCAGAATAATATCAAAGATTGAAAGAAAGCAAACACATCCGCAATGGAGATTGCTTTGCGCCAGGCTGTAGATAGAGAGTAGAAAAGCCTAAACTTATACTAAGAATTGACTGAAATTACTTATTAAACCGGATCTCTGCCTTAACCCTACCATATCTAAATCATTGTTAGAGACATTTTTTTTCTTTTCTTACTAAATATTATCAATGTTACAAAGCCATGTTTATCCTCTGTCAGCGTCGTCTTTTTGTTTTTACTTTTTTAATTGTGCGATCTCATCCGTCTACTTATCCACCGGCGACTTTAATTAGCGATTGATCTGTTATCTGTATCTAAAAAAAAAAAAACACAACGTAGGCAGACAACGAATTAATCGTGTCATCTGAAAATATATCCGACCAGCGGAACGATCTGCAGATTGGTAGCGCAATCACCCTTGTGTTTGGCGAGAACAGATGTGCTGTCACATATATCCTAAATATACATAATTTGTAAATGAATATTTTGAAGATAAGAATTTTTATACAAGCCAAACTCTTTTTTCTGTACACAGTTGGCACAGTTGAGTGGTATCAAGCATTGCTAAGTAAAACTAATTGTTCAATTATGCATTAATTATTTGTTTGCACATAGTTAAATGGTATCAAGTTTAATAAAGGATTAAACAGTTCTATTTGACCCATTAATGGAACCAGATCAGATACTACCACTCTGGGTAACAGTGAACATGGGAGTAATGGCATTGAAAGAATACTCCACCTTTCCCTAAATACCCAGGACTGGAACCACACCATCAGATTGTTTAGAGTCAGATCCTGGAAATTCTTATCTCTCTGTAGTTGGCGTATTCTACAGCCGTTTTTTCTAACCAATAAAATCACCTTCAAGTTCTACTGATAGCACAGATTCATTTTACACACACACACACACTTCGTCTGTCAATCAGTCTCTCTCTCTCTCTCTCTCTCTCTCTCTCTCTCTCTCTCTCTCTCTCTCTATTGCCCATCGATCTTGGCAAGTTTTCCAGATGGCATTCAATTTTATTTTGGTATGTGGTTAGTTTACAACTCAAATTTCCTGGTACTTAGTGCGCTGACAAGTTGTGCATAACTTTACTTCTTGTAGGATTTGAAAGCTGAAAAAGTGAACATACAATATAATCTAATTCGTTAAGTTAGACTTTACAAGTTCGAATGAACCAGATCACCACAGAAGCAACAAAAGCATTTATTGTGCGAAAGTTGAAAAAGCAATTGATCACAGCAGAGTAACCTAATAGTTCAAGAAATTTCGCAAAAACATCAACGATCATCAGATAAGACTAAAACCGTTGATTCCGAGGCCGTGCAGCGAACTGTAGAGGCAAATGCGAGCTTGGTGTTTCACAGTCCCGTATGGTTCATCGACTTCACAACTTCGGCAAAACCATCCGGGTTTGAAAAATTGTACCTCACGTACTACCAAAATACGGCAAAACTTTTGACTCAACCTAATACATACACATACGTGGGTCGTTAAGAGAGTTCTAAGTTTCACAGAATTTTTAGATTTGTTGCACACGACCCACGTTTGTATTGATTGATCTCACCTGCTTAAAAATGAAACAAAAACTTGAATGATTTTTTATAAGTAGTGGTGTGTTGCCACAATAAAAATGTCCAGTTATAGCTCTTCTTTCTGCATAAGGCTTAGAACCTTTTGAACGACCCTCGTTTATAAGTATGTGAAAGTCTGACATACAGAGACAGAGACGTAGAGAAAAAAAGAAAAAGAAAGAAAGAAAGAGAGAGAGAGAGAGAGAGAGAGAGAGGAAAAGTTTAAGGCAATTATTATTCATTAAACAAACAAAAGCCACTGACAGAAGCTGATATTTGAAGTCACACAGACAATTATTTCAAAGCCTTTATTTCTATGCTGTCGAGGGTGGAGGATTGAAAACAGAATTCTATTAAAACTATTATGCTAGTATCATTTTAATAGAAATATTCCGGCTGATTTGATTATCGATATTTATTGACAATTTTCTAAATTTCATTTGCTCAAATATAAGGTTTATTCGATTGATAAATAGAACCATTGAATAGGCATTCTGTAATTCTCTTTGATCAGTATTATCTATCTTCTATTTGTAACCGCAGGATATTTTAAACTGTCACACATGCGCACACGCGACTGCACTTACATTCTCTCTAACACACATACACACATACACACACGCGCGTGCACACACACACACACACATATATAATTATTTTGTTAGGAAAGTAATTTCATATTTTTTGAGAGGGTAATTTCAAATATCAAAATTAAATTTGACATGATCATTGTTATTATTACCGATGAAAATCTGTCTACAAACAAGATGTGTTCAAATTTTTTATTCGTTCTAGATACTGATTTGGACTCAGTGCAATATATAACACGTAAATCTCATAAGTTATGTCAGAATAATGCAATCGCAACTTTTATACGCCTCATCAGCGTGACTCAGAATACGTTGGGTCTATTTCCTGCAGAGGTGTAAGGCGCCATCCCCAGAAAAAAAAGGGTGTCTTGGGCATAACACGAAATAGCTTCTGATGGTAAGGCCTCAGTTCTGAGTCATCCTCAATCAAGGACATTGCCCAATCAGCTGGGACAGTAGAATACTCCGATAACACCTCTGCAGAGGGGTAAGACCCTCCCCACAATAAGTTTCCTAGATACGACACTAAACAATCTGAGGATGAGGTTCCAGTAATGGTGAAGCTTTGGGAAATGCGAAGCACCCCTTTATTGCCATTGCTCCCAGGTCCACTCTGGCCCAGAATGGTAGCACCAGATAGAACTAACTGCATACTTATGCCAAACTGAATAGTTTTAATTAGAACTGTTTGACTAAACTGAATAGTGTAAAATAGAAATGTTTTTGACAATTAAACTCTACTTACGTTTAAACTGCGTGCTTATGCTAAACTGAATTGTTTGAAATTGAACAATTTTTGACATTGAAACTGTACTTACACTAAACTGAATTGTTTAATATAGAACTGTTTTGACATTTGACTGTGTGTAAATAGAATCTGTACTAATACTAAACTGAATTAGCTGAATTAGAACTATCTGAATAAACTGAATAACTTGAAATAGAAATGTTTTTGACAATTAAACTGTGCGCTCGTGCTAAGCTGAATTGTTTGAAATAGAACTATTTGTATAAAATTGGATTTGGCTTTCAATAACCTCCAAAGGTTGATATGCCATAAAACCCAAACAATATACCAAAAATCAAACAAGAACATCAACCTCGATGTATAACATAGCAAACCCCTGTACTGTTAAAATGTAAAGCTTTCACTCTCATCAGAAAATGCCTTTTCAGTATTAATAATATGAAATATCTATTTGAAAATATCAATAATGATGAAATTCTGTCCTTTTTAAGAGAAGCAAAATTACACCAAAAAATATAAATGTAAACTTAATCAATACCGTACAAAATTACCCTGCAAGACAATTTTTGACGAGGCTAACATATAGTCAAACCGTAAACTACAAAAAGGTAATTTTAGACGCACAACATACCTTATTCCCTAACCTCTTGGCCTAGTTGGCTATGGCTACAGAATACACCGACTGCTTCTCTGCAGAGGGGTAAGACTGTCCCAACGAGTGTCCTAGATATGACACTAAACAATCTGATGGTGAGGCTTCACTAATCTTACACCTTAGTGGAATACGAAGTATCCCTTCATTGCTATCACTCCCAGGTCCACTCTGACCCGGAGAGGTTGCACCTGATAGGGTCCTATCTATCGGTTAAACAGAACTAAACTGTGTACTTATACTTAACTGAATCGTTTGAAATAGAACTGTTTTGATATTTAAACCTCATACTTATGCTGAACTGGATTGTTTGAAATATAACTTTTGATTTTAACTGTTTGTAAACAAATGACTGATGTTTGATTGAATTGTTAGTGATATATAGCAATGCTTAGAACCAATAAACTTTCTAGACAACACATAATAGTTTGAAATAGAACTGTTTTTGACATTTAAACCGCGTACTTATCATCATCATCATGTCGCGCCGCCTGCGCGGATATCCCTGACCGTCTCTCGCCATTTCTCCCTATCATTCATCGCCTCCGGCAGGTCTTCAGGGTTACATCCCGTGTCCTCACACAGCTGCTGTATGTAGGTTCGTGCTGGTCGTCCCACTCTTGCACATCCATGTGCGGGGGTCCACAGGAGTACGTCGCTTATGAGCTCGTCCTTGCTTCTCCAGCAGTGTCCTGCGTGTCTGGTTCGTCGAACTTGTATAGTTTTTGTGATGGGGGGCAAGTGTCCGTATAGTTGGAGTCTCGTGGGGTGTTGTCGCCAGGACTTGTTTAATACTGCTCTCATCATTCTTGTATAATTTCCGTCCAACCTCCTTTCCAGCCGCTTCGTAAGCGTCCATGTGGTGCATCCATATAGCAGTATCGACACAACCGCTGCCTGGAAGAAACTGTTTGTACGCATAAAAATGGATTTGACATTAGATAACCTATAACAGTTGATTGGCCATAAAACCAAAACAAATCAAAATCCAAGTTTTAGGCATAAAATAACCCCAGAAGGGTTTTCATGCCATTAGAATCCATTAAACCAAACCAAACTAAATGTTTTTAAAGTCTGGGTAGCGTGGACTACCATTTTATAAGCATTAAACCCTGAGTGGTAGAATCATTTAGAATCCCCTCTAAGGGTCAAATAGATGTTTAAAAATTATTCGTGTTAAATAAGACCAAGTGCAAAAAAAACAAAACTTTCGTGCTATCAGCAAGACATTCCAAGGGATAAAACTCCATCGATGGGGCCACAAGTTTGCTGAAACTGGCGACCCATACTGCTTCTGAGCAGTCCGTAGCCTGGTAACCAAAGTTGTCATGTGACCTACTTCTCTCACTTTTGACCCTTACATTGCTAGATGGGTCGTCGGAGAGACAGGATCCGATCAATCGAATGGTCATATCAAGCCCTAGCGCCTAAATGATTGCCATGATCGCATTCTTCAAATTACACAAATGGCAAACAAATACGCAGTCCTATTTTATCGTAAGGATTCAAGAAGGCATTGGCTGAGAGCCAAATGTCCTGAGATACCAATACTTCAAACTATTCAAATGATTGATATTAAGCAGAATTATGTATATTAAATAACTATATTTTCCAAACTATTTCAAAATGTGTGAAAACAAATGATAAATGATAAATGGAATTATTAGTGTTAGATAACAATACTTTAACCATTGTTAAACGTATGCAAATAAATGTAATTTATTTAGTGTTAGACAGAAATAATTGAAACCATTTAAATGTTCGCAAACAAATGATTTATATTAGATAGAATTATCAGTGTCAAAAAGCAATGCTTAAAACAATTTAATTAATCGCAAATAAATAATCTCTAACTCGTTAAAAATTACAAACTATTTGCTTGAGGCAAAACAGAATACATTTGCTTTAATCAAAGAGGCGACATCTCCACACTAAATGGCGGTTCTCTGAAAATTGTGGACAAGTTGACAGGATCTCATCAAGCAGGATCTCATCAACCAAAAGTGACATCAACACGCGACTAGCAAGGCAGGGACCGCTATCAATAGACTATCGGTCATATGGAAGTCAGACCTGTCTGATAAATTAAAACGCAGTTTTTTTCCCAGGCAGCGGTCGTGTTAATTCTGCTATATGGATAAACCACGTGGACGCTGACTAAGTACACGGAGGAAAAACTCGATGGTAATTACACAAGAATGCTGCGAGCTGTACAAAACAAGTCCTGGAGGCAACATCCCACAAAACAGCAGCTGTACAGCCACCTACCACCCATCACCATAACCGTCTAAATTAGACAAACCAGACATGCGGTACACTGTTGGAGAAGTAAGAACGAACTCATAAGCGATGTACTCCTGTGGACCCCTTTACATGGACGGCCAAAAGTTGGACGACGTGTATACAAAAACTCTATGCCGATAGGAGATGTAACCAGGAAGACCTGTCGAGAACGATGAACGATAGAGATGAGTGGCGAAAGAGGATCAAGGAGATCCGTGGTAGCAGCACGATATAATGATATATATATATATATATATATATAATTTTGCATTAGATAACTGACATAAAACATTACCAAGCAAAAAAAAAAACTCTTTCGAAAAAAATACAGAAAAAATATAAATATTAATATTTAGTGAACGCGATTCTCGAAGCATTGGGTATAAAATGATCCTAAGAATTTTGACATGCCGTTAAAATCAGTTGTTTGTTTTTTTTATTATGACTCAATATTTGAGAAACGCATCAAGCGCAGATTTAACATTTTTTATTTTCCTTCTTTCTTGCACACTTCCTCAGCAGCTTAATTTACAATATATATATATATATATATATATATATATATATATATATTAAGAGACAGATAGAGATGGTTAGCTACCTTGCTATATAGATTACATGACAAATTAATATTAAGTATATATATATATATATATAGACACACACATACTCACATACAGTTCACAAAAATGCTTAGAATTACACATTCGCTCATTCATAAACACATTTACATACACGCACCTATGAATGCCCACAAGTTTAATTTGTTTTTAAATATATTGTTTGAAATATTCTTATTCTATTTGCGTGAGATTTATTTTACTTCTCGATCGATTTCTACCTATTGCTTAATTAGTTAGTGATGTAATCCGGAAAGAAATGCTTGCAATAGGAAGATAACGAACTGGGTGTGATTGTCTGCGAACAAGAGATAGAATTAGTAAAAACAACAACATAAATCATAAGTAAATAAAGGATGAGACAGAAATACCTCCCATATTTGAAACTGTAACCTGTGGGATTCAAGTAAACTACGGGAAGTGGCAATGGTAGCTCCATCAAGTTACGAGGATCATTAAATAAGTTTCCAGACTTTTTTCGTATGGGCACTTTTATTCATAGTACACACATGAAACCCTAATCTTCTTCGAAGTAATCTCCACCGGCTGCAATGCAATTGTTGCACCGTTCCAACAACTTCTGGAAAGCCCCATCAGAGTCCCCTTGTGTGAGCTTGCCAATAACCTTTGTCACAGCCTCTTTCATCTCCTCAATTGTCTCATAAGGACAGCCTCTGAGATTAGGGAATAAGCAAAAGTCACAGGGAGCAAGTTCTGGACTATAGGGAGGCTAAGGAACTGTCTTGATGCCCATTTTGGTCAAATAGTCTGTGACAAGGATTGAGATGTGGACTGATGCATTGTCCTGGTGGAAATGCCACTGACCCAATTTGAAGAATGCTGGCCTCTTCCCAAGGAATCTCTTTCTGAGTTCCCTTAAAACCTCAACATAGTAACCCTAACCCTAACTCTTTGGTCAATCAACTCAGGTATATTGACTTCTTTACTCCTCCCACACCTCTCATCATCCCTCACAGATTCCCTGGCTTCCTTGAATCTCTTATGCTACACAAAAACTGATGCTCGATTCATGCAAGACGTTCCAAAAGCAGTCTGAAGCATTCCATACGTTTCTGTGGCATTTTTTGCAAGTTTAAAACAGAATTTTATTGCATATCGTTCTTCTAAAGTGTCCTCATGTCCAGATTGCATTTTTGAAATTCACCAGCTGTGACAATCGGGATTTAGTAGGATTTATTCCTGTTGCTACTGTATATGTTCATTGGAACCTGAAATCATAAAAATTGTTCAGTCATCTCATAAGATGTATAGCAATAATCTAGTGAATTTTCAAGAGTCTACGACAATTTTAAATGTCTGTACAAAAAAAAATCTGGAAACTTATTGAATGCACCACGTACACTTTATCCATTTTTTAAGATACATTCAGTTACGATCATAGCTTCTAATAATGCTAACCGTGTATTTGCTGTTCAAACATTTTTTAAAATCTAATGAATCTATAATTGTTACACGGAGAGATTTCGTGCTCATTTCATTTTACGTCGGAATGATACTGTTCCGGATAAAATTTTTAAACGAATATCAGTAAAGATTCTTGAAATATACCAAGTATTTCTGATGCACCCAGTGTATACCCTTTGCATATGTAAAGTAATGTCATTTTTCCTCTGAACTACACAGCAGTTAGCAGTCGTCATTTTTTTTTTTCTTTTTATTCAGCCAAACCAGAAAATATAATTCATGAGGTATCTAAACACAAACAACTTTGTAACATTTTTCTACAGAGGCTATAATATACACAGACATTTATCGTTATCCTATCTTACACAGGAAAAAGTTAGTAATATTGCCCGGCATTTGTGTGCAAAGAGCACCGAAAAGATTTCACTGAGTGAAAAGAATTTTAGCACAAAATTTTAATCATATACTTGTATATATTCTCCTGTCTATATATGTATATATGTGTGTGTATATGAATTCTCCTATATATATATATATATATATATATACATATATATATATATATTAAATAACCTATTGAATGATAGCACTTACGGTAAGGGAAAAAACCTGCAAGTAATTCGAAGAATCACTGTCTAAGGGAAAATATATATAGATATATATTGGAAAAAAACGAAAAGGCTAACCTTGTCATACCAATTGAAAAAAATCAACAGATACGC
>OY757910.1:36324444-36359444 GCA_963585895.1 Sepioteuthis lessoniana | reverse complement strand
ACGGGAAATATTTGGATTCATATCCATATTTACCAACCCTCCGCACGGGCAGGATATGACACAAGGTCAATTTTTAAGCGGAGTTTACCAGGTTGGAATTCAGAGTTTTCCTTCTCCTAGACTAGTTGCCTCACCAAGGCTGAAGAACCTAGTCTTCCCTACTATTTGCCCATAGCTGGAGGGAGAATAATTGGATTCATACCTTTTCCCAGGGTATTTGTGCTATGTGAATATGCAATCAGCCTCGTCCAGGATTTGAACTCTTGTCGCCGTGTCCATTTTTTATGACTATAACCATTACACCGCGGGCACCTCCTTTAATTGGATTCATACCTTTCCCAAGGGAATGAGAATTTTGGGGAATGCATATTACCTCGTCCCGGATTTGAAGTCGGTTCATCGTCCTGTTTTCCAACGACGATAACCATTACACGACAAGCACCTGAATATTCACCTCCCAACAAGACTTCACTCTCACATTAAACTCAAACTGTGGAAGCCAGAGTTAATTTCTAGAGCCTGAGCTGTGTCTACATGAACAGTCTCTGAGACTGTATACTTTTTGTATACATGAATATGCACGCAATAAGGTTGTTACATTGATCCCTACTTTGCGTCAATTCAGCTCAACAGGAGGTAGATATTTCTGGTTCTTTTATTACAAGTGTGTTAAAAGCCACATGGTTTAAATTAATTGATTGCCAGATTGAGTTACTTTCTTACTTTATTAGACAATTTAGGAAGTCGTAGGACTCCTCTTATCGAAGTATTCAATGATGTTATTAATTTTACATTGGAAGGTGCGAAATTAGCATTTTATAGATATCTTCGTTAAATTGATAATTTGGATGATTGGAAAAAAAAAACAATGTTCTCCTCAAACGTAGATCCCACATAATGAGCCCTTTGTTGCAAAGCAGACGGTAAATTGCTTTATTATCTAAGTTAAAGAATGAATTGGTCTAAAAGAAAAATACTGCCTTGTCATATTCAGTGCTTTTATAAAAAGCCACATAACGTCTATCCAAAACTTAATCCGCTCCCTCCTCCCTCTCTCTCTCTCTCTCTCTCTCTCTCTATGTATCTCTCTTACTCTCTCTCTCTCACTCTCTCTCTCTATTAAATAAATAAATATATATAATTATATAATATATATATATATATATATATAGAGAGAGAGAGAGAGAAACACCTGCTAGGAACGGTTGATGATAGGGACAGATGCTGAATTCTCAGTTTGGTGCAAATACTGGATGCCATCTAGAAGACCTGCTAAGAATAATAAGTGAGAGTTAAGGGGACTCCATGCTTGACTCTCTCTCTCACCATCTGTGCCTAACATGCATTGTTCTTGGTAGGTCTTCTTGACGGCATCCAATACCCGCACATAGCTGATGAATATGTCTTTGCCGGTCGATTAACACTGGTATATTTATGTGTGGAAGCGCACAAGATAACATTGCTCATGAGCTCGTCTTTACTTCTCCGGAAGTACCAAGTACCGTTCGTCTTACTTGGATGGTTTGTTAGATGGGAGGCAAGTGGCATTACATCTACTGTTTTATGGGGTGTTGCTTCCAGGATTTGTTCAAAACAGTTTGCAGCATTCTTGTATAGTTCACATCTAGTTTTTTTACATTTGCTTCATTAAAATCTAGCTGTTGAGCAATACAATAATACTTACGCAGCTACATCAAGGAAGATTCTCTCTCGGCTGGAGCTGTAAAATGCGTCAACTCCCCTTCTGTAAAAATGTAACTGTGACATAACGGTACCAAATACTGCACCGAATGGCATGTTGTACCGTAACACATCAAATGTACGATTGCACCATTCGGTGTTCCAACATGTTCATGCCTATATCGCTACGTCTTAAGTAGTAGACAGACGCTATTGTAACCTCACAGTGAGAAAAGTTGAACACATAAAACTCCGTCTTAGTTTACTGACACCAAAGTTGATTCGCTACTACAATTTGTAAGTAGTCGACGGTATAGAAAGAAAGAGAGTATGAAAGATGAGTCGCCCGTCCTTACAGTTTCGTAGCTAGTGTTCAACTGATGTCTTTTCCTCGTCATGTCTTGCAGCCAACTAACTTTCAAATCTGATTGGTCCGCTTACTTCCGCCTGGTGTTTCTACTGGTCCCACGCCAGAGCAGAAGAATTGGAACCTCATTTTTAATTAGTGTAGTCATTCACTGGTGATTAGCTGACCTTCATACAGCGCCTTGGCGTAGGTCACTCAGAGGTCTGGTGCCTGTACCGTAGATTTGTGTTTGCCTTTTTCATTTTATTTTTTCTCTCTCTCTCTCTCTCTCTCTCTCTCTCTCTCTCTCTCTCTCTTAGTGAAAGGTGGCGGATTGGGGTCAGGGAGATCTGCGATGGTGATAATGTTTGCGTCTGTGCTGTTGCTAGCGCGTACATTTATGCGTATTTTTGCGTACGCACTAAAGTGCATCTTTACATATTTACACATATTTCTGCTTTTTATTCATTGGAAGGGATGAGCCGAAGGAAGAGAATGTGAGAAGGGAAGAGACGGTGAGGAAAGGGAAAATGGATTGTTGCAATCAGAAATTCTTTTTGTTTTAAATGTTATGATAGCTAAAGGTTTATTTTGATTCGAATATAAAATGTCTCTTTTTCGGGGGGAATTTCGTTGAATGATGATGATGATAAAAATCAAACTCATCATCACGTTACCTTTTTTTTTAATGTGGCATGGTATTTATGGGCAGGTAGTAAAATGTTTGGTTTTCAGTACCTTTTGCAATAAGGAAAAATGTATAGAAAGAAAGAAAGAAAGAAAGAAAGAAAGAATAAAAAATAATAATAAAAAAATAAAAGTATGAGTTATGGTCATAATTGTCTTTAATAATACATATGGGTATTTATAATGTGAAATGATAGTACTTATAATTATTGACAATACTAAAATATTACTTACATTTACTGGCGATACTTCTGGGTGTTGATAGTATGATAATGTGAGGAAAATGGTACTTACAGTCGGTGGTTCTGTTGTGTAATTAGGCTGGTGTCAGAAATGGCTAATGGATGATGTAGCAATAAGAAAGGCATACACACAGACACACAGACACACAAATAACCCCCACTTTTCGAACAAAAATTAACCACATCAATCATTTTTTTCTGTTTTGTTTTTTGAGGGATTTTTTTAATCTTCACTCTTTTCGGCGATTGCTGAATGCATGAAACCCAGGGTCTCAGCCTTTTCCATGTAATATAACATATGTGCATAACGGCTGGAGAAGAAACTGAACGGCAATTACACAAGAATGTTGCGACCAATATTGAACAAGTCTTGGCGGCAACACCCCACAAGGCACCAACTATACGGCCACCTGCCTCCCATCACGAAAATTATACAAGTTAGACAAACCAGACATGCAGGACACTGCTGGAGAAGCAGGGACGAGCTCATAAGTGATGTACTCCGATGGACCCCCACATATGGCCGAGCAAAAACAGGACGACCAGCTCGAACATACATACAGCAGCTACGTGAAGATACTGGATGTAGCCCTGACGACCTGCCAGAGGCGATGAACGATAGGTAGAACTGGCGAGGGAGGGTCAGCGATATCCTTGCTAGTGGCACGACATGATGATGATGATATATATATATACATATATATATATATATTGGTTGTACGTCCAAAGAAAGAATTTTTTTTTGTTGTCGGCACAGGATTTGGCTTTAAATAAACCACAAGTGTTGATATGCCATGAAATACCAACTACTTAACCATTCTATTTTATCAGATATCAGATTTCTATATGGTCAATAACCAGTCTATAGCAGTCTATGCCTGTCTAGTACTTTTGTTGGCATTACTTTTTAGTAGACTTCTGGTTTGGTTAGTTTGGTTGGCTTTCATGACATAACAACCGTTGTACGCATTGTCAAATATTGCTATATTACAGTCGCAATTTAACATCAGTCATTTGTTTGGATACATCATCATCATCATCATATCGCGCTGGTAGCACGGATATCCCTGACCCTCTTGCCACTCCACCCTATCGTTCATCGCCCTCGGCAGGTCTTCAGGACAGCATCCCGTATCCTCACATAGCTGCTGAATGTACGTTCGTGCCGGTCGTCCTGCTTTTGCGCGGCCATGTGTGGGGATCCACAAGAGCACATCTCTTATGAGTTCATCTCTGCTTCTCCAGCAGTGTCCTGCATGTCTGGTTCGTCTAACTTGAATAGTTTTCGTGATAGGGGGCAGGTGGCCGTACAGTTGGTGTCTTGTGGGGTGTTGCTGCCAGGACTTGTTGAGGATTGCTCGCAGCATTCTTGTGTAATTGCCATCTAGCTTCTTCTCCAGCCGTTTTGTTAGCGTCCATGTAGTGCATCCATATAGCAGTATCGATGTGACCGCTGCCTGGAAGTTTGGTAGGTAATTTCATTTCTAACTAAGTTAGGACTAATTTGTTTGCACACTTGTATTGCTGTAGTTTCTATACAGTTAAATGGTTGTAGAGTACACCGACTGAATCTCTGCAGAGGAATAAGACCCACCCGCCAACGAGTGTCCAAGATATGACTGTAAAAATCTGATGGTAGGCTCCAGTGATGCTGGAGCTTTGGGGAATGCGGAGCACCCCTTCATTGCTATTGCTCCCAGGTCATATCTGGTCCGGAATAGTAGCACCTGATAGGGCCCTATCTATGGGTTAAATAGAACTAACTGTATACTAATGCTAAACTGAATTGTTTGAATTAGAATTGTTTGACAAAACTGAATAGCTTGAAATAAAAAGGGTTTTGACAATTAAACTGTGTACTTACATTTAAACTGCGTGTTTATGCTGAATTAAATTGCATGAAATGGAACTGTTTTTGACATTGAAACTGTTCTTACACTAAACTGAATTGTTTAATATAGAACTGTTTTGACATTTAACTGTGTGTAAATAGAATCTGTACTTATACTAAACTGAATTAGCTGAATTAGAACTATCTGAATAAACAAAATAGCTTGAAATAGAAATGTTTTTGACATTTAAACTGCCTACTCATTCTAAACTGAATTGTTTGAAATAGAACTGATATTTTGTTTAAAAATGGATTTTGTGTTAAATAATTTGCAAAGGTTTATATGCCATAAAACCCAAACAACCAACACAGTTAAATGTGAAACAGTTCTATTTCTAAAAATTAGATTTAACATAATTCATTTGTTTACCCACCGTTTAAATGTCAAACAGTTCTATTTGACTCATAGATAAGACCCTATCGGGTGCTACCACCCCGGGTCAGAGTGGACGTGGGAGTAATGGCAATGAAAGAGTACACCACACTCCCCAAGCCACCTGACTAGAGCCTCACCATCAGATTGCTTAGTATCATATCCAGAACAGTCGTTGTGGAGTTTCTTAGCTCTCCGCAGAGATGCATTCGGTGTATTGTACGGCCTCGGCCGACTGGGCTTTCAAATTGATAAAATTCTCTACAAAGATATGTAAAACTGTCAAATCATCTAAGAGGCTTTTCATTTAACTTCTATTTGACAAGAGTACCTCTGTGATCAGAAATTCACCAAACTGTTTGATATAAAACTACCAAATATGGTATGTATACTTATTGGTCCTAAAAAAGGTTTTAACTATTATTCAGAATTCAACTGAACGTTAACAATGGTTTTTGGTTAGACCTTGGAATCTCTTATTAGAACTAAAATCTCTGATTTCAATAAAATCGAACCAGCCTCCATACAAAAGTGTCCAGTGAATCTCTCTATGGGTAATATTAGCGAAAGAATCACAAAGCGAATTTGATGTTATTTTTACACTAATACACGTGTTGTATTTTCTACTAACCTTATCTTAACATCTGTTCAAAAGAATGTTTGTTTGTTCGTTTGTTTGTTTGTTTTTTTATGGCATATCAACCTTTGTAGGTTGTTTAATGCCAAATCTGTTTTTATACCATAAATAGTTCTATTTCAAACAATTCAGTTTAGCATAAGTACACAGTTTAATTGTCAAAAACATTTTTATTTCAAGTTATTCAGTTTAGTCAAACAGTTCTAATTCAAACAATTCAGTTTAACATTAGTACAGTTTTAATGTCAAAAAAACTTCTATTTCAAACAACTCAGTTTAGCATTAGTAGATTGTTTAAATCTCAAAACAGTTCCATTTCAAGCAATACAGTAAAGTATAAGTACACAGTTTATTTCTATTTGACCCATAGATAGGATCCTATCACTTCGGGTTCGAGGGGGCCTAGGAGCGATGGCGATGAAGGAGAACTCTACATTCCCCAAACTCCAGCATCACTGAAGGATCACCATCAGATAGTTTAGTGTCATATCTATGACACTCGTTGAGGGGGTCTTACCCCTTTGCAGAGAAGTAGTCGGTGTATTCTGCAGCCCATCCAACAGGGCAATGAAAAGGATGTTCTCCCCCCCACATCCTAATTGCTCGATTCTTTATTTGTTTAATTGTTGTTGGGGCTTTCACTACGTGGGAAAAACTAGTCAAAGGCGAGATGCTAGGACCAAACAGCAATTACCACACTAAATCTAGACTTTAACCAACCTTTCGATGAACGTTCCGAATAATACACAGGACAGTTGGCGACCTTAGTTGAAGGTGACCCGAAGGCTCCCTTTTCGATAGCTACTACACCGAGGTGTAGGGGAGGGCACAACTCCTTTCCCTGAATTGCTCCACTTTACCCTTGACCCCTACCTTATATTGCTGAGTGTTAAGCAAGGAGGCATCAAGTACCATTTTTGAGTCTTTGGTATGACTCGACCTGAGATTGAACCCCGGTCTCTCCGAATAATATCTACGGGTATTCAATTGCTAATCGTCTTGTAAATAATTATCAATGTTCCAGAAAACTTACGGTTAACTTATTCTCCATCTTAAGTAAATCGTCCTCTTTTCGATATGAAAATCTTAGAAGATATTAGCCCCTTGAAGCCTTCCCTCTATAAATAGGGAGTGCTTGCTTGGAATAAATGTGCCTTCTATTTAATTTTTTCTCTTTCCAATTCTCATTATCCACTCCCTACATATAATTTCATTTTTTTAATTGAATATTTACTTCGATTTTAGGTCTTACAAGCGAGGTGGGAAACAGGTTAGCTAGCCAGTCTGTCGTTAATGTTTTAATTTTCTTTATGGTCTTTACGGTCTTTTCAAAGCAGTAATTCAATTTTGTACCACCAACAAAATTCTTCATATATATATATATATATATATATATATATATATATATATATCGAAAAAACCCAACAAACACAAATGCCTTAAAACTAAAAACGGCACAATATCAATTAGCAGGCATATATATAAAGGAACAGACAGAATACATTCAAAATCAGATAGATAAGATCAGAGACTCGGTAGAAGATAGACAATCTAGAATTGCCTGGCAAACAATAAACGAAGTGAGCAGAAGAAAGAACACAGCCAAAGCAAAACTTAAAGCAGCAAACCAACAAGAAAGAATAAAACTGTGGAAACAGCACTTCGAAAACTTACTTGGAAACCCACCAAAAATAACGCCTGAACCAATCACCAGAATAATTAGCAAACAATTAGACATTAAACTTGGACCGTTCACACAAGGAGAACTCGACTCGGTTCTCAGAAAAATTAAAAATAGGAAAGCTGCAGGACTGGACGAAATTCCCCCGGAAGTATGGAAGACCAGACAATTCGACGACATACTGCTCCGACACTGCAACGCAGTATACAATCAAAATCCGATAGATAGATGGACGAAGGGATGCATACTCCCCTTCCCTAAAAAGGGGGACCTCGGATTAGCCAAAAACTACCGAGGCATAACACTTACATCCATAGCTGCCAAAATCTACAATGCCCTACTACGAAACCGCATAGAACCCAAAATCGACAACATACTTAGAAAAAACCAAAATGGCTTCCGAAGAAATAGATCTACGACCTCACAAATACTAACCATCCGCAGAATCCTTGAGGGTGTACGGGCAAAGAACCTACAAGCGACATTAATATTTGTCGACTTTACCAAGGCTTTCGACTCCATTCACAGAGGAAAGATGGAACAAATCCTACTAGCGTACGGCATACCTAAAGAAACCGTAGCGGCAATAACGATTCTCTATAGAAACACAAAAGTAAAAGTACGATCACCAGATGGAGACACAGAATACTTCGACATTGTAGCAGGAGTACTACAAGGGGACACGCTGGCTCCGTATCTCTTTATCATTTGTCTAGACTACGTACTTAGAACATCGATTGACAAAATCAAAGAGAATGGCTTCGAACTGACGAAGAAAAGAAGCAGAAGATATCCCGCAACAACAATTACCGACGCCGACTACGCCGATGACATAGCGATACTGGCAAATACACCTGACCAAGCCGAAACACTTCTGCATAGCCTGGAACGAGCAGCAGCAAGCCTCCATGTTAATGCACACAAAACGGAATATATGTGCTATAACCAAACGGGGGACATCTCCACTCTAGAAGGAACCCCTCTTAAACTAGTAGAAAAATTCACGTACCTAGGAAGCAGCGTCGAATCAACCGAAAAGGACATCGAAACGAGGTTAACGAAAGCATGGACAGCTATCAATAGGCTATCGACTATATGGAAATCAGACCTAACCGATAAAATGAAACGCAGTTTCTTCCAGGCAGCGGTCACATCGATACTGCTATATGGATGCACTACATGGACGCTAACAAAACGGCTGGAGAAGAAACTAGATGGCAATTACACAAGAATGCTGCGAGCAATCCTCAACAAGTCCTGGCAGCAACACCCCACAAGACACCAACTGTACGGCCACCTGCCCCCTATCACGAAAACTATTCAAGTTAGGCGAACCAGACATGCAGGACATTGCTGGAGAAGCAGAGATGAACTCATAAGAGATGTACTCTTATGGATCCCCACACACGGCCGCGCAAAAGCAGGACGACCAGCACGAACGTACATTCAGCAGCTATGTGAGGATACAGGTTGTTGTCCTGAAGACCTACCTAGGGCGATGAACGATAGGGAGGAGTGGCGAGAGAGGGTCAGGGATATCCGTGCTGCCAGCACGATATGATGATGATGATGATGATATATATATATGGAACAGTAGATATACTAAAAAAAATCAACAACGGATTCAGTTCAGAATATTTCGTTCTTATTTATTGAAAGAAATTTTTCAGTAGAGAAAAATAGATTTTTTTCTTCTAAAGTTAAGTTAAGCAAAAAGAGGAAAGAGATAAGTGTGTATAAATTTGAATATGTAAAATGGTATTGTCTAAAGACAAAAGAAAAAAGGCAAAATGTGGATAGATGAAGGATTGAGTGGTGGTGGTATATATATATATATATATATCAACATTGCCACACTAGACGGAGCCTCTCTGAAACTAGTTGACAAATTCACCTACCTAGGAAGTAGCGTCTCATCAACCGAAAAAGACATCGACACACGACTGACGAAGGCATGGACAGCTATCGATAGGCTCTCGATCATATGAAAATCAGACCTAACCGATAAAATGAAATGCAGTTTCTTCCAGGCAGCGGTTGTGTCGATACTGCTATATGGATGCACTACATGGACGCTAACTAAACGGCTGGAGAAGAAACTAGACGGAAATTACACAAGAATGTTGAGAGCAGTATTGAACAAGTCCTGGCGACAACACCCCACGAGACACCAACTATTCGGACACTTGCCCCCCATCACGAAAACTATACAAGTAAGACGAACCAGACACGCGGGACACTGCTGGAGAAGCAAGGACGAGCTCATAAGTGATGTACTTTTATGGACCCCCACATATGGCCGTGCAAAAGCAGGACGACCAGCTCGAACTTACATACAGCAACTATGTGGGGACACAGGATGTAACCCTGAAGACCTGCTGGAGGCGATGAATAATAGGGAGAAGTGGAAAGAGAGGGTCAGGGATATCCGTGTTGGTGGCACGACATGATGATAAATGATATATATGTATATATATATATATATATATATATATATATATATGGAACAGTGGATATACTAAAAAAAATCAACAACGGATTCAGTTCAGAATATTTCGTTCTTATTTATTGAAAGAAATTTTTCAATAGAGAAAAATAGATTTTTCTTCTAAAGTTAAGCAAAAAGAGGAAATAGATAAGTATGTATAAATTTGAATATGTAAAATGGTATTGTCTAAAGACAAAAGAAAAAAGGAAAAATGTGGATAGATGTAGGATTGAGTGGTGGTGGTAAGGGTTGTTGGTTTTAACTTAATTTCAATGAGAACAAAAATGATCTTTCATATTCACATTTATACATTCTTATCAATTTCCTCTTTTTGCTAAAGTTTAGAAAAAAACCTATTTTTCTCAGTTGAAAAAGTTATTTCAATAGATAAGAACGAAATATTATGAAATGGATCCGTTGTTTGTGTTTTTAGTATATATTGTCTATTCCATTAATTTTTCATCCTCTTGTCAGATTTACCAAAATATCTATTTTCTCTCTCTTTCTCTCTCTCTCTCTCTCTATATATATAGTCAAAGATGACTGTATATAAGTAATTATGTAATCTTTTTTCTAAGAAGGAAGAATTGGATTATAGAAAATTCAGAAAAAACTTTAATCAGCAAACTTTGAAACTTTCTGTATTTACGTCTTTTCAAGTAAAAAAAGGTAAAGTTTGCGACCTTAGTCAAGGGTGACCTGAAAGCTCCCGTTTGGATAGCTACTACACCAAGGTGTAGGGGGGGCGCTATTCCTTGATTGCTCCACTTTACTCTTATCTTATAATATTGAGTGTTAAGCAAAGTAGCATCAAGTACCATTTTTTGAGTCTTTTGTATGACTCGACCTGGAATTGAACCCAGGTATCCCGGGCCATTGGCGAACGCTCTAACCATTACGCCAATTCCTCCCTAATTCTAATGATTTGATGGTTGCTGCATTGTTTCAAGCTACTTTTCAATAAAAAAAAAGATTCTAGCCGAGAACACGAGAAGCACAAAATTATTTGGGATTTTGTTATAAAAAAACTGATTACCCATTCCAGGAAAGAAGACAACATTTGGTTTGGTTAATGGCACATCAATCTTTGTCGGTTATTTAACGCCAAAGCCCTCCTTCTAGAATAACAGTAGGAAGGATAAGATAGAGTTCACGCCTTTCCCAAGGGTATTTGTCCAAAAGTGAACGTAACAGCGTGACGGGAGTCCGAACTCACTTACTACGATTCCACAGTCTATCGATTTAACCATTACACCACAAGGACAAGACCAAGGCAACATTTCCTTTGTAAAAGAAAAAATCTTAGTTGACTTTGCTGATCCAGTGATTCACAGAATTTCAGTAAAAGAGAGCAAAAATCTTAATAAATAAAGCGCTGAAAAAGCTATGGAACGGAGGTGACAGTGATGCTAATCCTAGTTGGAGCACTTGGAACAATTCTGAAAAAAACTGCAAAAGAAAATAAAGGTTTAAAATTCTACAGAACTGACATCATCCACAACACTGCACTGTAAAATAGATTACGATGGGTTCCCAAGTGTTGACACTTTCAGTCACTCGGACAAGGAAAAACGATCACTTAAAACTGATGTGAAAAACTCGCATAGATTGGAAATGGTAATAAATAGAGACCATCGAGACCACCGCACTGTTAAAATCAGCTAGAATACTTTGAAGAGTCCTGGAGAGCTGACGAGTTTTACTTCAACGGGGACCTCGTGGAAAACCATGAATTACAACCGGTGTGAAAACTCGTAATGAATTAAAAAAAAAGATCAATATTCATTTACTTGAACTATACATAGGGCACTAATAGGTATTAGCACTCCAGTTTAGAGTCGACGTGAGAGTAATTATAACGAAAAAATGGCACCAAACTTCCCCGGAGTTCTAGAACTGGAGTCTCACAAAAGAAACATTTTAATACCATACTTGGGACTCCGATTTCTTATTAGTGACTATAGACGAAAAACAAATATATGCACACACCCTCCACACACAAATACTCATAAAAACACGCCCTAACAGAAACATTCACATAAGTATAAATGTGTGCATATGGGCAAAAGTGTACGTTTGAACGATAGTCACTAATTCATACTAAACAAATAAACACACATACGCACGTACACACACACGTATAATGTCAGTGTATATATATATATATATATATATGTACGCACATTCACTGTCTCGCACAGAAAGTGAGGGAAGGAGAATATGAAGGCTTGTTTATTTGTGATAAAACATATTTATGCTAAATGCTTGCTAGCATATTTGGTAAAAATCTATAATGCCAAAATAATATTCACAGACCTATCTATCCTGTACGGTAAGCAACAGAATCTTGTGCGCCACTCTCACATCTACCTATCCATTCTAGTACGACCTTATCTGTCTCTCTTTCATTCACTTTCTATTTCTCTCTCTCTTTCTCTTTTCTTTCTCTCTCTCTCTCCCTCTCTCACTCTCTCTCTCTCTCTCTCTCTCTCTCTCTTTCTCTTGTTTCTGCATCTCATTCCCCTATATATATATATATATATATATATATATCCCTCAGTTTATCTATACTAATTTGTTCATCTCTATTCCAGCGTATCTGTCAATCTATCTTTCTATCTATCTATGTCCATACTTATAAAATTCCACTTATATCTTCCAAGATTGTGATGGAGCACTGCTTCATTGATTGGCTATTTTTTATATGTTGTTTGTGGTACTTTTGTTTTGGCTTTGTTTTTAATTTTGGTTTTCCTCTAGTCTTTTTTTTTTTTTTTTTTTGGTTGTTCAAATATCATTCTCTGTTCACATGATAACTAGATATTTTTTAGACGACAGCCTTCTGCGAAAATTATGCTAATAATAATCGCCACAAAAAGATATATATATATATATATATATATATATATATTTATATATATATATATATATATGCAATTGAAAATAGAATTAGAGAAGAATAATTGCCGAGAGATGCAACAATATAATCTTAATTTTTCAGTCTCAAATTTACTAAAACAAGATATTCTGTTTTTAGCAGCTCTCCAAGGAAATATGAAAATAATTATTTTAATACAATTATCTATCTATCTATCTATCTATCTATCTATCTATCTATCATGCATAAATATTGATTGAGAAATTTAGTGTCACTGTTAGTTAATGAAAGGCTATATAAGTTAGCCCAAATTTACACTGACCGATGGACAGACAAGTTGATCTATCTATCTATCTATCTATCTATCTATCTATCTCAGTTTGTTCATATCTATCTATCTATCTATCTATCTATCTATCATGCATAAATATTGATTGAGAAAGTTAGTGTCACAGTTAGTTAATGAAAGGCAATGTAAGTTAGCCCAAATTTAGACTGACCGATGGACAGACAAGTTGATCTATCTATCTATCTCGATAGATAGATAGATAGATAGCATGTAAAGGATAATTGAGATCGTTCATATTTTTTCAAAAAGATTAAGGAATAAAATTATTTTGATGATTTCAAGCCAGCACGACTATTACATGCACACACACACAAACACACACAAACACACACGTGCGTGTATATATATATATATATATATATATATATATATATATATATATCCACACGCCTCTACAATCTGTTAATTTTACATTTTTATGATAATTAAGAATCGGCCCCAACACTCTACATTCATCTTATCTACTATGTACACTCTACCCTTTTCTACAATAGCTTATATATATCACACAACATCAACACAAAACATATTACAATTAAAAATAACCATCCCAACCGCCCAACTATT
Organism: Sepioteuthis lessoniana; assembly: GCA_963585895.1. Taxonomy (NCBI): domain Eukaryota; kingdom Metazoa; phylum Mollusca; class Cephalopoda; order Myopsida; family Loliginidae; genus Sepioteuthis; species Sepioteuthis lessoniana. The sequence goes on along the minus strand of OY757910.1, from coordinate 36,345,625 downwards.
ACCCATACCACCCAAACCCACCATCTACTTCCTTAATCAGTTCCCTTAAATTTCTAATGACAACACGTTGCTCTTCAGATATAATCATCATTGTACACAAATATACTATTTATTGTAACTCCTTTATTATTTTCATTAAGCACGTACTATCAAAGATAACTATAGTATATATAATATTTACGCAACATTTCATCAATTTATTATAATATCCTAGCCCAATCCCCTTCCCAAAATATAATATCAAGATTGTACGATATCATATTGCAATACAATATACCCCTACTTATGCCCATTGTGATTCTGGTTTATCATAATATAACCGTTTAAATACGCTTACAAATCAAATCTTTATTTATTCCCCTCGACATGCAACGATGATGTTTTGTTCCTTAGCTATAGTCACATACACATACAGAAATAAAATAATGTAGCGAAAATTAAGATACACCTACGAATTTATATCCATTTAAAACAACGTGCTGCGTTTGTACCTTCACTTAAACCCATACATACACATTAATACGCGACTATAACCCACACAAGCATACGCACACACCCACACACACTCACACACTTACAATCACGCGTAATCATTCCTACAAAATCTCAACGGTTTTTTTACTGTATTTTTTCGATTTTCGATTCATTTCATTTTCTTAACAGCCTGATGATTGTTGTTTTGTAAAAAACTCCATGAAACCCAGGGGTCACAGTCTAAATTCCATGAATTAAATATATATATCTAATATATATATTTATTTATTATATATATATATATATATATGTACGATTGTGTAGACAACAGCGGGTGGTGACTGTCACCTTATTATCATCAGACCAAGCAGTTCATACGTTGTATAAACGTTTATAAGGGGAATGATGAGAAGGGTGATCTATTTTGTTGGTGCATTCAGGGAAAATTTCAAGCAATTTGTTCAGCGTACAAAAACAGTTTCATTTCAAACAATTCAGCTTAGCATAAGTACACAGTTTAGTTCTTTTTAGCTCATAGGACCCTATCTGGTGCTACCACTCAGAGCCAAGGTGGACCTGAGAGCAAAAGCAATGAAGGGGTACTCTGCAATCCCCAAAGTTCCACCATTACTGGAACCTCACAATCAGATTGTTTAGTGTCATACCAATACACTCGTTGGGTGGGGGGTCTTACCCCTCTGAGAGAAGTAATCGGTGTGTTCTTCAGCCCCTACCCAGATACCTGAGCAATATCATCATCATCATCATGTCATGCTGCTAGCACGGATATCCCTGACCCTCTCTCGCCATTTCTACCTATCGTTCATCGCCTCTGGCAGGCCTTCAGGGCTACATCCAGTATCCTCACATAGCTGCTGTATGTATGTTAGAGTTGGTCGTCCTGCTTTTGCTCGGCTATATGTGGGGGTCCATAGGAGTATATCCCTTATGAACTCGTCCCTGCTTCTCCAGCAGTGTCCTACATGTCTGGTTCGTCTAACTTGGATAGTTTTCGTGATGGGAGGCAGGTGGCCGTATAATTGGTGCTTTGTGGGGTGCTGCCGCCAGGACTAGTTCAATATTGCTCACAACATTCTTGTGTAATTGCCGTTTAGCTTCTTCTCCAGCCGTTTTGTTAGCGTCCAAATAGTGCATCCATACAGTAGTATCGACACGACCTCCGCCTGGAAGAAACTGCGTTTCATTCAATATACTGTACTAATTAATTTATTTTTCTCTGTTATATTCACAGCCCGACTGCATCTCTACACATGGGTCAGACCCCACTACCCCAAATAATTTCTTGGATAGAATATTAAACATCATCTGATGGTGAGACTCCAATCCTTGAGTTTTGGGGAATGTGGAGTACCCATTCACTGTATATACTCCCGGGTCCCCTCCGATTTGGATTGATATTACCTGTTAGCCCTATATATGGGGGTATCCTCGTGGTGTAATGGTTAAAGCGATGGACTACGGAATCGTAATAAGCGAGTTCGAACTCCAGTCACGCTATTACGTTCACTTTCTAGACAAATACTCTTGGAAAAGGTATGAATCTCCTTATCCTCCCAGCTATGAGTTAAATAGTGCCGCTACTGTTCTTCTAGAAGAATGGCTTTGGCATTAAATAAACAACAAATGTTGATATGCCATTAAACAAAGAAACAAAACAAAACCAAATCGGTCAAATAGGACTGTTAATCATTAACTGTATAAGAAACCATCTATCTGTGTTCAAAGAAATGATTAATTTTAAATTCACTTATTTGGATTCGATAACAGTACTTGATACTATTTGACTTTATGCAAAAAATAAATAGCAAAACTAATTAACTGTGTGCAAATAAATCTGCCTCATTTAAAAATTATTTTTACCCACAAATAATTCACTTGAAAATCGTATATATTTATAGAAATAAATAGGCATTAAATAATCATCAAGGGTTGATATACTATTAAATCAAATAACCTAAATTAACATCAATTATATTTAAATGATTATTTCCTTGTGTTTTTATTCATTTCTTCTGGGTTTTTCATACCAGGTTAAATGAAGTGGGTTTCTCTGAGGTCTAAGTGACAGCAAGTCTCCTCAAGTTTACTTTTCCCTTATGAATATTCTAGCCTGTCTTAATAGTACCGTGACCTGAATAATCTCAATTCTTACCTGGCTTTCCCTTTCCTACAGACTTTTTTCTAAACTCTTGTGGACCGTTCCAATTGCACCATCTATATTTGCTATCACTGTCACCTTTATATTCCACAGGTTTTTTCGTTCTCTTGCAAGATCAGGTATTTGTCTGTCTTCTCGTTTCATCTTCATAAGATGGTTAGTTCTTTCTTTTTTTCTTGTAAACACTATGTGTACACATTTGTCTTGGATTTAGTGCTCTGTTTATATCTCAAAGTCTCTGAGAATTATGTGGGTCTTATTTTCATGGACGGATTCTAGTTTGTGCATATAGCATTTGTTAATATGGCCAGATCTTAATCTCTTGTACAATTCCCAGTGGATCACATTTCCCACCCAGTCATCTATCGTCTTGTATTCATTTTGTACCAGTTTGCTGCCGTCACTTATAACGTAATCATTTCATTTCTGTCACCACATAAAATTCATTCTAGTTATTATCATTACTTCTAAAAATATGAATCCTTTGGGCGCAGATATTTAAGTTTTAATCTTAGAAAATATTATATTAAATTAGAAAGACAAACGAAACTAAATAAGTTACAGCTACCAAATTTCTTTTCAGGAAATTAGCAGTAAAATTTTTTTTTTTTCATAAATAAATGAATAAAAAAAAACAAGAAAAAAATGTCAAATCCAGGAAACTGTTCTACCCTTCCGAACAATATAATTGTTAGTATTTACTGTTTACAGGTGTCCAAAGAAAAAAGAAAAGTCTGAATTCAATGAACAGTGAATAATATACAAAGGAGAATATAAAAAAAGATTTACAATAAGCCAGAAATAGAATACAAAGAGGCAAACTTCAATGCGAACACCTTTATTGAATAAGATTAAATTTCTTTTTAAAAATCCAAATTTTAAATCTTCCAAAAAAAAAAAAAATATCTATCTTCCAAAAATAATGGTCATTATTTTTTTCTTTGATTTTTGTTTTTACCTCTTTGAACTTGATTCGCTTTTCATTTTGGAGAAACATATTCGCTACTCATTTCTTCGAACGCCCTTTCCTAAGTTATCGTCTGCTCTTATTCAATTTTTTATTTTGAAATCGAAAACTTTCCCCGTAAATTTTTGAAAAAATACTGGAAAATCGTCTGAATAGATATTTTTTTCAATTCATCAATTCGATGAAATAAAATAATGATTACATTGATAATTCTCCATGAAGGATCGAATAAATGAATAAAACAAATTTTTTTAAAAATTCAAAAACAATTACAAGATGATTGATTGTTTTTTAAAACTACTTAAAATTAATAATCTCTTTTTTTATCTCTTAATTAAACGTGTGTGTGTGTGTGTGTGTGTGTGTGTGTGTGTTGATAAATATTAATTTTAACAACATAAGCAAACAACCAACTCTTAAAAAACAAAACGATTTCAACTTCTGTGTGGTTGTTGTATTAGTAAAAGAGAAGTCGTTTTTAATTGATAAATTAATAATTATTTTTTCATGTCAGGATATTCTTTTTATTTTTTTCTCTGTTTCGTGTATGTGTGTCAAAATATTGAAAAAAAAAATATCATAATTGGGCAAAGCAAAAATAATTTTTAAAACTGAAAAAAATATCATTTGTTATTATTTAAAATCAAATTCTTGCATTAAATTTATTTGGAACGCTTGCTTCCGGCTTTCATTGCTTAATTTTCCTAATTAGAGTAAATTACACAGTAAAGAATAAAATTACAGTTATTTCTTTTTCTTAATGGATTTTTTTAACGATATCTTGACAGGATCTTTGCTGATTTTGATTAAAATAAAACAAAACAGTTAGAAATCAATAATACAAGCAAATATTTAAACAAAGAATTTTTTTAGATCAATATGCAAATTTGTCTTCACGTTCACACTGTAAAAAGCTATTCAGCTGAATATATAAATTCAGTTGCCTGTCATTAATAAAAATCTGAAGCCAACAGCATTAATTTGCTGTTGGCTTTACGCAGAGGTTTTTCTGCGTTCTGTCTGGTATTCGTGCCGGACAGGTATTGAAACCAATGGCAGATTCGAGGCTGAGAGACCCCCAACTTCGGCTGGGCCACCTTCGGGTGGGCGAGCTGCAACCTTTCTCCCCTATGTATGGCACTAGACCTTGCTGTCTAATTCAAGCCATTACCCGGTATACGTGCCCGGACCCACATTTGGGTTCGTGAAACTGCTTGCCTCATTAGATCCACATTGCCCTAAGTGAGTCAATGAGCAGCATAGACCAGCTGGATTCGAGTCTCTGCTCGTTCCCGACATTCCCCTCCCTTTTATCCCCACTTTAATCAGTCTTCGAGCTTTTGACCTTGTGTCAAGTCCTGTATGGGGGGAGGCAGCGACAAATGATTTTCTGCATACTGTCTTGCATCCGTGCAGGACAGGTATTGAAATCAATGACAGACTTGAGGCCGTAAGGCCCCCGACTTCAGCTGGGCGACATTCGGGTGGACCAGTTACATAACTGGCTCCTTTTTCACCCTTGTATAGCACTGGACCTTGCTGTCAAGTTTAAACTATAATCAGGCATACTTGTCTGGACCCAGATTTGGGTCCAAGTCCAGCCGAGCTCATCAAGCCCACATTGCACTAAGTGGGTCGATGATCAGCGCAGTCCAGCAGGGTGCGTGTCGGGGATAGTGCCCGACATTCCCCTCCCCTAAATTTCCACAATAATCGGCCTTCGTGTCATTGACCTTGTGTCGAGTCCTGTCTGGTGGGAGGCAGTGACAAATATCCATGCCTGGACCCATGTCTGGTTCCACGTCCAGCTATGCTCATTAGGCTTATATTGCACGAAGTGGGCTAATAACCAGCATAGACAAGTACGGCTCAAACCTCGGCTTGGGTCCGATTTTCCCCTCGCCTAAACTCCTCTATAATCAGACCTTTTATGGAGGTGCCCGTGGTGTGATGATTATCGTCGCAGGATATGGACACGGTGACACGAGTTCAAATCCTGGACGAGACTGATTGCGTTTCACATAGCACTAATACCCTTGGGAAAGGTATGAATCCAAATATTCTCCCTCCAGCTATGGGTAAATAGTAGTACAGACTAGGTTCTTCAGCCTTGGTGAGGCAACTAGTCTAGGAGAAGGAAAACTCTGAATTCAAACCTGTTAAACTCCGCTTAAAAATTGACTTTGTGTCATATCCTACCCGAGCGGAGGGGTTGGTAAATATGATAATCAGACCTTCGTGTCATTGATCTCGTATCAAGTCTTGTCATATTGGAAGTAGAGACAAATAAAAGCTTAGCATAGAGGTTTTTCTACGTTCTGTCTAGCACCCCTGCCGGATGCACAATGGCAGATTCGAGAACGAAAGATCTCCTGCTTCGACTAAGCCACCTTTGGGTGGGCGAGTTGCATTATTGTCACTTTTGTGTAGCACTGGACCCCGTGGTCCAGTGTAAGTTTTAATCCGGCATCCCAGCCTGGACTCCTATTTGAGTCCATGTCTAGCAAGGCTCATCAGACCCATTTGCACTAAGTGAGCCGATGGCCAGCATAGTCCAGCAGGGATCAGGCCTTGGGTCGTGCCCGACCTTCCCCTCCCCTAACCCCCACTCTAAGCCGACCTTCTGGTCATTGACCTTGTGTCAAGTCCTGACTGGTGGGAGGCAGAGACAAATACTTAGCTAACGACAGCAGTATAAATTTGCTGTTAGTTTTGCGCGGAGGCTTTTTCTACGTCCTCTTTGGTATCTATGTCGGACACACAATGCTCAATGGTAGACTCGAGGCTGAAAAGCTGCCGACTTCGGCAGGGCCACCTCAAGAAGGATGTGCTGCATCATTGTCACCATTCTATAGCACTGGAGCCCATGGTCCAGTTTATGCAATAATCAGGCATCCGTGGCTGGACTCATGTTTGAGTCCATGTCTAGTTAAGCTCATCAGGCTCACATTGCACAAGGGAAGCCGATGGCCAGCATACTCCAGCATACTCCAGCTGGGTATTCGTACTGGACAGTGTATCTCATGATCAATGGCAGACTCTAGGCCGAAAAACCCCGACTTCAACTAGACCACCTTCAGATGGGTGAGCTGTATTGCTAGCATTGAACAGCATTGTATAGCACTGGCACCCTTGGTCTAGTTTAAGCAATAATCTGGCATCTGTGCTTGGACTCACGTTGATTGTGTCCATGTCCAGCTTGGTCCATCTGTACGATACCCAGATATCGGATATGGGACATGGTCATACGATATTCATTTATATTTATATATACATAGAAAATAGGAATCTCGAAACATGAAAATTACTTACGACTTCTTAGTTCAGGTACGAAACTTTTTATTACCTTTGAGTTTAAAGGTTCTTCGACATAAGGAGAGAGATACACATTCTTTCTATTCTGGCTTTTTCATCTGCCCCCCCCCCCATCTCGTGCGCACCCGTCGCAAGGCCTCCGCGAGCAAACGAAGTCAACCGTCCTCTTCCGAGGCAAAACCCAAGTCAACTAACTGACTTTTTCAAAATCCCCAAAATCCTCCGCGCGCGCGCTTCCGGTGCGTGACGTCATTCACATCCACTAGTCAACCTTTCTATCCGATTTTTATTCTGACATCTATGAACGACACATCCTCCTCGCGCGCGCGTTAACACCTGCTCTCAAGTTTGCACCTAAGTAATCCATGCGCTGAGCTGAAAGTTTCTCAGCCTAACAAAACCCAAAGGCATAAAACGAAATCCCTCAGCCATTATATTACACATCCAGCTCACATGGCACTAAGTGAGCCAGTGACCAGCATAGTCCAGCGCACAAGTTTCGGATTGTGCGCGATCTCCCCATCCCATAAATTCTCACTATAAAATGATCTGTGTCAAGTCCTGTCTGGTGAGAGGCACGGATAAATATCAAGGCCAAACAGTATTAACTTACTATCCCGGTCTTAGCACCGGGTCACCAGGCATACGTACCACGAGGCTAAACAATGACAAGCATAGATTCACATTGCACTGGGCTTTTGAGTCTAGTGAATCTATGACCAGCAAGATCACCTGGCGTCGTGCCGGAAAACTTAGCAAGGGCGAGCACAGCTCACATTGTACCTAGTGATCGTTTGACCAGCAGAGCACGTCTCGCCTCGTGCCTCACCATCCCCTCCCCTAAATCCCTACTATAAAAAAGACCTTGTGTCACACACTTCCTGGTGGAAGGCACGGATAAAAATAAACTCAGATGTATCAATAAAAGGAAACAAATTTCTTAATATCTGAGATTCGAATAAATGTAAAATCGTGGATAATGTGTCGTGATTAACTGAATTGTTGCAACGTTGGTGGCGATGTACTTTTGGTTACATACAGACGTACAATGTCTATTATAGCAAAATTACAATCATTGATATAAATATATATATATATATATATATATAGAGAGAGAGAGAGAGAGAGTCTTCCCAATCAATTCACAAACTCATATATATATATAGATAGATATATATAAGTTTGCGTACCATGTAATATATATATTACATCGTACACCACACACACACACAAACACACAAACACACACACACACACACACATATATATATATATATATATATATAAGTTGGTATACGATGTAAATTGAGGAATGCAAAGATGTCTTTTCTAAAAAAATCACATATCTATTCCCGTTCGATAAGTAAACGTAAGTAAAGCAACAATCGATTTCTGTTAGATCAGTAGCCACGTGGACCACTAAAATACTACCTGAGTATATATATATATATATATATATATATATATATATATATATATATATATATATATATATATTTCTCTACTCTCTCCTTTTGTTTGTCTCACAGAACACTTTAATTGAAGTATGTACTTCTCGTTGTTTTACTTCTCCCTTAACTTTTCAAGACATGTTCAAAATTCCTATTATAATTATGTTTTGAAGCCACTTTCTTTCCTCGTCGGATTATTTCGGTATTATCTGATTCAGAGATAGAATTAACACTTTTGCCAACCCTTTTGTTCGTCAGGATAAATCCTTCAGGACTCACTCGTAGTGATCTTTCAGATTGTTAAGCCTAGAGTCTATTTCAATTTCAAGTCCCCATATTGTATTCCTACATATGCAGGGTCCACTGATTATATTATTTGAGCAGTTGATTTGATGCGATTAAACACACCGCCTTCTTACTCTTTGGAATTGTTATGCTTTTTTTCTTTTGAATTTTTGGAAGATTTCCTTTCCGTTCAACATACGGACTCTTATACCTTAGATAGAATTGACAGCTGAAAGAAAATATAGATTCCTTTATTCTAAATATAAGTGCTTTTATTCGAAACAAAGGTATTCTTATCTAAAACCTAGACACTTTTATTCCAGTTTATGAGTACTTCTATTTATAAATGTTAGTATTAGATACCGTACAATTAATTATTGAGCAGAATTTATTTTCAAACGTAATAGTTTAAATAAAATATACGTGGTAAATATTATTTTAGTCGATTTCCTTTCAGAAGAAGAAATATTTAAAGCGTAGGCAATTTTCTTCGGGTTTATAATTGCTTTTATTTATATATGTAAGTATTAGATGCCCAACAGTTTGTTATTAAGCAGAAGTTACTTTAAAACGAAATAGTTTATATAAAAATTTCGTTGAAAATATTAGTTATTTTCTTTCATTCTCCCTGTTGCAAATCATAAAAGTAAAATATTCCAGTTTTTTCACTTTTGTAATTTATAGGATTGTAGTTGTTTACTAAACTTTGTTTCATTGTTTCTTTATTTAATGGTATATCAACCTTCGTGGGTTATCTATGCCAAAGCTTTCTCTGCGGAAGAACTGTAGTATTTAACCCAGAGCTGGAGGGATTAGTAGGACATACCTCTACAGAATATTTAATGTGAGGGTTAATTGTATTAACTATTCTATCATATAGTTTGGTCAGGTCACCTGTTGTTCCGAGGTCTTTTAGAAAGCTAAAATCTTTGAGTGGAAATTTAAGTCAAATTGGAAATATCAAGCGCATGCACAGTGGGGGGGGGGGGTCTAAGGTTTGACAGCTGATGGGAAAATAACACTAGGGAAGACAGGAAAGCCAAATATAAATAAAATGGATATATGTCGTGTCCTGAGTTTAATTGAAGTAAAATAAACACATAATGTAAGTTAGGGACACGTGTGATGATCATGCTACGATGCAACAACTTATTCAGATGACATCACACTAATGATATACTTAATTTTTGAATATAGGAAAATTAGTGAATCTTTAAAATTAGTCAGTTGAGGAGTTTAGTTGTCAAATGTCTTTGACTTTGAGTTGAGATAGAGTTGAGATCCACAGAGTCCTTCGAGGCTGCGACAGGGGTTGAGTGATTGTGTAGGGGCAAATGTGTCTCTGTTCATAAACCCTTAAAAGCTCTCTCTCTCTCTCTCTCTCTCTCTCTCTCTCTCTCTCTCTCTCTCTCTCTCTCTCTCTCTCTCTCTTGCTTCGATGACTGCAAGAAAACTGTATGCAGTCTGAACAATAAACGCCTTCGCATCTAGAACAGGTAAATTGCCTTGTGTTTGAAGAAAAGAAACATCTATTAATGTTCAGGATGGTGCCATGGTGTTGCACTCTTCCCATTCGGTACTGTGACGAGCATAGTATCACATTTGACACCGTGACAAGCACAGTACCACATCTCATTCGAGGGTATTAGTCCGAAAGTGGGCGTAATAGCGGGACTGAAGTTTGAACTTGCTTATTTCGTGTCCGCAGTCCTATTATTAGTCTACAATAATCCACCTTTTGTTTCATTGTGACACAAGAAATCAATTAATTTCTTTTCCTGCTTTGAGCTAACCAGAGAATAATGGTAATAAAAGATACTCGACATTCTCCAAAATCCAAAAGGGGAATTTTACCATCATTTGCCGTTTAATGTCATAACTTGGACATTTCAAGTATTGCTATCTAACACACATAATTCTATTTAACTTTATTTATTCATTTGCACGCAAATAAATTCTTTCAAGAACTGCAATGGAGTACTAATAATTCAATTTAACATCGAATATGTCTATTTGACTCATAGATGGTACCCTAACAGATACTACCATTCCAGATAAGAATGGACCTGGAAGTAATGTTAATGAAGACGTACTTCACATTCCCCAAAGCTCCAGGACTGGAGGCTCACCATCATATGCACTTTAGTGACACTCGTTCTGAATCGGGGCCGTGCTCCTCTGCAGATTTACAGTTGTCATATTCTAAAGACCCGGTCGACTGGGATGTCACTGAACTCATATCATGAATAAAACTACTTGCAAACATTGGATAAAAACACTTATACAAACGTGTCTTGTAAGCAAAGAAACTGACTTTTTTTCATCAACTTCGTTACAAACTATCAGCTTCAAAATAGTTCTATAGAACGTCACATACTGAGGAGGCGAGCATAGCATAACGGTTAGCATCGCATTTAATTCAATTGGCGACACGGCTTTAAATCCAGGAGACAGTTTTTTGCATTTCTTTCTTCGTTTTTAATGTCATATCAACCTTTGTTGGTTATTTAATGCCAAAACCATTCTCCTAAAAGAACAGTAGTGGTACTATTTAACCCATAGCTGGGAGGATAAGGGGTTTCATGCCTTTCCTAAGGATATTTGCACGAACATGAACGTAATAGCCCGACTGGAGTTCAAACTCGCTTAATACGATTCCGCAGTCCATCGCTTTAATCACCGCACCATGAGGACATCCCGTTTTCATTTCATTTTATATTAATGCCCTTGGGAAATGTATCTATCCATTTCTTCTTCCACATATATGGGATAAAAGTAGGACAGACTGAGTTATTTAGCGTTGGCTAGGCAACCAATCTTGGAGAAAGAAAGCTCTGAATTCGCCCTTCGCTTAAAAATTCACCTTGCGTTACACCCTGCCTGTAGTGATGGGTTTTGGTAAATTCCCACTTTTGATAACTGTGTTACTTTTAATTTTTAATTTTTAATTACTTTTAATTTTTCAAAACAAAAAATAGTCCCATGGATTCATTCCAAGGAAGTAATACTGTTATTTTTAATCTAAAACTCGTTCACAGATCGTCTGGATTGATATCTTCTGGTTAGCAACTATGAGCGATATTAATTCATCACCAACAATTCTAACAGTCAATGATCGATCAGATTTGATTATAACTTTTCCAATAGTCGGCTTGTCTTCTCGGGAAGAGACCCATCGAGCAGAATTGTATTAATCTCCCAGGGTCTCTCAAGTATTGAAAAATGCTTTGAATTAGCTAAAATGCGGTGATCGGAATCGAACCTTGATCTCCTCTGGAGTTAGGAATACTTTTTATGTCATATTCGACGCAATATTTAAGCGTGTGCTACATTTTTATCCACCCTGTCAACTGAGCTTAGAACACACTGACTGTATCCCCAGCGGAGGGATAAGAACCGACCTCCCCAAAAAAGAGCGGCTAGGGTAAGACAGTTAACCGCATCTGACTATCAAGCTTCAGCCTATTCTCTCTCTGAATAGAAGTGTTTGTTAGGGTCCCATTTGTGCGTTAGATATATCCCTTTAAATATTATTCGTATTTGATAGGGAAACTTGATACCATATAACTGTAAATTATCTCTCAAGAAAAAATTAGTTGAAGCTATAATTGTTTACTAAGTATTATTAGTTACTTGAAATTATATCAGTGAACAAACATCTCATCATCTTGTAGAGCCATCAGCACGGATATCTCTGACCCTCTCTCGCCTCACCTCCCTATCGTTCATCGTTTCCGGTAGGTCCCCAGGACTACACTCCGTATCCTCACTGAGCGGCTGTATGTAGGTTCGAGCAGGCCGCCCTGCTATTTAATGGCCATGTGAAAGAGTTCATAGGAGTATATCCCTTATAAGCTCGTCTCTACTTCTCCAGCAGTGTCCTGAATGTCTGGTTCGTCTAACTTTGCTAGTTTTCGTGATGGGTGGTCGGTGGCCGTACAGCTGCTGCTTTGTGGGGTGTTGTCTCCAGGACTTGTTCAAAATTGCTCGCAGCATTCTTGTGTAGTTGCCGTCAAGCTTTTTTTCCAACCATTTAGTTAGCGTCCATGTAGTGCATCCATATAGCAGTATCGACACTATCGCTGCTTGGAAGAAACTGCATTTCATTTTATCGGTCAGGTCTGACTTCCATATGACCAATAGGCAATCGATAGCTGTCCATGCTTTTGCTAGTCGTGCGTTAATGACTGTCTCGGTTGATGAGACACTGCTTCCTTGGTAGGTGGACAAACGAAATATTATTATTGAATAGAAATGATTACATGAAGTCGAATGACAATTTGTATTTCATAGGAACTCTTGAGATTATAGAACTATGTCCAAACAATTTGTGTTTGATTGGAATACTTGATATCATATAGTTGTAAATTATTTCTATTAAGAATAGTTACTTGAAGCTATTCTTGTTTACTAAGGATTATTATTATTTACTTGAAACCATATAACTTTGGGCGAACAAATTACTATCATTAACAAAAAATAGTTATTTGAAGCGGTATAATAATGGGTATTTGGTAGAAATATTTGAAACCATACGACTCTGTGTGAATTATTTGTTTTAAAAAGGAATATTGTACAAAAAAACTCTTTAGAAACAACAACACAAAAAATGTAAGTACAAAGGTTCTATGAACAGGATTCTCTAACTGCTAGGCGTAAAATAACCATAGATTGGTTGATTGCCTTTAAAATCGATCAATCAATCAATCAAACATTTTCTTTTTTGAGAGGCACTTTATCAAATATGCAATAATAATAAAATATTACTTAGTTGAACGTGAATTCTTAGATACAAATATTAACTGAATACTTTCATGCGTGTTAAAGGCCGACACTGATCGGCCGACTGATTTTTAAAGTTGCCGACCTGAAAAATATGACTTTTTAGACCGACCTCGAATAAGTTTGAATAACCTAGTAAACTTTGCGAAAGACACTCTTGAGATGAATAATTTGCCTTCTGCTATTTTGCCGACCCGAAAATAATTTCAAGCGTAAAAATATCTGTTCGTGTTTAATATCCTTTCAGTGGTTGATAGTTGCTTTTTCTTTTTATCTTTAATATTTCTTTTTTCTTTTTTTTTTTAATGTTTTTTTTTTTGTTGTTTTTTTTTTCTTTCCTAATTTCCTTTTGTTTTGCTCTTTATTATATCCTAGATTTCATTCTTAAAAAAAAAAAATAAAATAGAATAAAGAATAAAACAACAACAACAACAGCAACAACGACAATAATAATAATAATAATGATAATAATAATAAAGACCTTTTTTTCCTGAAGTGCTGTCAAAATTCAAACGTAAATATGTCAGCATTGACTTCCTCAGAGATCTTTCCATCATTTCCCTCTCACACAACAGCCTCCACCTCAAGTTATTCATATTTTCATCTTCTTTTTTAGATGTAGTTTTCGAATATTTTAGAATTTTCGAGAAACGTAAACCAAAACAAAAGAATTTATTGGTGATTGAGAGGTTTGGCGGAAAGTCCAACGACGGAGGAGTCATTTGATTTTGACATGTAGATTCAGTTTCGTTTCGTTGAGTTTATTTTTCTCTCCTATTATTTTCACCGTTTTGTTCATTTGATTTTGTTTTTGTTTGTTTGTTTGTTTGCTTGTTTGTTTTCTTGCTTGTTTGTTTGTTCGTGGTTTTAGTTTCTTTTTTTTTTTTACAAACGTCATTCTGTCGCGACACATAAAACGCTAAACAACAATTGCTGATACACACACACATATGCAGGCGCATTATCCATCAGTCAAATTTTAAAACAATGGCTAAAATTAACACCCCTACCACCCAAAAACAATCGATATATGATAATGCAGTCCATTATGGCTGTTTTCTTGTTTATTTTGGGGCGATTTTGTTGGACGAATGGAAAACGAAAATATTATAAGATAATTAAACTTCTTGTTTCTTGTTGAAATATTATTTAGTGACGACTGCGCTTTGCAGAGTGCCTGTTGTTTGTTTTTGTTTTGTTTTGTTTTGATTTTCATGTTGAGAGGCATAAAAGTAATAGACGAACCGTGAATCTGTCGGGTCACCGTTGTAATAACGATACGTGATGATATTGATGCTTCAAGTGGGGAATAATTTAAGGATTCTGATTCTCCATTATATTGATGGTTTGCATGATTAAAAATAAAACATTCAAGAGGAACAAAGACCTCAGTTGAAAATTGAACTAGGAATTTCTTTTTTTCTTTATTCTACAACAATTTAACTCTGGTCTTCTAATTAACATATTGATATGTTCTGCCGTTTTGCTTCTTGTGTTCGAATATATACACACACACACACACACACACACACACACACACACACACATATACCCACTAAACTGTACGTACACATACATATAAATATACAAATATAGTAATTTAATAAGCTTTTTTGTTTAGATGTGGCACAAGCCGTATAAATGGGACACCTTGTGAGACTCGAACTACTCACTCGTGAAGGTTTGCTCGTTTAGCTTGCTAACCATTACACCATCTCACCTCCCCCTATATATATAAATATATATAAGTTGGCGACTGTAGTCGAGGGCGACCCAAAGGCTCCATTTTCAATAGCTACAACACCGAGGTGTAGGAGAGGGCGCTACTCCTTCCCCTGGACTGATCCACTTTACCCTTCATACGTACCTGTATGCTGAGTGTTAAGCAAAGAGGTATCAAATACCATTTTTTAAGCCTTTGGTATGACTTGACCTGGGATTGAACCCAGGTGTCCCAGGCCACTAGACAATGAGCCGGTATATATATATATATATATATATATATATATATATATATACAAATTTACTAAGATTTTGCCAAGATATGTAACGCCGAATGGGGCACCGAGTGAGACTCGAATTCAATCATGAAGATTTGCTAGTCTTGCTTGCTAACCTTAACCCCATCTGAAGCACCCACACACACATATATTGTAATTTACTGAGCTTTTTGCTTAGATATGTAACAAGACCATATGAATGGGGCACCTAGTGAGACTCGAACTCAAACGTATAGATTAGCTAGTCTAGCCTGCTAACCATAACACCCCCGAGGCACCCTCCACACATACGTATGCATATATATAAATATATATAATTCTTCAGGTATTTCAGAAAATATATAGTGAGTGCGAAATGATGGTTGGTTGTTTGCAGCTACAAACCAAACAACATATTGCATGCAATATGTTTGCTTGGTTGGTTGGTTGGTTGGTAACTATTTGTATATAGTTATATAGATTAAATTGGTTGGATGGTTGGGTTTTATAGTATATCAACCTTTACAGGCTATTTAATGCCAAATCCATTTTTAAACAAATGATCAGTTTTGTTTCAAATAGTTCAGTTTAGCATAAATACAAAGTTTAATTGTCAAAATCATTTATTCTTCAATCTATTCAGTTTAGTCAAAGTTCTAATTCAAACAATTCAGTTTAGTATAAGTAGAGTATTTGTTTACACACAGTTAAATGTCAAAACAGTTCTATACCAAACAATTCAGTTTAGTATAAGTACAGTTTCAATATCAAAAACATTTCTATTTCTATCAATTCAGTTTAGCATAAGTACACAGTTTAGTTCTTTCTGACCCATAGATAGGACCTAATCAGGTGCTACCACTCATGGTCAGAATGGACGTGGGCGCGATAGCAATGAAGAGGTACTCCTTATTCCCTAAAACTCCAGCATTAATGAAACCTCATCATCAGATTATTGAGTGTCATATCCAGGACACTAGTTGGGGGGGATCTTACCCCTCTGAAGAGATGCAGTCGGTGTATTCTACAGCCCCAGCCGACTGAGCAATATATAGATTAAAGTATTCTTATCAAAGAGTAATAATACTTTTCAAACATATTTGTTTGTCCCATAGAGGTACTAGAACTCCCAGTGGTGACAACGAATGGGCAACTTCATACTTCAGCAATGCATCTGGATGGAGAAAAGTTAGATTCCATACCTTTCCCAAGGGTATTTTTGCAAAGAGCTTCGTCCAGGAATCGAACATGTGCCGCCGATTCAATTTCCTACAACGGTAATGGTTACATTTTGCATGTGTATATTTTTAACATAGTTTTTTCTCTTTTGGGTTTTATTTTGTTGTTTTACACCGCTAAAATATCTTTATTGTTGTCGTTGTTTAATCTATATAAGTGTGTATAAATAGTTAACAACCAAACAACCAATCAACTATTGTTTAGCAACTGATATATTTTTTCTGAAATACGAGAAGATGGTTTGGTTTGTTTCGTTGTAGATTATTTAACGCCAAATCCATTTTTATGTAAATAACATGTTCTATTTAAAACAATTCAGTTTTGCACAAGTACACAGTTTAATTGTCATTAACATTTCCGTTTCAAACTATTCAAGCAGTTATATGTAACAATTCAGTTAAGTGTAAATACAGTTTTAATGTCGAAAAACAGTTCTATTTCAAATAATTCAGTTACGCATAAGCACGCAGTTTAAATGTAAGTACGGTTAAATTGTCAAAAACATTTCTATTTCAAGCTATTCAGTTTACTCAAGCAATTCAGTTTAGCATAAGAATGCTGTTAGTTCTATTTAACCCATAGATCGGGCCCTATCAGGTGCTACCGCTCCGGGCCAGAGTGGACCTGGGAGCAATGGCAATGAAGGGGTACTCCACATTCCCCAAAGCTCCAGCACTGCTGGAACCTCACCATCAGATCGTTTAGTGTCATATCCAAGACACTTGTTAGAGGGGGGTCTTACCCCTCTGCAGAGGTGCAGTCAGTGTATTCTAAAACCCCAGCTGACTGGGCAATACACAGAGTTAAATGTCAAACAGTTTGATTTCAGATAATTCAATTCAGCATAAGTACACAGTTTAGACGTCAAAAATGTTATATTTTGAGCAATTAAGTTCACCACTAGTAGGCAGTTCCAATGTCAAAACAGTTCTATTTTAAACAATACAGTTTAGCATAAATACGCAGTTTAAATGCAAAAAATCAGTATAGTGAAAGAAGCACGGTTTAGTTCTATTTAACCCATAGATAAGACCCTTATCAGGTGCTACCACTCCGGGCCAGAGTGGACCTGGGAGCGATGGCAATGAAGGGGTACTCCGCATTCCCCAAAGCTCCGGCATTGCTGGAACCTCACCATCAGATTGTTTAGTGTCATATCCAGGACAGTCGTTGGTGGGGGGGGGGTCTTACCCCTCTGCAGAGAAGCAGTCGGTGTATTCTACAGCCCCAGAAAATACCAGAAGAATCATATATACATATATATATATATAGTAGGTAGTTGGGTTTTCGGTGTGTGCGTGTGTATGCATGTATGTATGTATGTATGTGTGTGTTATATGTATTTACTAATGTTGTTGTTGTTCTATTGCGCAGTTCCTTCACCAAAGCTACAGATTCATCCCTGGTGTGGGGCACTGCGAGTCAACACTTGTGCAAATCAAGACAATTTTTCCAATTTAGATTAGAATGACTTCAATGATATTTTCGTGGCACGCAAAATTATAAAAATAGGATAGAGATCTTTATGTTATATACCAATGAAAACATAACACTTCTGTTCATAAAAATATATCTCTCTTCTTTATTGTCGCGAGAGGATCGAAATGGTTGCAAGTAAGAGAGAGCGAGAGAGAGAGAGAGAGAGAGAGAGAGAGAGAAAGATAGCTTGAGAGATGGAAGGCTCGGTCTGCTATCATTGACACTTCGTTGGAGACAGACATATTTTTATATTTACACCACATTGGGATAGTTCTATATTCAGAGTCTAACTTAGTACTTCTTTCACGGTGCTGATCTGGGCCACATCTCAACGCAGGGCCAATGGCCCAAAGGCCCAGTGCCAAAGGCGGCTTCTACTCTAACTGCCCGCTTCTCCGGGCAGACTGTCTCTTTGGTCCATCAGATTGCCGAATCTCTTGTCATTATATAACATCTTCAATTTCATTCCGGTTCTCAATTCATATGATGTATTTACGCTGTCCTCTTGTTTATCCTGAGACACAGGTGTGATATTCTGTTTAGAAATCTTCAAATAACCTGCTGCAAAATGTCAATAGGTAACGTTTATACAATTTAATAACGCATTCTACTTAAATAGGCGGTTTGTGAGGTACGCGGTGACTTTTTTACGCGTGATTAGAGTAATGGTTATCGTTGTAAGCAATGGAATTAGCGACCTGAGTTCAAATTCTTGATGAGACTGTCGGTAGTGGCTGTAAAATATGCTGATTGCATCTCTAGATTAACTTTATCAGGTTTGAGTTTGGTTTTAATCTTATCTATTTTGTTTTTTATTTATTGTTTTATACATGGTTTTCTAATTTTTCAATTGCTATTATCACTGAATATTTAATAAATGAATCAAATGAATAAATACCTGATAGAGTATAGGTAAAATAATCATGGAATACAAGATAAACAGAATATCACATGGGGATATCACTGATTCACCTCGTATATATATATATATATATAGTGCTATCCAAAAAGAAGACGGTTTAGTTGTATCCCAACTCGTCAGTGAGACAAGACATGCAAGATGCTTCAAACTGGGATCGAAACCCGGCTGATTTTACGCCAGTCGGATATCTTATTCGAAACCTATTGTAGCTCTCAGCTTACGCTTACAGGCACGATAACTTTTGGTTAAGATATCCGATATATATATGAGAATTATTTTTTATTTATTACGGACTTTTTGTCCTCATCTTGGTAGTTTTGTGTTGTTTCTTCTTTCACTACGATTCGGCCCAATTTCACCTCTGGCCTTCTTCAGGTGATTTTACCGCGACCTCGGATAGGAATGCTGAGTCTTGTAACCGTATCCCCAGTAATTACTGCCTTCCATAGTTGTTTTCTATCACACCACGTTTCTGACCAAGTAAACCTCTGGCTTGCTTGGGTAGGATTTGAAACCGCTATCTTCTGACAATGCTCACCTGGAACCGTAGAGACTCAACGCCTCGAAGGGCGATCAAGGATGGATTTTTTGGTCTTATAAATCCTTATCTGGTCTTCCAGTGTCGGGTCCGTATCGAATTTTTGTACTTGTCTTTAATTGGAATCATTTTGAGATGAGGCTTCTTAATCTGAGAATTATTTTTTATTTATTACGGAATTTTTGTCCTCATCTTGGTAGTTTTTGTGTTGTTTCTTGTTTCACTACGTTTCGGCCAAATTTCACCTCTGGCCTTCTTCAGGTGATTTTACCGCGACCTCGGATAGGAATGCTGAGTCTTGTAACCGTATCCCCAGTAATTCCTGCCTTCCATAGTTGTTGTCTTTAATTCTCAGATTAAGAAGCCTCATCTCAAAATGATTCCAATGAAAGATATATATATATATATATATATATATATATATATATATATATATATATATATGTGTGTGTGTGTGTGTGTGTGTGTGTGTGTGTTAGAGAAAATGGAAATAAATCCGACAGTATGTAAATTTAGAAATATGATAAATAAAATGTAAAAGCCAAATGAAAAATGATTTTAAAAAAATAATCTAAGTAAAAAAAAAAACTACTACAGAGTGCTAAATATTTTCTAATTTTTTCATTTCATTTTTAAGTTTGAATATATTTTAGAAGATGCAACATCACATATAACATTGACCCGGTGATGGTTTAATATAAAAAAAAAACGAAGCGATTAACGTTATCAGAATGTTCAACTATAAATAAACTCATCACGAGAACGTCTTGTTTTTTTTATATTCGAATAT
The DNA here is from genome assembly GCA_963585895.1 of Sepioteuthis lessoniana. Taxonomy (NCBI): domain Eukaryota; kingdom Metazoa; phylum Mollusca; class Cephalopoda; order Myopsida; family Loliginidae; genus Sepioteuthis; species Sepioteuthis lessoniana. Next base: position 36,325,225 of record OY757910.1, on the reverse strand, counting down.
ATATATATATATATATATATATATATATATATATGTTCCTTTATATTAATATATTTATGTATAAATACATATATAAAAAATGTTTATTTGTCGCTCTCTATGGGTGTGGTGTTCGAGGTGCGTATAATGAAATAGCAGGAAAGAAATTAATACGCTTAGCTTATGTATAATACTATTCAAAAAACCTTTGAGATAGATAGATAGATAGATAGATAGATAGATTAAGGGAAAAGATAAAATGACATTGCCCAATAAACTATCTTTAAATTATGATTGAATATTCAGTCACATGTAACAGTGTGTGGAAATGTTTGGTTTAGTTTGGTTTCATGGCACATCAACCGTTATAGGTTATTAATGTCACATCCACTTTTTATGCATACATAAACCGTTCTGTTTCAAACAATTCAGTTTAGCATTAATACACAGATTCAATGTCAAATACAGTTCTTTTTCAAGCAATTCAGTTTAGTATATGTACACAGTTTAGTTCGATTTGAACCATTGATAGGAATCTACCAGGTGATACCAATCTGAGCCAGAGTTGACCTGAGAGAAATGGCAGTAAGGGGGTTACTCTGCATTCCCTAAAGCTCTAAGATTAGTGGAGCCTCATATCAGATTGTTTAATGGCATTTATTGGACTCTTTTTGGGGGACCTTACTCCTCATAGAGATGCAGTCAGTGTATTCTGCTGTCCCAATCGACAGGGCCTCAGTGTGTGGAAGTATGTATATATGTATGTATACGTGTATTCATATAATTACGCTTATGCATACAC
>OY757910.1:36292237-36324244 GCA_963585895.1 Sepioteuthis lessoniana | reverse complement strand
CTTGACGGTATTAATTCCGACTCCGGTTTAACTGGACTGAATAATATATATATATATCATCATCATATCGTGCTGTTAGAACGTATATCCCTGATCCTCTCTCACCAATTTTCCCTATCGTTCATTGCCTCTGGCAGGTCTTCAGGGCTACATCCCGTATCCTCACAGAGCTGCTATATGTATGTTCTAGATGGTCATCCTGCTCTTGCTCGGCCATATGTGGGGGCCTATAGGAGTACATCACTTATGAGCTCGTCTCTGCTTCTCCAGCAGTGCCCTGTGTGTCCGGTTCGTTTAACTTGGATAGTTTTCGTAATGGGAGGCAGGTGGTCGTATAGTTGGTGCTTTGTAGGGTGTTGCCGCCAGCACTTATTCAATTTGTTTGATGGCATTCCAAAGAAAACCTCCTAGATGAAAAGTAGTGTTACTATTTAATCCATAGTGAGAGATAGGAGAGTTCCTACCTCTCCGAATGGTATTATTCTGAAAGGGAACGTAATGGCCCGACTGGAGTTTGAACTCGCTTACTAACATGTTATAGTCCAGCACATTAGCCACAGTGCCACAGGGAGTCCCCTTTATATATATATATATATACGAGGATCATTCAATAAGTATCCAGACTTTCTTCGTATGGGCACTTTTATTGATAGTACACACAAGAAACTCAATCCCCTTTGAAGAAATCTCCTCCGGCTGCAATGCACTCGTTGTACCGTTACAACAACTTCTGGAAGGCCCGATGGAAGTCCTGTTGTGTGAGTGTATCAATGACCTTCGTCACAGCCTCTTTCATCTCTTTGATTGTCTCATAACGACAGCCTCTGAACTTAGGTAATAACCAAAAGTCACAGGGAGCAAGATCTGGACTATAGGGAGGCTGAGGAACTGTCTTAATGCCCATCTTGGTAAAATAGTCTGTGACAAGGATGGAGTTGTGGACTGGTGCATTGTCTTTGTGGAAATGCCACTGACTCGATTCGAAGAGTGCTGGTCTCTTCCGACGGAATCTCTTCCTGAACTCCCTTAAAACCTCAACATAGTAATCCTAACCCTAACCCTTTGGCCAATCAACTCGGGTGTATTGACTTCCTAACTCCTCCCACACCTCTCATCATCCCTCACAGACTCCCTGCCTTTCTTGAATCTCTTATGCCACTCAAAAACTGATGCTCGATTCATGCAAGATGCTCCAAAAGCAGTCTGAAGCATTCCATACGTTTCTGTGGCATCATTTCTTCCAAGTTTAAAACAGAATTTTATTGCATCTCCTTCTTCCTCACGTCCAGATTGCATTTTTGAAATTCACCAGCTGTGACAGTCAGGCTTTAGTAGGGTGTATTCTAATTCCTGCTGTAGCTGTTTATTTGAACCTGAAATCATAAAAATTGGTCAGTCATCTCATAAGATGTATAGCAATAACCTCGTTATTTTCATGAGTGTACGACATTTTTAAATGCCTGTACAAAAAAGTCTGGAATCTTATTGAATTCACAACGTACATATATTTATACATGAGGGCTGTCCTCTCGATTTCGAGCGTGACCACCTCCTTTCTCTCATGTCCTCTCCCTCCCTCCCTCCCCTACCCCCTTTAAATTCTATGTGTTCGTAGGTGACTCTTCAGACCAGCCAAGCTGCGACAGATTTTACAACAGAATTGGCACAACCGTTCAGTTTTGCTTGCAGTGACATTATTTGGGTGCAAGATAGATTTTGCACATTTACGCTGATGGCTTTTAAGACCAGCAAGTGATAGGCACAATTTTCCACATATGTCACAGTTAGCGTAGTGACTTTGTGGACCCGGTGTGAATCAGACTTTTGCAAACGCTGTACTGCATACGGCTATTCTCATAGGATTCTATGCTTCCGTGAATCAGTTTCAGCCACTTACTTCTCTCCGAAGCCATTTTTTCCTATTGGTCCACAGGTAGTCCAGATTGTTTCAGGTAATATTTTATTTCTTTACGTGTCCCTCTGCGGCAAAAACGTTTTGTCACAATCGTGTCAGTTTATTCCCAAACCATGGACTCCCCTGAAACAAACATACTCTCTTTTTATGATGAGTTAAGACAACTATTTCTCAATATTCCTGATGATGGTATATATATATATATATATATGGGAAAATCAGAATGTGGCCATTTTACTTTAAATAAATATTGACATATTCAAATCTATGTATTACAACAAAGTGATACTTGGAGAACAATCTATCCGCTTAAACAACCATGATTTTAATACTTTACCATCATAGAAAGAATTTTAGGAATTGCGTTGGACTATATCACGGCGTTAATAGAAATAGTCAAAGATAAATTCATAAATCTTCTCCAAAAACTGATCCTAAATGTCTTTAACATCAAAGTAAATTATCTTCAAAATATTACTTTGAAATATGGTGGACATATACGCATTGACATGAAAACACCAAAAGAAACAAATGCCAAAGTTAAATATCTGACTTAAACAGTAACTACTAATTTTAAACATACACCGCACATGTCAAACAAATATCTGAAGATCTCACAGTCTCTAGCTGTGAGATCTGCTGATATTGGTTCACGATAGCAGGGATAATAAAATGATCAGTTTAAATACTTGGATACAAGAAAATAATTTCCGTTCAACGAATGGATATGCTACGTTACCAGTTAAGAAGTTATGAACTCTTTTGAAATCTATTTCCTTTTTTTTTTTTTTCTTGTATTTTAAACTTGTCTACATAAAGTCTCAAAAAGCCAATAATTTTAACTATCAGCCTGAATTTTTGAGATGAGGTTTCATGGGCAAAATTTTTTGTGTGATTATTCGGACTGTTGTTCCCATCTTTATTGTTGTTAGTCGTAACAAAACGTTTGGGTCACTATATCTTCAGGCCTTCCTCAGATGCCCTTTGTTTATCTGAGCATGGAAATGATTCAACCTGTGAAATCATTTCTATGTCCAGATAAAAAAGGGACATTTGAGGAAGGCCCGAGGATACAGCTGCCGAAACGATGTGCTACAAAATATCGATAATCTTAACTAGTTTTAAAACAGCTCTGCATACGTTTTATACAAGTTTCTTTACTTGTATAATATTCCCAATATATATATATATATATATATATATATATACGAGTTGGTACGTGTGTGTGTTTATTTTTGTGTGCATTTGTGTATGTATGTCAGTTTATCGAGAGATAAGCAAGTACTTTTATATTTCTGAATGTGAATTTACGTAGCAATTTGAAAGTATTATCTGTTTTTGTCCTCTCTCTCTCTCTCTCTCTCTCTCTCTCTCTCTCTCTCTCTCTCTCTCTCTCTCTGAGTATGTGTGTGTGTGTGTGTGTGTGTGTGCGTGTGAATGTGTGAGAGCGCGCGTGCAAACTTGTGAATGTACATGTATGCACACGTGATTTTCTATGTATACATAAGTGGGCTCTTGAATATATTGCTTCGTTCATAGACTTTATTACTTGTTTTATTCTTGATCGCCAGAGAATTTGAACAACCACGGCTTCGTTTTTTGTTCTTTTAATAAAACACTACGTTTACTTACTTGATTCTTTAACGACGTGAAAATATCGCGACAAAAGAATGTTTCTTAGTAGTTTTTTTTTAATGTCAATAATAAACAATTGCATATATTTACTTCAATGGTTTTTATTTTATCACATGATCTTTTTTTATTATTTTTACCGAATTCAACTTCCATTCAGAATTAAAATTGACAGAGAAAAATAATCATATGTGAAAGAAAGAAAGAAAGAAAGAAAGAAAGAAAATTATTCGAAAGAAAGAAAGAAAGAAGGAAAGAAAGAAAGAAAATTATTAGAAAGAAAGAAAATTATTAGAAAGAAAGAAAGAAAGAAAGAAAAAAAGAAAATTATTAGAAAGAAAGAAAGAAAGAAAGAAAGAAAGAAAATTATTAGAAAGAAAGAAAGAAAGAAAGAAAGAAAGAAAATTATTAGAAAGAAAGAAAGAAAGAAAGAAAGAAAGAAAATTATTAGAAAGAAAGAAAGAAAGAAAGAAAGAAAGAAAGAAAGAAAGAAAATTATTAGAAAGAAAGAAAGAAAGAAAGAAAGAAAGAAAGAAAATTATTAGAAAGAAAGAAAGAAAGAAAGAAAATTATTAGAAAGAAAGAAAGAAAGAAAGAAAGAAAGAAAGAAAGAAAGAAAGAAAGAAAATTATTAGAAAGAAAGAAAAAAAGATAGAAAGAACAGAAGAAAATTTTTCGAAAGAATTAAAGAAAGAACAGAAGAAAATTATTCGAAGGAACGAAAGAAAGAAAAAAGAAAGAACGAAAGAAAATGAAATGATGCTGAAGAAAGATAATAACAAAAATAAAAGGAGGGGGAAAAAAAGAAACGAAGTGCAAAAGAAAATTCAGAAAAAAAACGAAGGGAAGAAGAAACAATAGAAAGGAACTGGAGCTCTTGGAATAAATAAGAAATATTCATTCACCAAAATGTACATACGCCCTATCGGCTGGGGCTGTAGAATACACCCACTACACAACTGTACAAAGGAAAGACCCCCAACCCAAACGAGTGTCATAACTATGCCACTAAATTGCATATGTACCCCTTCGGGGCCATTACTCTCAGGTCCACTCTGATTTAGATTGCCCAGTAATTCTACTTAATGTTGATCGTTTGTCTCCTCACAGTTAAAATGTTTCAAGCACTGCTTTTAACATAATTCTATTTATCAAATGTTCCAATCCAATGATTTGCACTCGTCTTTATGGCTTTAAATAACTAATGATAATAATAATCTTTTGTTAATGATTGAAGATTTCTATTTGGCCAGTGGATTGGTACGCTCAATCTAGGTCAGATTGGTTGGTTGGTTGGTTCGTTCGTCGTTTTATGGCGTATGAACTTTTTTCGGATAATTTAACGCCGAATTTAGATATTTTGATTAAATGTTTTAAACAATTCAATTTCGTTTAAGTATATTTTCTGTTTACCCAGTAACATGTCAAAACAGTTCTTTTTCAAGCAATCAAGTTAAGCATCCAAAAACAGTTCTATTTCAAGCAATTTAGTTAAGCATACAAAAAAAGTTTTATTTGAAACAATTTAGTTAAGCATCCAAAAACAGTTCTATTTTAAACAATTTAGTTCAGCATACAAAAACAGTTCCATTTCAAACAATTTAGTTCAGCATACAAAAACAGTTCTATTTCAAACAATTATGTTTTGGGGAATGGTTCTTTTTGCTAGGTACACAAAATATTTGCTGCAGGTTAAAAGGCTTTCTAAATATAGAGAACTACAGCAAAAGATTTACAAAATGAGGAACTGAAAAGTTGTTTTTTTTTACTATTCAAGATAGCCATCTTTGGCTACGCGTTGTATCGATGATCAATACTATCACTGCACGTGAAGGCCTATTCTATTAAAGAAACGAGAACGCTTGAAAGACATTTTATTGGTTTTAACGATCATTTGCCTAGATAAAGTTTGAAACGAAAAGAGGGCACCCGGTAGATTGCATGTTTCAGAAAACATCAAGAATATTGTTTCTACGTCTTCTAGAATCACTTTCTAAAATTTAACTCACTTCATATCATAGATATTAGGGGCAATTCCATCCTATTCATTTGTCTAAGAACTACAGCAGATTAGAGAAACTTCATAAAGCCTTTAGATTGAGTTAGTTATCACTTAGACAATTCTTCGACTACCACTGACCGTACATATTCCCCAGCGAGAAACTTGCCCAGTCGGCTGGGGCTGTAGAATACACCGACTACACCTCTGTAGAGGGGTAAGACCCCCCCATCTGATGGTGAGGTTCCATTGATGTTAGAGATTTGAAGAATGCAGAGCATCCCTTCATTGCCATTGCTACCAGGTCCAGTCTGGCCCGGAATGGTAGCACCTGATAGGGCCCTACCTATGGGTTAAATAGGACTAACTGCATACTTATGCTGAACTGAATTGTTTAAATTAGAACTGGTTGACTAAACTGAGTAGCTTGAAATAGAAATATTTTTGACAATTAAACTGTGTACTTACATTTAAACTGCGTGCTTATGCTAGACTGAATTGTTTGAAATAGACATGTTTTTACATTGAAAATCTACGTACGCTAAACTGAATTGTTTAATATAGAAGTGTTTTGATTTTCAACCGTGTGTAAAAAAAATCTATACTTATACTAAACTGAATTTGCTGAATTAAAATTGTTTGAATAAACTGAATTGATTGAAATAGAATTTTTTTTTTTTGACAATTAAACTGTACACTCATGCTAAACTGAATTGTTTGAAATAGAACTATTTGCATAAAAATAGATCTGGTGTTAAATAACCCATAAACGTTGGTATGCCATAAAATCCAACTAACTAACCAAACAACCAACCAGCGAGAAACAAGAGATATGTGTCAGACTAGTCAAAGAATCAACCTGAAATTACATTTGAAGTGGCTAAAAAAAGAGACTTATTTTTAGAAGAGGAAAATCTTTCTTTTTTTGGAGGAAAGTTTAGATTTTTTTTATTAGTTCTATTCAGAAAAAGTGTTCGCATTTATGTCTTGTGTCTTTGTATTTTATTTTTGGCTTTTTGTAAATCTTTTTTTTTATATTCTCCTTAGTGTATATTCACTGTTCATTGAATTTTGACTTTTCTTTTTTCTTTAGACACCTGTAAACAATAAACACTAAAGATTGTGTTTTTTGGAAGGGTGGAACACTTTCCTGGATCTGACACTTTTTCGTTGTTTTTTTTTTTATTTATTCATTTATTTATGTAAAAAAAACTGAATTTACTGCTAATTTCCTGAAAAGAAATTTGGTAGCTGTAACTTATTTAGTTTCGTTTATCTTTCTAATTTAATATAATATTTTCTTAGATTAAAACTTAAATATCTGCGCCCAGAGGATTCATATTTTTAGAAGTAATGATAATAACTAGGATGAAGTTTATGTGGTGACAGAAATGAAATGATTACGTTATAAGTGACGGCAGCAAACTGGTACAAAATGAATACAAGACGATAGATGACTGGGTGGGAAATATGATCAACTGGGAATAGTACAAGAGATTAAGATTTGACCATATTAACAAATGCTATATGCACAAACTAGAACCCGTCCGTGAAAATGAGACCCACATAATTCTCAGAGACTTTGAGATATAAACAGAGCACTAAATCCAAGACAAATGTGTACACATAGTGTTTACAAGAAGAAGAAAAAAGAACTTACCATCTTATGAAGATGAAACGAAAAGACAGACAAATACCTGATCTTGCTAGAGAACAGAAAAAAAACTATGGAATATAAAGGTAACGGTGATACCAATTGTAGACGGTTCACTTGGAACGGTCCACAAGACTGTAGGAAAGGGAAAGCCAGGTAAGAATTGAGATTATTCAGGTCACGGTACTATTAAGGCAGGCTAGAATATTCACAAGGGACAAGTAAACTTGAGGAGACATGCTATCACTCAGACCTCAGAGAAACCTGCCTCATTAAACCTGGTATGAAAAACCCAAAAGAAATGAATAAAAACACAAGGAAATAATCATTTGAATATAATTGATGTTAAGTTAGGTTATTTGATTTAATGGCATATCAACCCTAGATGGTTATTTAATGCCAAATCATTTTTACATATATATATACGGTTTTCAAGTGAATTGTTTGTAACAATATTTTTTAAACGAGCCAGATTTATTTGCACACAGTTAATTAGTTTTGCTATTTATTTTTTACACAAAGTTAAATAGTGTAAAGCATTGTTATCGAATCCAAATAAGCGAATTTAAAATTAATCATTTCTTTGAACATATATAAATGGTTTCTTAAACAGTTAATGATTAACAGTCCTATTTGGCCCCTAGATAGGGACAACAGGTAATATCACTCCAAGTCAGAGATGAGACTGAAGGGGTGCTCCACATTCCCCAATTCTCCAGAACTGGAGCCTCACCAGCAAATGCAGTTTTGTGTTCGATGTAAACGACTTGTTGGTGGGGGTTACTCCTCAACAGAGATCCAGTCGGTGTATTCTGGAGCCCCAGCTGATAAGGTAAATAAATTACCAAAACAATTCAATACAATATAAAATCAATAAAATATAAAATCAATACAATATAATCACGTAAATGACCATGTAATATATAAACTAGGCCACTTTTCTCCTGAATGCGCTGACAAACTAGATCACTCTTTCCATCATTCACCTCACACTTTCGGACTGGTACCCTTGGCAAAGGTATAAAACCCTTCATTATCCTAGCTAAGGGGTAAATTGTATCGCCACTGTTCCTCCATAAGAATTGTTTTGGCATTGAATATATCATGAATGTTGATATGCTATTGAATAAAGAAATTGATCGAAATTACTTTTGAATGTTATTTTAGTCTTTAAAATTAATTTCATGTATATTGATTTGCAATTATTTATCTATATGCAAATATTGATATCGGTTTGTTCCTTTTTTATGGATGTTTATAAAAGATAATGTTTAATTTTTTGTTCATCAAAAATATGCATTTTATTGAGATATTATTGTACATGCGTAATTTTGAAACTATATTCTAGCTGGGGTGTCCTCGTGGTGTAATGGTTAAAGCGATGGACTGCGGAATCGTAGGACGCGAGTTCGTACTCCAGTCGCGCTCTTACGTTCACTTTCGGACAAATACCCTTGAGAAAGGTACGAACCCCCTATCATTCCAGCTATGAGTTAAATAGTACCACTACAGTTCTTCAAGGAAAATGGCTTTGGCATTAAATAACCTACAAAAGTTGATATGCCATTAAACAAAGAAACCAAACCTATATTCCAGGTGAGAGTTTTATCATTTTTTTTTAGTCCATGAATGAAATCCATTTAATAAATATACTTGGTTAAGCAGGACAACCAGCTCGAACATACATACAGCAGCTATGTAATGATACGGGATGTAACCCTGAAGACCTGCCAGAGGCGATGAATGATAGGGAGATGTGGAGAGAGAGGGTCAGGGATATCCGTGCTAGCCGCACGACATGATGATGATGATATGACATACCACCTCTTGTAGGTTACTTAATACCAAATTCATTTTATACATATTGCGACGATATACCCTTCCCCATCCAAAAACCGACTACCGTTTAGCGTCACTCAGCGGGCCTGACCGATATTTTGCAGATGTCTCGTGATTCAAAGCTGTTGCGCAAAAAAAAACTTCCCTTGTCACGTAAAGATATGCTGATTTTACCGGAAGCATCTATTTGCCACATTTAAATGGTTTCTAGTAAATCTCCTTTTTTCTATTGTTCCCTGGTGGCATCTTTTCTGTCCTTCGGGAAACAGTCCGCAGCTTGCAAGCGAATAGTAAATCCCCTTTCTAATTTGTGCCGTTTGTATTTTCCACTTCGTCGGTAGGCACGTTATGGGTCTGTGGTTATTACGGGCGATTCCTTTTTGGGGATCATTTTAGATCAGCGTGGTCTTTCCTTTGGTCCTCCATTTGGGTACATCTGTTTTTTGTAAGTATCTATTCATTCCGATAGCCAGTCTGTCGTGGATGGAAGAAATTTTTTAAACCATTATCCATACATGACATCATGGTCTGGTGTTTTTCAATTTGGTACTTTTTGAGTGTTGCTCTGAGTGAATCGAGGTGTATTTTCGCTTTTGGTTCCATTTCAAGTCTTTGTAACTCCTTTTCCATGTTATTTATCTTTTTGGCTTTTCTGCTGTTTTTTCTCTGTACCCATATTTTTTTCAAAATTTCGGCCAAATTTCACCTCTGGCCTTCTTCAGGTGATTTACCGCGACCTCGGATAGGAATGCTGAGTCTTCTAACCGTATCCCCAGTAATTACTGCCTTCCATAGCTGTTGTCTATCGCACCACGTTTTTGACCTAGTAAACCTCTGGCCGGCTTGGGTAGGATTTGAAACCGCTATCTTCTGACAATGCTCACCTGGAACCGTAGAGACTCAACGCCTCTCTCCGCTGCACCGAAGGGCGATCAAGGATGGATTTTTGGGTCTTATAAATCCTTATATCCTTTTTATCTTACTGTTCATTTGTTTACATATCTCTCAAATTACATATGATTCCTCTAATTATATGTTTCTCTCTATATATACATTAAAAATAAAGTTGGCGACCTAGGCCGAGGGTGACCCAGAGGCTCCCTTTTCAATAGCTACTACATCATCCATTCCTTGTATTGCTCCACTTTACCCTAAATCCGTACCTTTTAATGCTGACTGTTAAGTAAGGAGGTATCGAATACCATTTTTTAAGTATTAAGTATGACTCATCCTGGGATTGAGGCCTGGTCTCCCGGGCCATTGGCGAAGACTCTACCCAATAAGCCGTTTATCGATAGGCAATGAGCCAGTTACCGATAGGCTATCGGTTATATGGAAGTCAGACCTGACCGATAAAATAAAACGCAGTTTTTTTTCCAAGCAGCAGTCGTGTCGATGCTGCTATAGGAATGCACTACATGAACTCTAACAAAACGAATGGAGAAAAGGCTTGACTACAATTACACAAGAATGCTTCGAGCAATATTAAACAAGTCTTGGAGGAAACACCAAAAACAAACAGCAGCTGTACGGCCACCAACCACCCATCACGAAAAGTATCCAAGTTAGACGAACCAGACATACGGGACACTGCTGGAGAAGTGAGGACGAACTCATAAGCGACGTACTCCTGCGAAACCCCTCACATGGACGAGCAAAGGCAGAACTATCAGCTAGAACCTATATATAGATGCTCTGTGCCGATACAGGATGTAAACTTGAAGACCTGCCAGGAGCGACGGACAATAGACACGGGTGGCGAGAGGGTGTCAGAGAGATCCTTGTGGCGGTGCGACATGATGATAATGATACATTAACGGGATTTGGCATTCAATAATCCACTAGGATTGATATGCCATAAAATGCCAACGAGCCAAACCAAACTATATATATATATAGTTTGGTTTGGTTCGTTGGCAATTCATGGCATATCAATCCTAGTGGATTACTGAATGAAATATATATATATGTATATATATATATATATATATATATATATATTCCACTCATACATATATATATATATATATATATAAGTGGAATATTTTTTTAATATGGTTGAGGCCAGGTTGTTAATTATTACGCAAAAGACGTGTTTATGGGTAGGTAAACAGGCATTAAATGACGCACGGTTTATTTAACTTTGACGTTATAAAATATTTTGCCTACGTAGAAGGTAAACACGTGTTGACAGCTGACAAAAATTGTGGAAGAATAGCGACTTGTAGCTGAAAACATATCTTTTCCAACGTTATTATTAAGTTCCATGTGTCTATAGCAGTATAATTATTCGCGTATATGTTGCCCATTCGAACCCAGAATGTTCGGTATACTAGTACGTAAGAATTAGTAGTAATTTACTAAGCTTTTTGCTTAGATGTGGCACTGGAACATATGAATGGGGCACCTCATGGGACTCAAACTCAAACGTGCTGGTTTGCTAGTCTTGCTTACAAATCATTACACCACCCGAGGCACCCTTAGTACGTAAGAATTAGTTGTTCGAAGCATTGCTAAGATGGTTTGCGTAAAGGTAAGACATTGGTCTGCCCTGCTCTAATCAGCAGTAAACGATTTATGAATCAGTTCCTTCTTTTCCACAATAGGTACCATAAGCGAGTCAAAAACTGTAGAGTACACCTTTTTTTCCTGATTTTTAAGCCTAAATGGTTGGGGTATGCATTATATAAGCAAAGTTAGTGACCTAGATTGAAGGTGACCCGAAGGTTCCCTTTTCAGTAACTACATCAAGGTGTAGGGAAGGGCGCTATTCAATTCACTGGATTTCTCCACTTTACCCTTGATCCGTACCTTGTAATGGTGAGTGTTAAGCCAGGTGGTATCAAGTACCATTTTTGAGTCTTTGGTATGACTCGACCTGGGATTGAACCCCGGTCTCCCGGGCCATTGTCGAACACTCTATTCATTAGGCCAAACAAAAACCAAATGCCACCTTTTTCTTGTTTGGTCACGAGCATGACTAAAAATAAGTCATATTTCAACTCCGAACAAACAAATGTTAGACAAACATTTCTGTTTGATACCAGAAAAAGGGAAATAACCGCTGGGGTTTCTTTATAATTTTCTTATATTTTCTTGGGTTTTTTTTTCTTCTTGTTTTCTTTTGTAAACTCATTTGCTCAAAGATTTTTCTACCTTTTTGTGTGTACATATCCTTGTCTTTGCTCTAAATACTCTGAAATGTTTGTGTTTCGTAACATTTTGAACTCTACATAAATTCTTATTTCTATTAGGCATAAACCGGATAAAACGTTGAACAAATGTAAAAAAAAAAAAAAATGGCAGCTGCAAATTCTAAAATTCTAAAATATTAATGCATATTTTACACAAGAGATTTTTTTTTTTACTCAAGAATTTGGTTTGGCTTCTTGGTTTAATGGCATATCAACGTTCGTGGATTATCTAATGTCAAAGCCAGTCTTTTAGGTACAACAGTGATATCATTTAACCCACCACAAGGAGAATAAGAGGTTTTATACTTTTCACAAAGGTTTTTAGAGTTTCTTAAAGGAATGTTAGGTTGTGTATTATACACAGATGCGTGTTATATATGATTAATTGCGATATTTCTATGGAAATAAACAGATGACGTCCTCATGGTGGAATGGTTAAAGTGCTAAACTATGATATCGTAGTAAACGAGTTCGACTTCTAGGCGCGCTATTACGATCATTTTTGGACTAATATCCTTAGGGAAAGGCATGAACTCTTACATTCCTCAAGCTAATGGTTAAATAGGATCATCGGTGTTCTTCTACTAAGATGGCTTTGACATTGAATAACTCGGGAAGGTTGATATGTCATTAAACAAAGAAACTAAATCAAAATTCCTAAACTCCTAACTTTCTCTGATAAATATGCAGTTGGCCATCTTCGGCGCAAATACATTTACGAATTTGGCAGCCGAATTTGAGGACAAGATGCTGATTTTCTTGGTAGGCATTCTCACACCCCACTCATCTCACACAAACTCACACACATTTAGAAGACACATTCTTACCATCCCCACCCTCATTTCTTCGATTTGAATCCTTCCTGTACTCAGCTGACCTTTTGTAAATATCAAGCAGCAATAGTCGAGGTTCCTTTTTGAAGAGTTTGCAAGGCTCTCCTTCGTCTGACATTCGAGAACCGTCATAAATATTGAAAATGATTTGGTCAACCTTTTCGATGGAAATTTCTTGCCTATAGATAAAGATATAAGCAGGCACCCAGAAGAACCATAATCTAAAAAAAGACATCATGGAGATTCCATCCTACACAGGCTTGTGTTTTTCTTAAAGAACAGGGTCTGAATATTGAGTTTTCACAAGGCAAGGGGACAGCGTGGATTTGTATACTCTCTACTGCCATCTGCCCTTATAGGAAATTCCTCTAGATGGCACACAGTGTCCGTGCAGAGCTGATTAATTTAAATTCTTGTTCGTCGGTCAAACCTGGTGTGTCCTTGTGTAGGAGTTCACGTCGCTTTAGAATTAGCCCTTACTTAACCTGCAGTACACAGCATGTTTTGCTCGTCTTTATCAGTGATTTGCGAGATGGGAGGCAAGTGGCTGTACAGACAGTGTTTTGTAGAGTGCCACGAAGCTTTTTGGTTAAACTCCACGTGGTGCAACTATACGGCTTCGGCTAGAAAAAAAAATCCCCTTTCTATTTCATCAAAATATCAGATCTTTACATGGTCGTTATCTTGTCAATAGCAGTCCATGATTTACCGATGAGAATGTTGATGTCACATTCAATTGATGAGATGCTGCTATCGAGGTATGTGAACAGGTTGAATAAATTATAATTATTATCCATAGGTTAATTATCCAATGTTAGTATATAATTTTCATATAGACAGCATCTATTTATGTATGACACACACTCATGAATAACATGCACTTCTAACACTGGTCAACGAAATTTTGCAAAAAAAAAAAAAAAGTTCTCGTGTATACAGCACACTAACTTTTAGAATTTGTGACTTTGAAATTAAATTTAGAAAACTAAGTAAAAATAAGAATTTCTGTAGTTTTCATGATATCTTAAAACACAAAATTTACTCGGCATTTAATGCAAAAAAAAATTTCACAGAAAAATCCAAGTTTGCGGCGAAAAAGAAAAAAAAAACATTATGAACAAGCACAAATCTCAGTGGATATTTCTCTGCTACTGAGTAAAATGCATTAGTTTGGAGTTTAGATATGATCTATAACCAGTCATCCCATGCTGAATAGGGAAAGGCATATGTTAGGAAAAAGTTAATTATATAGTTCTTTTTATCATTTAAATATGAGCGCAGGTAAAAACATCATACATAATAGTAGTAATCCTAGTCAAGTAAGAACATTAAATTTATAAGTCCCAAAAATTCACTCTGAATTGTCCAACAGGACACATAGCGTAGCGGTTATCGGCGTTGGTTCCCTAAGCTTCTAAGGAGACAATCATCCAAAGGGTGCAGATTAAACCCTGACTGCTGGTGAGTAACAATAGAGGAATACTTAACACTAGTACCCGGCTATGGCTAACGGAATCAGAACAGGTGACCCCTGTGGATTCAATAAAGGACGTAGTTCGAAGTTCCGTGAAGGTTCCTGAGTTCGACAAACACCTGAAGAAAGACCGAGGACATGTCGACCGAAACGTTGTGGAAATAGCAATAAACATGAAGACAATAATCCGAAAACCCATAATGATAAAAATCATTAAGCTTCGTCACAGAAATTTAGACAATTAATATAGTTCTTGTGTATAACACCCTCCCCTAACTTTTGCGCAAAAAATATGGAAAAAGTAACGCGTCTTATACACAAATGACCTAGATGTATTATAATAATCCTTCTTTTCTATATACATTATCACCCAAAAAGATTTTCACCCCAACATATTTTTGATAAAGATGGTTAGAGTGTTCACCAACGGCCCGGGAGACCAGAGTTCAATACCCGGTCAAGTTATACCAAAGACTCAAAAAATGGCACTTCCTGCCTCCTTGCTTAAAACTCAGCGTTATAAGGTATGGATCAAGGGTAAAGCGGAACAATCCAGGGAAAAGAGTAGAACCCTCCCCTATACCTTGGTGTAGTAGCTATCGAAAAGGAAGCCTTTGGGTCGCCCTCGACTACAGTTGCCAACTTTACTTTACAATGCGTCAACTCATGAATTTGGTATGTAAGATTTACATTTTGCTCTCCACATGTTTCAGACTTTATGGTCATATACAAGATTAGCCTCCTTTAGACGACTATGAAGTCTGAAACACGTGTAGAGCAAAGTTATAAAAAAAACAAAAAATCTAAAAGATCAAATTCACTAGAGGACCTATTCATTTAATATATATATATATATATATGTATTTACTAATCTAATATCTACCAGCATTCACGTTACCAGAAAAAACAAACAAAAAAAAAAACACGCCAGGAAGAGATAAAAGTATCTCGAATCACCGCCCGGGGGAAAAAGAAAAAATTATAGGTCAAAAAGAAAGAAAAGGCCAACCTCGTCCGCTTTTTCAAGGGATACGCAGTCAGTGGTCAAAAGAAAACTAAAAACCTTCCGCGAATCCTGCAATGCTACAATTACTAAAGTGCTCAACACAAGTGGAGCCAATTATAAAATTAACTTAAATCGCGAGTCGAAAATCTTCTACTAAAGTTTCACCTCATCGGATCATCAGGAAGCCCAACTTCGACTTAGAAGTTAGGCTTCCTGATGATCCGACTCGCGATTTAAGTTAATTTTATATATATATATATATATATAAATATATATATATATATATATATATATATCATCAACGCCAAGTCAGCCGATTGTGGGAACGCTTCTATATTCGGGTTTTCTTTCGACAATATCCATATAATTCAAAATCAAAAAGAGAGCTCAATGTAAAATACCGATGAATTAAAATACAGTGCTATTATATTAAATAGAATAAAAATGCTGGGATGACAATTTTCTTAGTTTTTTGGGGGTGGGGGTGGGGAGGAATGGTATTAATATACAATATAATATTTTGAAATATAATCTTATTTTGTTCAGAGATTATTAATTCCTATCTAAGTTGTTTTTAGTTGATAATTTTCTCTGCTCAATTCCATTTATTTCATTATTCTTTCTGTTTTACGAATTTCCTTCATTTGCGTTTAAAACTTTGTCATCAGATGAAAAAGAGGTGAAAAGGAAAGAGAAGTAAAAAATTCATACATCTTGATACAAAAATTAAATGCCATTTGTCAACCACACAGGAAAACAAATGGTCTGATCTTTACATTAAAAAAAAATGAAATTTGGGTTCAGGAGATAGGGTGGCCGTAAATTTTGTGGGTTTTTCGAAATCTTCAGAAGAAATTTCTCATTATTTCTTTGTCTGAAGATGCAGATCTAACATTTTAAAAGTATAGTGTCTGCTGAAATAAATACTATAACAAAAAATGAGTAATTTTTCAAAGTTTCCCTTATATATATATATATATATATATATATATATATATATATATATATATATAACCATTTCTTTTATTTATTATATGTAATGGACTTGAAAAAAATACGAGAGGTGATGAGATATGAAAAATGTAGATTCAGTGAATTCGAGAAATAAAAGCTTTTATTATGGTTTTATATATGTGTAACCCAAAACTGACATTTGTTAATGATATTTTTGCATTTACAAATTTCTATATATAAATATCTATATCACAGATATTAAGACTTTGTTGAACAACTGTCAGTCTTTTTTTATTTTCCAACTGATGCCGATGAGAAAAGCATGAAGCCATCTCTTCTTCACACCAGCTAATAGTTTACTTTGGTCTGCAGAAATAAAACTCTGAATTCAAACCACCTAGACTCCGCTTAAAAAATTGAATTTCTCCTGTATCTTCTCCGTGATAGAGAGGTTTGGTAAATGCACACACACACACGCACACACATACACACGCATATATATATATATATATATAGTATTCTTAGTCCAGTTAAACCGGAGTTGGGAGTAATTCCATCAGGACAAGAAGTTATTCATGAATGAATGTTTAAATTTTCCTGGTAAAGAGCTCAATGTACCAATAATACAGAGCAATAATTTCTTTAAGAAAAATCAACGAAACCAATCACAAAGGATTATAAATTTATTTCCATCCTGTTACGCATTTTTGAAATTTCTGAAGAAGTCCTGTTAATTTTTTTTCGTGTTTTTAGAAATTTCAAAAATGCGTAACAGGATGGAAATAAATCTATAATCCTTTGTGATTGGTTTCGTTGTTTTTTCTTAAAGAAAAAAAAAAATATATATATATATATATATATATTGTTTCTTTCATCTATTTTTTAATGCTAAAGTCATCCTTGTAAAAGAACCTGTAGTGATACTACGTATTTATCTCATAGCTGATGGAATAAGAATGTTCATACTTTTCTCAAAGGTGTTAGTCCAAAAGTTAACGTTATAGCACTCGTTTACTACGATGTCCCATTCCAACACGTTTACTTCTACGCCAGTAAGCGAGTGTTATTATGTTAACTTTCGGACTTATACCTTTGGAAAGTATATGAACACCCTTATTCCATCGGCTGAGTTAAATAGTACGACCACAGGTTCTTTTACAAGGATGGCTTTGGCATTAAATAACACATGAAAGAAACAATATATATATACTTATATTTCTGTGTGTTTGTGTATGTGTGTGAACGAATGGCATTTCTTCTTTACAGATTTCTTAGGAAATAACTTCTTAACTTCAAATGAAATTTCTTTCAAAACAGAAAAAAAAGAAAGGTGGATTAAAAGAATAAAAAGAATAGAGATCCCAAAGGAATCTAGAAATCCATATTAACAAAGTCAGTATGCAACTTGCTATTAATGGAGACTCGAAACAACGCCATAAGAACCAATTATGTAAAGACGAAAATAGGTAAGACCCAGGAGAATCTCAAACGTAGACTATCTGGAGCTTGAGACAACACAATCAACCACACAATAAACGAATACAGCATGTCAAAAAAAAAAAAAATTAAAAAATATACGTGATTGGGTGAGAAGTGTGAGCCATTGGGAATTGCGAAAACGCCACCGATTCAACAATACAAGCCGATGATATATATTCACAATTAGAATCTTTCGTAGAAAACAAAGAAAGCAAAATCTTGAGAGAGTTTCAGATTCAAATAGATGACCCCTAAATCAGGTTTAATTATTGGAAACAAGAAAAAAATTCCAGATAGTGAATTTCGTTGTTCCATTGGTTCACAGATTTAAATTGAAAGCAAATGAAAACCTGGGAAAGTTATATATATATATATATGGAAACCTGAACAGAAAGCCTAAGAAACTGTTGAACACGTTGTTGATAGTTGTGCCAGTCGGTGTTGAAGAACTGGCACCGATCTCTTACAATCAAGCAAAGATGTTTGAAGAACTGCAAATTCCTGTCATGAACAATCTCATCTCGTCGTAATCACTTCATCTTGTCTGAGTCTCTTTGTCTCCGCAAATTTTCTTTGAGACGCCTGCAAACCTTCACTGGTTTTTGTTATCATTACTAAAAAAACCCCAGAAAAAAACAAGAAAATAAAAGAACTTGTCATCTGTTTGATTTCTCCGTTTCAACTGACAACAGATTGAAATTAAAGGAAAGAGGAAATGTTATATACTATCACAACAAGAAAGAATGATAAATGAAAGAACCATAACACTTTTCTTAATAAAAATATAACTCTCACACTTAATTTCTCAAAAGAGGTCGGAGCTGGCATACGTGTGAGAGAGACAAGGAGATAGAGGGAGACGGAGTCAGACTGCAATTGTTGTATATTGACCTCTGACCCGGCCAAACATGCCATTCCAAAGACAGCGGAAGTTGCATATTCCGTTGGCCAGTGATGAGAAGAGATTGCCTTGGCGAGATTGGCTGACAATATGGGACGGGGTTAAAATCCCACGTACTGTCACAAACAGATGCACCGGAAGAGGGTGACCTGTGAATTGCATGACAGTTATTTCCGCTCGATGGCGATCAAACATGCCATTCCAAGGATGACGGAAGTTGCATATTCCGTTGCCCAATTATGGGAAAAGATTGAGTGGGCATAAGACAATTATATAACCCGAGTGAATACAAGAAGTAAGGCAGTTTGGAGATCAGATGAGTTGGGGAGAAGATGCTGGATTGAGGAACATGTCCCAGAGAGGCTGGGCCCCCGGTTGAGCAACCTAGGAGAACGGGAAAGAAACGCGGTTATGGCCAATAGAATGGGGGTCAATATGTTGTGTTTCTTTTTGGTATACAACTCCCTCTCACACACAACCCTTTCAAATAAAGTGAGAGATATATTTTTCAAAAGAACTGTGTTGCTCGTCTTTATTGTGTCGTCGTTATGATTCTGCATGCATGTATATGTGTTTGTATAGTTGGTCATGGTTGTGACTATACAACATCATATTGACCCACAAACTTTTCTCCTGACCATACCTGTGTTATCTACAGGGTCTTATATCTTTGCTTCTTCTGCTTCTCAGCCAGGGGCTACTGTGGGCAGTTGCCTTACGGGGTACCTAGCAGACAGTCTCCGTGACTGACCGTGTCTAGACCTAAGACTCCCGAGTGAATACTGACTCCTGCAAGACTACCCGTATCCGCTGTGGGCCGTGTATTTATAATTTCACAACCCCCACATATTCCAGTTGTCACCCACGTTACATGCTTCCACTTATTTACACAGGTGCATCCTGTAATCACAAATGGAAATTCCGGCTCTGCTAAAGATCAATATGAAACAGAAATGCAAAAAATGTGCCTAAGAACTGAATAAACTGTGGAGGATGAAGGTAACATGATACAGATCCTAAGTGGGGTCCTCGATACAATAGCAAAGAACCTGATAAAGAAACAGCAACCTGGTGATCTAAGAAGTGTGTATTTAGCCATCAACTCCGCCACGAACAGGATGTTACACGAGGTCAATTTTTCTGCAGAATACAACGTGTTTAAATTCAGAATTTTCCTTTTTCTAGGTCGGTTATCATTCAA
Source organism: Sepioteuthis lessoniana (assembly GCA_963585895.1). Taxonomy (NCBI): domain Eukaryota; kingdom Metazoa; phylum Mollusca; class Cephalopoda; order Myopsida; family Loliginidae; genus Sepioteuthis; species Sepioteuthis lessoniana. The sequence goes on along the minus strand of OY757910.1, from coordinate 36,304,163 downwards.
AGCTTAAAGATCACAGTCTACCCTACTATTTACTCATAACTGGAGGGAAGGTAGTTAAATTCATAGTTTTCCCAAGCGTATTACTACTACGTGGGAACAGAATCATCCAGGATTTGAACTTGGGTCTTCGTGTCTACCTCTTACGGCTGTAAGCGTTTAACCAGCAGCGCCTGCAAGACTTGTATCGACCTTAAAGAGCCCATCAAAGAGGTGATAACTGGAAATTCTAAGGACGTGTAAAGATCATTCACACAATAAAGCAATAAAATAAGTGCCCGTGGTGTAATGGTTATTGTCGTAGGAAATGAATACGGCGACACTAGTTCAAATCCTGGACGAGACTGATTGCATTTCACATAGCACTAATACCCTTGGGAAAGGTATGAATCCAATTATTCTCCCTCCAGCTATGGGTAAAATAGTAGGGCAGACTAGGTTCTTCAGCCGTGGCGAGGCAACTAGTCTAGGAGAAGGAAAACTCTGAATTCAAACCTGTTAAACTACGCACTGACCTTGTGTCATATCCTGCCCGAGTGGAGGGGTTGGGTAAATATGATAAAGTAATAAAATAAAACAGCTACACTACTTAGTAGTAGCTCTTCCGTTGCTAAAAGTTCTGTGAAAGACTCGCCAAACTACCTTAAAAAGATTATTTGTTTATCGTGGCGAAGGCTATTATTAGACAGTCACACGCTATTGGGATGAGCTGATAACCAAAACAATAGAGGACAAATGTACAAACCACTCTCCACAGGTTTACAATTAAAAGTTTTTCCTTCTCCAGAACAAGTTGCTTTAGTAAAGTTAATATATTCAGTCTTCTTTACCATTCGGAATTCAATGAAGGCCATTAGTTATTACGGGGATGAAAAATCGTTGACCGTAAATTATGAAAATAAAAAATGGCACAATGTAACGATATTTTTGTTTGAGCCATAGCGTTAAAATGATCTGACATAGAGAAGTAAACGATTTTCAAACCAATTTGCAATTTAAAAATAATTGTGTGATACCTGTGGTTGTGCTTGCCCTAATCGTTATAATTTCTCAAAAAAAGTAAAGATTAAATGGTAATTCTTTATTTTATTTATCTATCTATTAACAATCCAGTACAAATTCTATAAGTCGTATGTGACTCATCACCGAGCCTAATGGTCGCCGAAAATGGTATTTAAGCTCGTAATAATATTAACGGAAAAACGAAGTTGCAATGACGAAAGAGAGAGCAAGGATAAATCTTTTGCTGAATAAGATGATGCTTTTATCAAAAAACAATTGAATTACCAAATATGGAACAAAGATGAAGGCTTTTATTGATTCTCTTATCTAATTCTGCATTTTGTTGTTGTTTTTTCTGTATCTCGGCAACAGCGTCTCACAGAGTGCAATGCAGCTGCTACAGCAAATTCCATTATAGTTAAACGCAAGTAAAGTTGCTAAATTTTAAATTCTGTTATTAACTTTGACTAGTATTTCTTTCATCTTATTTTGATTGCTTTTCCTTCCATCTTCATCAGACCATTAGTCTAAGCTGGTAAGCAAATTGTGTAATCGGCGGAAAATGGTTTCTCTGAAAATTATTACATTGCAGTGAAAAAACTTATAAACGAATTGAGATAGATAGATAGATGTAATCAATATAGAAAAATATCTATATGTTTAAAGTCATATACACACTGTTAAGATCTATTCATATACAATACACTACATGACTTTACAAGGAATTACTGAACACGTCTCCATTCAAATAGAAAATGCGAAGTTTTTTCTAAAGCAAAGTTCAACAGGTTTGAATTTAGAGTTTTCCTTCTTCTTGACAAGATGTCATACCAAGGTTAAAAGACAGAGTTTGTCCAACTATTTACCCAGAGCAGGAAAGAGAATTGATGGATTCATATCTTTCCCAAAGGTATTAGCGCCATGTGGAATGCAAACATCCTCGCCCGGGATTTGAACTCGGATTGCTGTGTCCATTTTCACTTACAATAACTGTTACTCTACGAGAACCTCACCATTTAATATATATATATATATATATATATATATATATATATATATATATATATATATATATATATATATATATATATATATATATATATATATATATATATATATATATATATATATATATATATATATATATATATATATATATATATATATATATATATATTATATATATATATATATATATATATATATATATATATATATATAGATATATATATAGATAGATAGACAGAGAGGGAGATAGAGATAGAGAGAGGGGGTTGGGGAGAGAAAGAAAGAGAATTAGACTGCAGAGTAAAAGAGCACTGCCACTCTTACCGAAACCCGGGACATTATAAAAATTTAAGAAAGTAATATTCCACCAACAATATATATATATATATATATATATATATATGAGTGTGTGTGTGTATACACACATATATATATATATCCACACACACACACATATATATATATAACATATATATATATATATATACCTCTGTATCTGTGTCTGTGTGCGTGCGTGTGTGTGTGTGTTTATAGGTAATGGGGGTATGATGTGTGTTCAAAAAATGTCGAGAGTGAAGCTATATTTACCAAGAGAGAAATGACCCATGAACTAAATGAATTCATTTTAATGTCTAGCATGTCTTTAGATGATTTACTTGATATTAATTTTCAGTTTAATAATCATGAAAAAAAAAAACGTTGACAGTTCAATATGAAGAGGTCTGTACTTGCACAACTGTATTTTACCCAAAACTGCTGCTAAAGAAAATAAAGAAAATTGGTTCGATCATTTTTGTCAATTTAGCACTGACTTGCATGCACAAATTTTTGTTGTCTCGACATCATTGCATATTATATAAGTTATTCTGATGTGTAAATATCATTCGATTTTTTTTTATTCAATTACCACATATCTGATGATTATGTTTCTTATTCCATTGTTGATAAATGAAACTTATGGTAATGAAATAATAGTAAGAACATTGAATTTTGATTGTTTAGATTTTATATTGCTCTGCTGGCTAGCATTTGTGCACTTTTTGATTTTTTTAAACGTTTCTAAAATTATTGTTTACAATCACCTATTGATACATACTCTCACACACACACATACCCACGCATGTAAACACACTTAGAATTCACTCACACATGCATACTCACACACACATGACTATATATATAGGTGCCTGTGGTGTAATTGTTATCGTCGTAGGAAATGACACGGCGACCCGAGTTCAAATCCTGGACTTGACTGATTGCATTTCACATAGCACTAATACCCTTGGGAAAGGTATGAATCCAATTATTCTCCCTCCAGCTATGGGTAAATAGTAAGACAGACTAGGTTCTTCAGCCTTGGGTAGGCAACTAGTCTAGGAGAAGGAAAACTCTGAATTCAAACCTGTTAAACTCCGCTTAAAAATTGACCTTGTGTCATATCCTGCCCGAGCGGAGGGGTTGGTAAATAGGATATATATATAGATATATATATAAGCATTATCATAGCGTCGCTACAGAGTCAGTGGAACTTGATTGTCAATGGCTCACCTATACGACCTTTGGTGCAAGAGCTGGTGGTCTTGGCGAGAAACTGAGTCACCAAATATCATTGACACAATGCAATCTCTATTCTTAGAACTACATATGCTCTATCGCCGATATTGATCCTTCTGCTTTTATAAATATACAAAACTATATATATATATATATATGGAAAATCTACTGATTTCCATGCGATAAAAAGTGTTAATTTTTTTGCAAAAATAGGGCCTAAAAGCTGCAATTTTTGTTTCCTTATTTTTATGTTTATTGAACCTTCGGCGCTGACACGCTGTTGTAACTCAACAGAAAGGTTACTGAATGAGAAATCATCAAAAAAGAGGTTGGAAATGAAATCGAAATCTTTATAACATTAACAAAATAAAAAAAAAACCTCTCTAAAGGTGTGAAGAAGGTAAACCACTGCTAGTGGTGTACTACTTAATCAGCAGATTAACCCCCTCACAATAGTGTCCAACATATTTATAACGATTGGGACATAACAGTTAATGTTCATAGGTACGATAAATAACTGACGCTCTTTTAAAAACTTCTTTGAGATTTCGTAGATGACAATATATGACTTGCCGCGCATAATTTCGAGGATCAAAACCCAAAATAATTTCAGAAATCTTTTCAATCCTACATTGTTTAAAATGTTTTTTAACCAATTATAATCATAGATAATGATTAATGTTTTGATCTAATTTCGATTCAACGTCGAACTTATAAATAGACAATAAAATTTCATAGATTTTGAGTATATTTATGGATTTATTCTGTGAATCAACTCAGAAATTTTGACTTTTTTCATTTAAGTGAATATCTAAAATTGTGCTCCTTCAAGGTTACATTTAATATCAACATAGCTTAATCATTTTAAATTAAACGTACATGCTTGTGTTTTCATGACATGCTTATACTACCATTTTAGTCTTCCCCAGCTGATGAAATATTTTTTTATACATCCACTTACATATTAGCGCATAAGTATACTTTTCCCCTACATTAAGACACACTCACGCACCGATCTTTTACTCACACAAAATGTATCAACCTGAGTTAGACAAGTTTAACTGTTACATTAAAATTGGAGAATATTGACATTCTAACTAATATTATCTTTTCTTACAAGAAAAGATTTTATAACTTTTGTTTTTCAACAAACTTTTCGCTCAATTTAAAGAAATAAAATTTATTAAATTTGGAGAAAGGGGTTTTATTCAACCATTTGCACTCTGTTCCACGACAAATATGCATAAAGAGAAATTGGCATTAAATAACCCACAAGAGTTGATATGCTATAAAGCACAAGCAAAGTAAACCAACCTATTTACCTGATTGATTTGAAAGAAATGCAGGCAATCAATCTCTTGGGTTTTGAATTCGCCTTCCCACATCTCAAACCAAAAGAGTATTTGAGATATGACTTTAAGCTCAATCAGTTTATGTGGCTCTTGTTCTAGAAATCTGGAATAGTTTGAGTAACTCTTCATTGTCATTACTTCCAGGCCCACCCTGACGCTGAATGATAGTGTCTGTTACGGTCTCATCTATGCGTCAGATAAATCTGTTTGAAAATTATTAGTATTAGATAGGAATACTTGAAGTCATAGAAATATACATTATTTTTATCAAGAATAGTTCTTGATGCTATAATTGTTTACTCAGGATAATTATTAATTACTTGAAACCATACAACAGGGTGCAAATTATTTATATTAGCTAGGAATGCATGATATCCTATAACTGCGTACAAATTAGTTGTATTAGATAGGAATACTTGAAACTATGCAACTGCGTGGAAATAATTTGTTTTAGATAGCAATACATGATATCAAATAATTGTTTGCAAATTATTTGTATTACAAACTATTGAAACCACACAACTGGGTGCAAGTTATTTGTATTAGTTAGCAATATATGATATCATGTAACTGTGAGCGAGCGAATTATTTGTATTAGGAATATATGATATCTTATAACTCCGTGGAAATTAACTGTATAAGATAGGAATACATGATATCATATAGCTGTGTAGAAATTGTTGGTATTACATAGGAATACACATTATCATAAAACTGCGAACAAATCAGTTGTATTAGATGGGAATACTTGAAACAATTCAACAATGTGCAATTATTTCTATGGGATAGGAATACCCGATATCATATATATCTGCGTGGAAATTAGTTGTATTACATAGGAATACTTGATATCATATAACTGCCTGAAAATTATTTCTATCAGACGGGAGTACTTGAAACCATAAAACTGAGTGCAAATTATTTGTATTAGATAGGAATACTTGATATCATATACCTGCCTGGAAATTATTTGTATTCCATAGGAATATTTGATATCATATAACTGCCTGGAAATTATTTGTATTACATAGGAATACATTAAACCAAACAACTGCTTTCAAATTATTTGAATACTTGAAACTATAAAACTGTGTACAAAAACTTTTCAGAAACAACACTAAAAAAATGTAAATATCACCATACAATCAACACGATTCGCAAACCTCTTGGTATAAAACAACTCTATACAGCTTGACATGCCTTTAAAACGAGTCTATCAATAAATCAATCACTCATAGACAAGTGAAAGTGCTAATCCACACATAAGTAAACCCGTTATGTCCAATAGGAACAATACATGCGTATATCTATGCATCTCTGGACATAATTGATACACAGACGAGTAATTATATCAGTGATGTAATGTAATTTTCTCTGCTTTGCATTGTCTGGAAGAAAACGGAGAATCTTTGTTTGACACGACCACCAACAACAACAACAAGAAGAATAAAGAATTTAAAAAATTTCAATATCAGATTAAACATGGTGGGAAATGAGAGGGGTAAATAATGTCTATCTTTTCGAAAGCAAAAGTCGTTTCGTTAGATTCTGTTATGCATATATATTTAAAATGTATGCACGTACGTCTATTGCATTTATTTTTGTAACGTGTAGCTATTCTGAGTAGAAAAAAAAAGAAAAAAAAAGATAATAAATTTTAGATTCACAGAAAAGATTTTTATCTCTGCCTTATCACAGAAAACATCTCATGATATTTCACCATCTTTATTTTTCTAAAATTATGGATTTAATAACAGAATCTTTTTGCATATATATATATATATATATATATATATATATATATATATATATATATCAGTCTTTATCTAACAATTCATTTCTCTCTCTCTCTCTCTCTCTCTCTCTCTCTCTCTCTTTCTCTCTCTCTCTTCTTTTCTCTCTCTCTCTCTTCTTTTCTCTCTTTTCTCTCTCAAACTATCTACATCTCTCGCTTTCTTTTCTTTAACGTCTCCAATTTATTAGTACGATGTCGAGTGTAACTAACTCTTGGCTAAAGTATACGAGTTTAGAGGAAATATAGACGGTGGTGTGTCAATTCTTTAGATAAAAGTTATAAAAAAAGAAGGTGGAGGAAGTAAAAAAAAGACTTTAAAAATACAATTATAGTCGAAGTTGTTCTGGCAGGAGACCAGGAAATTAAAAGCAATTTCCACTAGTGTGAAAGTTAGGATTATCTGGAATGATAGAATTTTCTTGGAAAGGAAAAAGAAAAAAGGAGAAAAAGGAAGTAAGAATAAATAAACATGTAAATCAGAAAAAGATACGGAGAAGCAAAAGAATAAATATTTGAAAATATATTGATTCTTCGATATATTGTTTGCAAAATGAGCACGCATAAGGATTATATATATATATATATATATGAGCGTGTGTGTGTGTGTGTGCGTGTGTGTGTGTGTGTGTGTGTGCACGAATGTATATAAATACATATATATATATACCTTCCTACTCTTCCGATATATATATATATATATATATATATATATATATGCAAAGAAAGAAAATAGGTTACGTTGGTTGGTTGGTTTTTATGACATATCAACCCTTGTAAGTTTTTTAGTGCCAAATCTTGTAACATATATATATATAGATAGATAGATAGATTGATAGATACAAAATAATATTAAATAATATAGTATAAATGTAATTTTAATTAATATAAATATTAACATACATAGAAACAAAAATAGATCTGATATGGATTTCTTTTTTTCTTTTGATAAATTTTAGAACGCTAATTACATTACACAAATTTAAAACGGAATGCCACCAACGGAAATAAAATGTTTTAAAACTTTCTCCTCTTTTTCATCTTTTCTATTAAATTATATAACCTGATGAAGAGGTTAAACGCGAAGTTTAATATTGGTAAATATTTCTTCAAAGAAAATCATCCTCCGAAGACCTTGAGTTTTTCATCTCTGAATATTTCACTCATATTAAAGATATAATTTGTATAATTTTTAAATAGAGTTGAGGTACTATTCTTTTTTTTTTTATTAACTCGGCTATTGGCCTAATGAGTAGAGTGTTTGCCAATGGTCCATGAAACAAGGATACAATCCTAGGTCGAGTCATACCAAAGACTCAAAAATGATGCCACCTTGCTTAGCCCTCAGCACTATGAGGTAAGGGTCAAGGGTAAAGTGGAGCAATCCAGGGAATGGAGTAGCGCTCTTCCATTCACCTCGGTGTAATAGCTATTGAAAAGGGAGCCTTCGGGTCACCATCGACTAAGGTTGCCAACTTTACTCACTATTCTAAACAAGCAGAAGCTCCTTTATACTCTGTTGAATGGTTTCAAGTACTACTATCTAACACTAATAATGAGATCTAACATCAGTCATTTGTTTGCACTCAGCTAAATCGTTAAATAGTTCTTATGGACCAATAGTAGTAACCATAACAGTTACAGTCCCCGGAGAAGAAAGTGGACTTGGAAGTATTGGCAATGAACTGGTACTCCATATACCACAAAAGCTCCAAGATTGGATTCATCAAATGCAGTTTAGTGTCATATGCAGGATATTCGTTAGGGGGTGTCTTACAGATGTGCAGTCGTTGTATAGAGAGATATATGCATATGAATAAATACGTACACACACACACACACACACACACATATTTATATATATATATATATATATATATATATATATATATATATATGGAAAAGATCAAAGTAAGTGGAAAAGCATTTATCCAATTTTCTACTTACTTTCATGATAGATAGATAGATAGATTCAAACATGTATATAGATATACATATGCCTGACTCTGTTTTTCTCCCTCTCTGTCTGTCTGTCTGTCTCTGTCTCTGTCTCTCTCTCCATATATATATATATATATATAAAGAGAAAGAGAGAGAGAGAGAGAGAGAGAGAGAGAGAAAGTAAAAGGTACCAAATGCCCTGGAAACTGAGATCTCTCTCTGCCTATATATATATATATATATATATATACTAGTTTCTCTTTCACTCACAATCTTTTGGCTATCACGCTTTCTCTCAACGTATTTATCTACATGTATATGCATATATACCTATATATACACACTAATGCGCGTGTTCATACACACATACATGCATATATATATATATATATATATATATATATATATATATATATATATATATATACATACGTGCATATATGTGTATGTGAATGTCTGTTTATTTCAGTTTTGTTTTTGACAATGACCAGAATGATTCTGCAATCATTAATCACTGTAAATATTCCATTCTATGATTGATGCATTTGTTCCACCAATGTGTACACGCGTATAAATACCCTCCTCGAAAATCGCAGTGTCAAGTCAATCGTTTCAGTGCCAATTGCTTCATGACCCACTGAGATGATATCCTTACATCGGAAGATCAAGTTCCACCACCGTATCACCAAGCTCGCGCCATCTGTCATCTTGCATCAAGGCTTCATAGAGCGTAATATTTTCAACAACAGAATTCAATAGTACAGTAAATCGTCTGCGAAAAGTTGTGATATCTGAAAGTACCATTTGCTAAGGTCCCAAAGCAATTGACTCAAGAACGATTGATTGACGCAATTCTTTGAGGATAGTATTTATGCGCTTGTGGACCGATTATGCAAGTGCTATATTCTCGATAACGTCTACACGAACAACTGAATAGTAGTGATAGTAATATATATGAAAGACTTTATTCTTATTTTAGTAAACACATTGAATAAGTAAATATTAGTACCTTCATTTTTACTGTCGTTATATATATATATATATATATATATATTGTTGTTGTAAGTCCGAAGAAAGAATCAGGATACATTTTAAAATAAGAAAGTCCACGAAGAGATTTGTATTTTTTGAATTTATTTGTTTTGTTCTTACATACGTGTTATATATATGTGTGTTTCCAGCTTGTTGCTTTCGTCAGAGAACATATGTGGCACAAGGTCTTGATAATGGGGTACTCAATGAGACTCGAACTCACTGTTGTTTCCAGTATAAATGATCTTTGGTTGGTTAGGCTGGTTTATATAGGGTCGTTGTCCCTCTTTCCTGGCGTGTGTTTACTTTGGTCTGCTTTACTAGTCTTTGGTATTTGATATGTTTATAGTTGTGTGTGTTGGCGTGGTTTTGGATTTCACTAACAGTTTATATATATATATATAACTATCTATAGTCATCCACAGACAGATCGGTTTCGTTTTATCAGAACTTATCAGTGTGGATAGACAGTATCTTCCCGAAGCTGGAATCGAAACCCGGTTGACTCAACACCAAGCCAAGGCTTCTAACCATTTAGCTACGAGGAGATATTAGCTACGAGGAGATATTAGCTACGAAGTACATTTTAAACGGTTATGAATCACAATTACAATTGTTTACATACATCCGTTCAAACGGCCGCCGAGATCTCAATTCAAATACGAAGAGACTTGCAAAGGCGCTAATGGCAACACGATTACTTCTTCGCTAGAGAACTCAACCCTACGGGGGTAGGGGAGTATGTATATCTATAGTCATCCACAGACAGATCTGTTTCGTTCTATCAGAAATCATCAGTGTGGCTAGACAGTATCTCCCCGAAGCTGGGATCGAAATCCGGTTGACTCAACACCAAGCCAAGGCTTCTAACCATTTAGCTACGAGGAGATATTAGCTACGAAGTACATTTTAAACGGTTATGAATCACAATTACTATATATATATATATATATATATATATATAATGTATGCGAATGCGTGTGAGTCTGATTGTTTTCGTTTCGTTTCGTTTTATGGCATATCAACCATTGTAGGTTACTTAATGCCAAATCCTGTTTATATATGCGTCTTAAATATATATGATTTGTTAACATTTCTATCGAACACAAATACTTCCCATTTTCTACTAGTCATAAGTCATCTGTTTGCACTCTGTTTAAATGTCACACAGTTCTATTTGACTCATAGATACGACTCTATCAGGTGTTACTACTCCAGAGTTGAGTGGACCTGGGAGCGATGGCAATAAAACGGTACTTGCATTTCCGAAAGCTCCAGCATTAGAGGAACTGCACCATCAGATTTTCTAGTGTCACACCAGGACACTCGTTAGGGATGGGGTTTTACTCCTCTGTGGAGATGCGGTCGTTGTATTCTACTGGGTGCAGAAGCAAAATATGGAATAATAATTAAAGTTTTCTTATTTGTCCAGTTTTTGGAAAAACGCAATAAATCGAACTTTTCATGATTAGCTCTATTATTCAAGTACACTTCTTAACAAAATTCGACCCAATATGAGTGAGCAAGAAAAGAAATGACGACGAATCTACGATTTGCTTAATGCCGAAACCAAGCCTAAGTTTCTTTGTCTATCGTATACAAAGCAAAATAAAAAAAATTCAGAAAAAGACCTTTTTAAGGAGAAGAGGCAGCGAAGGATTGAAAAAAGCAAAAAGAAACCATTTTAACTTCTCTAACAATGGCGATTAAGAAGGACCACACAGCGTCGATAAGGAAACTCGCTAATCAATTGAAAGTTCACGAGAAAACTGCGAAGATAGTAATTAAACAAGATTTAAGCCTAGGCTTTAATATTCTTCACTAAAGTTTGGGAATGTTTTTGAAAACGAAACAAATGCAACTTTCCATCCGAATATTGGTTTGCTTAAGTTTGAGGAGAAATGGAATAAAATACCTGAAGAATTTATTTTGAAGGCATGCAAATCGTTTCGAAGGCCTATTGATACAATAATGGAAAAAGTGGCATCCATGATGAGTAAAGTTTCAGTCTTGTCTCTATCTTCTTATTTTTTGTTTATTTTTTAGAATTTAAATTACTCTTGTTTTATAATGAGATATCCATTATTATACAAGAATATTCCTAATTTCGATTCCGCACCCTGAACAGTGCCAGAGGACTGTGTGAGGATACTGTATGAGTGCGTGTTTTAGAATCCTACCTTATGTATGGAGGCGATTTTCTCAAAGATCTTCAACACCTTTTCAAAAAGAGAAGGAGAAAGGGGGG
>OY757910.1:36277237-36287237 GCA_963585895.1 Sepioteuthis lessoniana | reverse complement strand
CAAGATTTACCATTAAATAACCCACAAGGGTTGAAAAACCATTCAACCAAATATCCTGACGAAAGAATGATGCATCAGTTTACAACCGATTCGCCAAACAGTGCACCTCAGATTTTGAATAAAAAATTCTTTTTAAACTTCTCTTATACTGGTTCTCTTATCAGAGTTAAAAAAAAAAAAAAACAGTCCGCCCAATTATTTATCTGTAGCCTGTAGGGATGGTTTCATAACTTTTCTAAGTGAAATTAGTTCGAAAGGAAATGTGCAGGAACGGATATTAAGTTCTGCGTATATGTTACAGTTTATATATAAGGAACGCCTCGAGTGTAATTCCTCAAATGTATTACTGCGAAAACTGCAGCAGATCAAAAGAACACTCTAACACCATTGGATAGAGCACATTTTAGCTACTGAATACTAAATTCTACATTGTCGTTATTTTCGGTTATGCGTTTTCGATTGATATTAAAAAGCATTTTCGTGAGCACTCACTTTATTCCAATTGCAATGATGTTGACGTTGTTAAGAAGATGTTGTCGGGGTAATCCATCCTTCACCGGATTTTCACGTGAATAAGCTGATCGAGGCACTCTTCATAACGTGGATTATCAACTATCGTGAACGTGTTTTGTCATTCGAATAACCGCGTGGTGACAGCTGAAACGCATAACCCATTGCCTAACTGAACTCAAATCCACTGTTGCCCTAAGTATATGTACAGAAAAATATGCAGAAATAAATATGTACTTATCCAATCCATCTGCCACGCAGAGGATGTGACACACGATCAATTTGTAACAGGTTGAACTTCAGAGTCTTCCTTCTCCCAGACCGGTTGCCATACCAAGTTTAAAGAGCTCAGTCTGCCCAACTATTTACGTATTGCAGGTGGAAGAATAGTTGGATTCATGTCTTACTCAATCGTAATACCGCTTAGTGAAATGCAAACAGCCTTATCCAGGATGTGAATTCGTGTCGCTGTGTTCATTTCCTTTGACGATAACCGTTACACGTATAGAAATATAGATCTTATATTTAAATGCTTGAATTATCTATTCTAAAGATTCTATTACATATTAATCCGCACTGCACACAATCTATCTATCTATCTATCTATCTATCTCAATTTATTCATATCTGCCTATCTATATATCTCAGTATATTCATACTTATCTCAGTTTATCTATTTATCTATCTATCTGAACTTATTGATCTACCGGGGGTGTCCTCATGGTGTAATGGTAAAATGGACTGCGGAATTGTAGTACGCTAGTTCGTACTCCAGTCGCGCTATTACGTTCACTTTCAGGCAAATACCCCTGGGAAAGGTATGAACCCCTTATCCTCCCAACTATGAGTTAAATAGTACCACTACTGTTCTTCTAGGAGAATGGCTTTGGCATTAAATAACCTAAAAAAGAGTTGATATGCCATTAAACAAAGAAACCAAATCAATTATTGATGTACCATTAATAAGTCCTTAACTTAAACATAGAAATTAAGAAAATGAATGATAGAAGTTTAAAAACGAATATTATGTGGACAAAATCCACTGTTGGCAATTTATTTTTAATCAGAATGAAAAATCAACCCGATAACCCAAATATTTCACTATGTATATTCCTAATCAAAATTCGGCAAATTACTATATATATATATATATATATATATTGCAATTAGAAGCAAACCTGCTTAAACTGTTATTATAAATGCATTTCGATAAAGAATATCTTTATACTCTCCGTATCATCAGATGACTGTACATGTTTAACTTGAGGTTGAAAAACAGCAAATATGAAATTCGTCATATATTCTATACGCGCATAATCCACACCAACTGTCTTTGTACGCTGACTGGATATTACTGAAATAGATAGATAGAATGAGTTGGATACAGAGGAATATAATGAGCTAGAAGATAGATAGATAGATATTTCAAACAAATACTACTCTTTTAAATTGCCCTGTCGGCTTGGGCTGTAGAATACACCGACTGCACCTCTGTAGAGGGGTAAGACACCTCTAATGAGTGTCCTGGATATGACACTAAACAATCTGATGGTGAGGTGAGGTTCCAGTGATGCAGAGGCTTTGGGAAATATGGAGTACTCCTTCATTGCCATTTCTCCCAGGTCCACTCTGGCCCAGAATGGTAGCACCTTATAGGGCCCTATCTATGGGTTAATAGAACTAAATGCATACTTAGGCTAAACCGAATCGTTTGAGTTAGAACTGTTTGACTAAACTGAATAGCTTGAAATAGAAACGTTTTGAACAATTAGACTCTACTTATTTTTAAACTGCGGGCTTATGCTAAACTGAATTGTTTAATATAGAACTCTTTTGACATTTAAGTGTGTGAACAAAATCTGTACTTATACTAAACTGAATTAGCTGAATTTGAACTGTTTGAATAAACTGAATAGCTTGAAATAGAAATTTTTTTGACAATCAAACTGTGTACTCATGCTAAACTGAATTTTTAAAATAGAACTGATTATCTGTATTAAAATGGATTTGGCGTTAAATAACCTACAAAGGTTGATAAACCTTAAAAACCAACCAACCAACAACCCTTTTAAAAAGTAAAATCATCAGTTTACATTTTAAATAGCGGTGTCAACTGTAGCGATTAAAATTGGGCTCTATACTGAAATATTGAAAATCCATAACAATAAAATTTATAAAAAAGAAAGAATAAAGCATTAGGGCGCAAATACTAATTTAGTGATCAAGAAACCGTAAAGCTGAAACTTGTGTTTTTATTCGTTTTTCCTTTTAATAATATCATTTTTATGTATAAATCACCATCACAAAAACGTCCCGACAGAGTGAATTATCTTCTCTCTCTCTCTCTCTGTCTTTATGGGCCATTCCTATATATATTTATTTACTTAGCCTCTCCATTTGAGCTGGATGTGACACAAGATCAATTTTTAAGCAGATTTTAACGGCTTGAATTTCAGAGTTTTCCTTGTCTTTGAACAGTTGTGATAAGAAGGTTAAAGAGCCCATTCTGTCCTACTATTTACCTATTCCTGGTGGAAAAATAGCGGGATATTAGCGCTATGTAAATTCTATATATAAATTAGTGTTTGTGTGTGTGTGTGAGAGAGAGAGAGTGAGATGAGAGAGAAAGAGAGAGAGAGAGAGAGAGAGAGAGGGACTCTAACCTATCGATGAAGGCTTGTTTAGCATAACAGTTATCGTCGTAGGAATCCAGGTTAAAATTCTGGACGAAGCTGATTTCGTTTCACTCCCCTCTAATGCCTAAATAATCCATCCGTTTGCCTTCCAAATGTTGGTCATTTGTAGGACAAACTGGGCTCTTTAGCCTTGGTAAAACAACCAGTCTAAGAGAAAGAAAACTCCGAACTCAAACCAAATGTACTCCACTCACAAATTGACTTTCTGTCGCATCCTGCCAAAGGTTCGGTGTTTGTTTGTTTGTTTGTTTGCGTTTTATGGCATTAAACCTTTGTACCTTATTTAATAGCAAATCCATTTTTATACAAATAAACTTTTCTATTTTTAAAAATTGAGTTTGGCATAAATACACAATTTAATTGTAAATTCAAGCGAGTCAAAAAGTTTTAATTCAAACAATTAAGTTTAGTATAAGTATAGTTTTTGTTAGTATAAAGTTAAATGTCAAAATAGTTTTCTTTTGAACAATTCAGTTTAGCATAAGTACACAGTTTAGTTCTATTATACCAATAGATAGGACCCTATGAGGTGCTACCACTCCGGGTCACATTAGACATGGGAGTGATCGGTATTCCCCAAAGCTCCAGCATCACTGGAACCTCAACATTAGATTGTTTAGTGTCATATCAGGACAATATTTTTGGGGTCTTACCCCTCAGCAGAGAAGCAGTCGGTTTTTTTGACAGGCCAAGCCAACTGGGTATACAAACGTATATATATATATATATATATATATATATAAGTGTTTAAATAATTGCATAAAAATTAAATATATATATATATTGTCATCCAACTTTACGTTAGACTAAGTTTCAGACCTCTCGGCCACCAAGCGGACCACGTTGGCTAAAGGAATTTTAAGGTATTTATTTTAGCAACAGCAGCAGCAGCAGCCTTTGTTTACCTTTTTTATACCCTATCGGCTACCAGAGTGCCCAATTCTTTCGAAGAGCTTTGCATTACGCTAGCGGCGGCTGACAATTCCTTATAGGTGTGTGCGTGAGTGTATTTCTGTGACCATAGTACATTTGAGCTTAGAAATCGACACAATTGCATTTTCAGATACTTTTAAATATACTGTTAAAAACGGGCAGTTATAACAAAGTAATGCAGATGATCCATAAACACATATTACTAGATCCATTAAAAATCTTTTCACCTCACAAGCACTAAGACTCAGAGGATGATAGGGATCTGTAACGGCAGTGTGATAAACTCAAACTGCAGTTCTTAGCATGGTTCTACTTACATACACAACTTCTTCGCCGATTATATCCCACATGCAAAATTAGGCTGAGCCCATCTCCATTAATGTAAAAGAATGAAACCATTCAAATTTTTAGCACTTTACTTTTTGTTTCTTTATATTTTAAATGCTTAGCACGGAAGCATTCAGCTTATATTTAATTGCTTAATGGCCCGCTAGACCGGCGTTCAATTCTTGGTCGAGTTATATACCAAAAACTCAAAAAGTGGTACTTGATGCCTCCTTGCTTAACACTCAGCATTATAAAGTACTAATCAAGGGTAAAGTGGAGCAATTCCGGGAAAGGAGTAGCACCCTTCCCCTACACCTCGGCGTAAGTTTTATTGGTGACCGTAATCGAGGGCGACCCGAAGGCTTTCAATTGCTACTACACCGAGGTGTAGGAGAGGGCGCAACTCCATTCCCTGGATTGCAACACTTTACCCTTGACCCGTACCTTATAATGCTGAGTGTTAAGCAAGGCGGCATGAAGTACCATTTTTTGAGTATGACTCGACCTGAGATTTAACCCCCGGTCTCCCGGACTATTGGTGACTATTAAAAAAGAAGGCTTCGGGTTACCCTCGACTATGGTTGCCAACTTTACTTTTTTTAAAATGATTTTTACTTATTGATTGTTTCTCAAATTGTGTTTTACGCTTTTTTTGTATTCCGTATTTTTCATCATAAAGAAGACAGCAGCTAACTCACTGCCTGCAATGCTCTTCAGAGATAAAATTTACTTGGTCATAAAGTAAGAAAAATTTGGTCATTTTATACAAAATGTTTTATTTTGAAACTAGGAATATTATTTTAATATAAAGCTTCTAGAAAAGAATTGATCAAGTTGATCTTTATAAGTATTTTATAAACATAAAACAAAAATCAATCAGTGACAACAAAAAATAAATCTACTAAACATAAAAGCGATTTATCCATGATCTGATTCAATCCAATACTTCTATATTATTTAATCCTATATATCAGCCCCTCCGCTCGGGCAGGATATGACACAAGGTCAATTTTTAAGTGGAGTTTAACAGGTTTGAATTCAGAGTTTTCCTTCTCCCAGAGTAGTTGCCTAACCAAGGCTGAAGAACCCAATCTGTTCTACTATTTACCCATAGCTGGAGGGAGAATAATTGGATTCCTACCTTTCCCAAGGGTATTAGTGCTATATGAAATACAATCAGTCTCGTCCAGGATTTGAACTCGAGGGGGTGTCCTCGTGATGTAATGGTTAAAACGATGGACTGCGGAATCGTAGTACTCGAGTTCGTACTCCAGTCACGCTATTACGTTCACTTTCGGGCAAATACTCTTGGGAAAGGTATGAACCCCCTTATCCTCCCAGCTATGTGTTAAATAATACCACCACTGTTCTTCTAGGAGAATGGCTTTGGCATTAAATAACCTAAAAAGAGTTGATATGCCATTAAACAAAGAAACCAAACCAAAACTCGAGTCGCCGCGTTCATTTCCAACGACGATAACCATTACACCACGGGCACCTCCTTCTATATTATCTAATGTGTATTTCATGACATAAGATCATGAAAAAGCTTGCAATTTTGAGATTTTATTGGTAGAGAGAATGCGTGGTTAATTTATGTTTGCTACTCACTACTTCTATGTAAAACTACAACCCAAAGAGAATCTGAATCGTGTTCCTCTTATAACAGCATTTAAAAACACTTTCATACCGTTAGCTTAAACAATTACGAAAGGTTAAAACATTTCGAAATTAAACGTAAACATAAAAGGTATTTCTCCAGAACCAAGCATATTGGATAAGTAAACTAAAAAAAATAAATAGGAAGTATCAACTTGCTGAATAGGAGTGCCACCGGTGGTGTAATGGTTTGTAAGCTAGGCTAGCAAACCTACACGAGTGAGTTCGAATCTAACTGGGTGCCCCATTCATATGGCATTGTGCCACATCTGAACAAAAGCTTAGTAAATTACAACTTGCTGAATAATGAAGTAATCTATGTAGAAGTCCACTTTAAAATGCACTAAAATCTGTCAATCGTGTTATATTTTCAACAATCTATGCGGCAAACATTTAGAATTAACCAACTCATTCACTTGCTTCCCAACGAAGAAAGCGTTTAAAATGAATCACTACTCTAATTGCAGAAGCAAAAATTATAACTTATTTACTAGATTGCGCTCACTGACAAAAACAATTCATCCGAAAGTCAAAATGATAATTTGATTTTAGATTAAACAGCTTTCTACACAGCGTCAAATCTATGGATTATAAAAAGAACTGCTTCTTAGAGAACAACATTTTCCAATGAGAAATGCAAATTCCGCTATCATGGAAAGCATTTTAAGAAAAAAAAATTGAATAATATCACAACAATAATAAAAATACGAAGAAATATGAATAAAGGTTCTCTAAGCATTGATCCTAGATAGCTTTTTGCCCAATCGGTTGGGGCTGTATAATACAACGACTGCATCTCTGCAGAGGAGTAAGAGCCCACCAAAAGAATGTCGTGGATATAACACGAAACAAACTGATGGTGAGAATCCTGTATTGAAGCTTTGGAATATTTGGAGAACCCCTTCATTGCCATTGCTCCCAGGTCTACTCTGACCAAGAATGGTAGCACCTGATAGGGTCCTATCAATGGGTCCAATAGAACTGTTTGACATTTAAACTGTGCAAACAAATGACTTATGCTAAATTGAATTATTAGGAAAAGAACTATTTGATCATTTAAGTGTGTATAAAACCATTCAGCTATGTAAAAAAGGAGCATTGGCTAGTTAAAAAATGGTATCAATAAAATGTATACAAATCATATATTTGATATGTATGTACGAACAAGATTCGGCATTAAATAACATAGAGTGGTTGATATACCATAAAACCTAAGTAAACCAAACTGGATGGCTGTAAAACCAAACAAAACCATCGTCAAAATACCAGTGTAGATAAAATAAATTGATGTACCAAATAAATGAATAAATCAACAAATCTAATATTTTACTAAAAAATTTCTTTGAAACATAGCCCATCCACGACTAATAAATATCATCTTGTGTTTACAATAGCAAAAATCAAAAAATGGTCTATTTGAATACTTGGGTTTTAGAAAATGTCTTTCATTCAACGAATGGACATGTTAATAGTTTTCATTCGACCTATGTCAAGTTACCTGTTCATCTTCGTCGCTTCTTTTGAGGTCGAGTAACCGTTTTAAAACAATTCTAAAAACTTTAAAAGAAATGCTTTTCATCACAAAAATATTTCCTCCTGACATCAATTCTTCTTTCTTTGTTTAATGACAAATGAACTTTCGGGTGTTATTTAATGCCGAGGCCATTGTTGTAGAATAGCAGTGGTAATATTTAAGCCATGCCTAAGGCGAAATAAGAAGCAACCAATATATTCCACTAGGGTCAAATATCATAATTAGTACCTGTGTCATGATGTCATGAATATTAACTACCAATCTCTTTTGGAATGGAAAGCCAGATTTATCCAGTGTCTGATCTTATGATTTCCCAAGTGGATACACCCTTTATCTCTGACGCATTTCAAAACTTCATTTTTACGCCATACTATTTAAGCCATAGCTGGGAGAGATAAGGAAGTTCATACCTTTTCCAGGAGTATGAGTCTGAAAATGTACGACGCGAGTTCGAACACGCTTACTCCGATTTCCCAGATCAGCACGTTAGCCTCTACACTACAGAGACTACCCGTCTCCTAATTCTAGTTGATATTAATTAAATAATGAATAAAGGCAAAATTCTCGTTTGCCTTATCACTTTTGCTGATTCTATTTCAATCCCATACAATCTAACGCGTCATTCATTTCTCATTTCATTCTTTCACCATATTTTATTTGGTTTTTAAAGTCGGACAATCCATAAAGTAATTGAAATATTTTGGTGAATGAAAGGAGTCGAATGCCTATACTAATTACATAAGATGGATTGGTCAGTGAATGAGGCCAGCTAGGATAATCCTAGAAAAACCAGAGAATACAAATGACCACTACTTTTCCTAAGCCCAACTAAACATTGTGCTTTTTGCCTTAATATATATATATACACACACACACACACACACATATATATATATATATATATATATATATATAGTAAAGTTGGTGATCTTAGTCAAGAGTGACCCTAGGGATCATTTTTCAATGGCTACAACACCGAGGTGTAGGGGAAGGCGCTACTCTATTCCCTGGATTACTCCACTTTACCCCTTGATCCATACATTATAATGCTGAGTTTTTTAAGCAAGGCGAAACAAAGTGCCATTTTTTGAATTTTTTTGTATGACTCGATCTAGAATTTAACCCTGGTCTCCCTGACCATTGGAGAACACTCTACTCATTAGGCCAGTAGCCTGGATGTATATATTATTGGTGGCAAATAAAACTGATCCGAAAAGCGATATTTTGTCCTTTATCACATTTTCATCTTATTACCGACCTATTGGCATAATGGTGAGAGTGTTTGCCAATTGTCCGGAAGATCGGGGTTCAATCCTAGGTCGAGTCATACCAAAGACTTAAAATATGGAACTTGATGCCTCCTTGCTTTACACTAAACATTATCAGGTACGGATCAAGGGTAGTGGAGAAAACTATGGAAAGAAGTAGAGCCCTCCCCTACCCCTCGGTGTTGAAGCAATTGAGAGAGCTTTTGGGTCACCCTCGACCAAGGTCGGCCAACTTACTTTATATATGTATATATATATATATATATATATATATTGAAAAAAATATTTACATAAGATGAAACAAAATGAACCCCTAAACATGGATGCACCTGTGATAGCCGACCAGCAAGGAATTACTGAGTGAATAAATGACTCATGTTTAATTGAATGTTAGTGATACATAGCAATACCTTGAATCATTTAACTTGACTAAATTGAACAGCTTGAAATAGAAATTGGCATTAAACTATGTACTTATGTTAAACTGAATGTTTGAAATAGAACTGTTTATATGTATAAAAATTGATTTGGCATTAAATGACTTACAATGGTTGATATGCCATAAAATCAAAAATCGACAGTGAAAAAAAAAAAAAGCTGTCGGAAAAAAAGAGTTTAGGTTTGCTTATTTGGTTTAAAGACATATCAACCATTGAGGGTTATTTTCGGAACGTACATTACAAGATTTAAAGGGAATTGTTTATATGTAAAACCTTTTAAATGAACCAAGGTTCATTTTATGGCACACAGTTAACTGGTTTCGAGTATTACTCATAAATACTAGTAATTTAATTTAAATAGTTTATTTGCACACAGTTAAATCATTTCAAGTTTTATAAATGAATAAACAGTTCCGTTTGATCCATAGCTGAATCCTTAAGTATTTACCATTTTGGATTGGAGTGAACCTGGGTGAAATGGCAATGCAATGATACTCCATATTCCCCAAAGATCAAGAATTGGAGACTCACCATCAGACGGAGTTTAAGGTTATATCCAGGAAACTGATCGGGTGGTGGGTCTGACCTCTCTGCACAGTTGAAGTCTGCGTATTCTACCGCTAAAGCCGGTCG
>OY757910.1:36267237-36274737 GCA_963585895.1 Sepioteuthis lessoniana | reverse complement strand
GTGTGTGTGTGTGTGTGTGTGTGTGTGTGTGTGTGTGTGTGTTTAATCTATACAAATTTTCTATACTGTAGAATGTAAAATTTAATTAATTGGCGAACAGTTGCCGTCTAATTTTTTTTACTCATTGGGCGGTTGTCTTGCTTAGGTGAAGTTCATAAAAACAATGAAAATACCTACGATATCATTGTAAGTATAAATCACACGCGTGGCCAAAATTTAATCAATAAATAGCATTTACATAATTCGTTCAAAAATGAAAACAATTGTTACTTTCGACAAACTTTCGACAAACTGAGTCTTTCTTCAATTTATTTCTACAACAAGCATCTGTTTACGAATGAACGTAGAAATAGTTACTGTGATAAAAAAACAAATAAAAAATATAAACAAAATCTTTGCTAAAAATGAATGTTTTAAAATTCTTCACCTAATAGAGAGGCTTATGTTGTTTTAAAGATATATAAAACTTTAATAAGACCTCATATACCTTAGGAGGAGCCCGTGGTGTAATGGTTATCGTCGTAGGAAATGGACACGGCGACACGAGTTGAAATCCTGTCTGAGACTGATTGCATTTCACATAGCACTAATACCCTTGGGAAAGGTATGAATCCAAATATTCTCCCTCCAGCTATGGGTAAATAGCAGGGCAGCCTTCAGCCTTCAGCCTTGGTTAGGCAACTAGTCTAGAAGGAAAACTCTGAATTCAAACCTGTTAAACTCCGCTTAAAAATTGACCTTGTGTTATATCCTGCCCGGCTTGGCTCTGGTATTGAGAAATGGAAATTGGTTTGATTTGGTTTGGTTTGGTTTGTTTTTATGGCACACCAACCATTGTAGTTCATTAATGCCAGATGCATTTTCATTCTTAAAATAGTTTTATTTCAAACAATTCTGATTAGTATAAGTTTAGTTTTTCGTTTACACACAGTTAAATGTCAAAACAATTCTATTTCACACAATTCATTTAAGCATAAGTGCACAGTTTAAATGTCAAAAACAGTTCTATTTCAAACATTTTAGTTTAGCACGCAAAATAGTTCTATTTCAAATAATTCAGTTTAGCATAAGTACACAGTTTAGTTCTAGTTGACCCATAGATAGGATCTTGTCAGGTGATACCTCTACGGGCCACAGTGGACCTGGCAGTGAAATCAATAAAGGGATAATCCTCATTCCCCAAAGCTCCAGCATTACTGGGACCTCGTTATCTGATCTTTTAGTTTCATGCCCAGGACACTCGTTGGAGAAGTCTTACCCCTCTGCAGAGAAGCAGTCGGTGTATTCTACAGACACCACTGACTGGGCAAATGGAAACTGGAGTGTAATATTGAAATTGAAGGGCATATAAAGAAGAGAGACAAAATGATTTTTTTTAAAAGTACAAGCAGAGATTAGAGAAATTAAAATAAACTATTTCACTGGAAAGAAGAATGAGAGGTGTTTGAAGAGAAACTTTCAAAATAATTAATGGAATTTCTAATTATGGGAGGCCTTTTTTTATATATTTCTCTTGGGACTGGAAATTTTCTGTCAAGACAGATTTCAAAGACGAAGTGTACTAACCAATTAGATGTTGTTGGTTTTTTTGTTTTTTTTTTTCTAATAGAGTAATACATATTTGGAACAAATTGCCGAATCAGATTAAAAATAGATATGGTACAATAAAATTAAGATTGAATTGTAGGATTTCAGAGAAAATAGTTAAAAAAAAAATAGTAGAACATTTGGGGGAGAAATTACTGAACAAAATTTGATATGTATATAGACATTGTATTAATAGTGTACATCTTCTGCGTTTCAATTATTTTTTTCTTTCTTAAAGGTTGATGAGAGATAATAAAAATGGAGATGCCCAAGGAGACATAACAAGCAATTATAATCCCTGCCTGTCAATTAATTCTTACTTTTTTTGTGCATCCTAAATTCAAACGATTTGAAACTTGAACATTGTTCCAATTGAACTAAAAAAAAATGATTAATAATAGTAAATAATGACAATAATATCACCTTTGTGTCGTAATAGTTCCTACATTTGCATAAACATTTCAAATATAGATTTATCAACTATTATGGGATAGATTGGGTGAGGAAAAAAACAGCAATAGCGTAAAAGATTAAAGATTAGATTGGTTGGGTTAAGAAGAAATGATTAAAAGAAGAATTTAGAGAGAATTTTGTAGAACTATCTGATAAATAATTTAACAGAATTTAATCTGTAAATAGATACTTTATTAATAGTGCATACTTTCTGTACAATGATAACATAGTGGCATCATCAGCATCATCATCATGTCGTGCCGCTTGCACGGATATCCCTGACCCTCTCTCGCCACTATTCCCTATCGTTCATCGCCTCTGGCAGGTCTTCAGGGCTACATCCCGCATCCTCACATAGCTACTGAATGTATGTTCGAGCTGGTCGTCCTGCTTTTGCTCGGCCATATGTTGGGGTCCATAGGAGTACATCACTTATGAGCTCGTCCCTGCGTCTCCAGCAGTGTCCTTAATTTCTGGTTCGTCTAGCTTGGATAGTTTTCGTGATGGGAGGCAGGTGGCCGTATAGTTGGTGCCTTGTGGGGTGTTGCCTCCAGGACTTGTTCAATATTGCTCGCAGCATTCTTGTGCAATTGCCGTCTAGCTTCTTCTCCAACCGTTTAGTTAGCGTCCAAGTAATGCATCTATACAGCAGTATCGATACGACAGCGGCCTGGAAGAAACTGCGTCTCATTTTTTCGGTCCGGTCTGATTTCCATATGATCGATAGCCTATCGTAGCTGTCCATGCCTTCGTTAGCCGCGTGTCGATGTCCTTTTCGGTTGATGAGACGTTACTTCCTAGGAAGGTGAGTTTGTCTACTAGTTTCAGAGGGGTTCCGTCTAGTGTGGAGATGTCACTTGTTTGATTATAGCACATATATTCCGTTTTGTGTGCATTGACATGGAGGCTAATGCCAGCAGCTGCTCGTTCCAAACTATGCAGTAGTGTTTTGGCTTGGTTGGATATATTTGCCAGTATCGCAATGTCATCGGCGTCGGTTTTTTTTTTTTTTTGCGGGATACCTTCTGCTTCTTTTCTTTGTCAGCTCGAAGCCGTTCTCTCTGATTTTATCAATCGATGTTCTAAGCACGTAATCTAAACAGATGATAAAGAGGTATGGTGCTAGCGTGCCCCTTTGTAGAACTCCTGCTACAATGTCGAAGTATTCTGTGTCTTCATGTCTCTATGTCACCAGATGGAGACATAGAGACAGAAATAATAAGAATTATTACAAAATCCTTATAAAAGTCAATCAGTGGAAGGGCAACCAAACGAATCTTCTTTATGTGGTGTTCGGAGAAAATGTCTCTAATTAAAAAAAAAAACATTGATTTTCTGTTACTCGTAAAAATCTTTTGGTGAACTATAATTTTATTAAAAGAAGAGTTTTTTAATCCCTTAAATTATTTTCAGCTAAAAAATTTTAAAATCGTAAAATTTTAAAATCGTAAAATTTTGAAATCGTAAAATTTTGAAATCGTAAAATTTTAAAATCGTAAAATTTTAAAATCGTAAAATTTTAAAATCGTAAAATTTTAAAATCGTAAAATTTTGAAATCGTAAAATTTTAAAATCGTAAAATTTTAAAATCGTAAAATTTTAAAATCGTAAAATTTTAAAATCGTAAAATTTTGAAATCGTAAAATTTTAAAATCGTAAAATTTTAAAATCGTAAAATTTTAAAATCGTAAAATTTTAAAATCGTAAAATTTTGAAATCGTAAAATTTTAAAATCGTAAAATTTTAAAATCGTAAAATTTTAAAATCGTAAAATTTTGAAATCGTAAAATTTTAAAATCGTAAAATTTTAAAATCGTAAAATTTTAAAATCGTAAAATTTTGAAATCGTAAAATTTTGAAATCGTAAAATTTTAAAATCGTAAAATTTTGAAATCGTAAAATTTTGAAATCGTAAAAGATTTGTTTAAATTTACCGCGCTAAACGCAGACATTAGAACTATGAACGGAGTGTTTAGAAATGAGGCGAATGAAAAAAAAAAAAAAAAGAGAAAAAGAAAAAGAAAAAGAAAAAAAAAACTTTAGAATGGAAAATTCTCGAAAATCACGCGACGTCTCATTCTTAGAAAATATATGTACATATATATATATATATATATATATTCCGTTTGCCCACTAGGTAGATTGCAGAAATCGAAACGCTAGGGCAGCCAAATGTATAATAATATGGAACGATGAATTAGATAATTAGCGCAAAAACAGTATAAAACTAGAATTGACTGGGCTTGGAAGGTAATCCACTGTGATTGTGCAAAAGATTTGAATCTAACCGGTCGAACAAATGGTATATGCACAACCCAGAATCCGTCCGGTAGAATGAGACACACAAAATTCTCTGGGATTTTGAGATACAAACTGATCATCTAATCTCAGCCAGATGACGTGGGATTTTGAGATACAAACTGATCATCTAATCTCAGCCAGATGACGTGACGTAGTGATAGCCAACAAAAAAAACATACTGAACAGTGTATTATGCCGTTTCAGGTGACCACAGGGTAAAAATGAAAGAAAGCAAAGAAAGATTAGTACGTACACCTTGCTCGAGGACTCAAAAAACGATGGAACATGAAAGCGAAGGTGATACAAATTGTAACTGGTGTGCTAGGTACAGTCACCGAAGGGTTGGTATTAGGACTTGAAGGGTTGGAAATAAGAGGACGAGTGGAGATCATCCAAAGTACAGCATTGTTGAGATCAGCCAGAATACTGAGAAGAGTCCTGGAGATTTGAGGAGACTTGCTGTCAGTCAGACTCAAGTGGAAACCCATCAGCTAACGTTGGTGTGAAAAAAATCTCAAAAGAATGAAATAATAATATGATGATAATACGACAGACTATCAATCGAAAGGAATAGATGCATAGAAGAAAGAGATATACCGGAATGAATGACCAAAGAAAAACTTCTCTGATCCAAAAAGACCCCACAAGTACAGACCCATAATGTGTCTACCAATTATGCGGATAATACTTGCAGGACAAATTAGAGGGGATATTTTTTATTTGCCAGCAACCACTGTTTCCCGAAGAACAGAAAGAATACCACAAGGGAACAAGAGAAACAGGAGATCTACGATACATTGCTCAATACATCCTCAATTAAAGGAAAAACTATAATGGATTAAAAACAAAAAGGCACATGATATGGCTCCACAAAGCAGGATAATATACTTTCTCAAAATCTACAAGATATCCGATGAAGTCATGAAGTTTATCGAGACAACCATGAAAAACTGGAAAGTGGAACTGACAGTATGAGGAAAAATTTTAGAGGCGATAAAAATCCAGGAGGTATATTCCAGGGAGATTCTACTATCACCATTACTATTTGTAATAGCGATGATGCCACGCAATCATATACTTAGAAAGTGCACTGGCGAATACAAACTTCATAAATTGCAAGAAAAGATTAACTATCTAATGTACATAGACGACATCAAACTGTTTGCCAAAAGTAAAAAAGAACTGAAAACCCTAATATAGGCAATGAGCTTATACAGTCAGAATATAGGGATGGAATTTGGCAAAGAAAAATGTGCCATGCTATTTATAAGAAAAAGAAAAAAACAAATGATGGAAGGAATAGAACTAATAGATCAAGAAAAAATAGAACACCCGGAGAAAAGGAAACTTACAAATACTTGGAAATATTTGAAGTGGACACCATCAAACAAGTGGACAAGAAAGGAAAAATTACGAAACAATACCTCTGGAGAACGAGAAAAATACTGGAAATCAAACTATATAGCAGAAATCACGTCAAAAGGATAAACACTTAGTCTGTCCTCCTCGTAAGATTTTTGGTGCCATCCTTGAAGTGTACGAGGGAAAAACTTTAATAAATGGACAAGTTAACAAGAAATGACGATGCACACGGCCTTACATCCCAGGGATTGAAAGTAAATATGGATTAAAATCCGACAGTATGAAGGTAGCAGAAAAAAATATTCCAAATAGGTGAATATATTATGATGTAAAGTCGACGTTAACGCTTCGGTTTCACTAACCATCATCAGAACTTGGATATCAAAATAGTTCACATAGCGATGGATGCTTGCTGAGATGGCAGAGCAAATGAGAAATAATCAACGAAAAGATACATAAACGTGCACATAGCGTTCATAATTCAAAAGTCATAAGAACGTGTCTGGCGAGTGGAAAAGTATTTGAAACTGTTGGATTTCCAAAAGGATTGCATAGACTATATACGTCAAGAAAAGAAGGAGGAAGAGGAATCGCCAGTATTAAAGATAGCGTTGATATATCGCATCGATACGACGACTTAAATATTGCATAAAAAAGAGCAAAAAAAGACTAATTACAGCAACCAGAAACAATACAGACAACTCAGTGATCAACAGAGCAACAATTACTAGAAAGCAAAAAATGAGAATAAAAGTAATTGTATTGATGATATTTCAGGCGACTGGCTGTGAAATCTCATAGAAGAATACTTGGGCATAACTAAGAAAAAGAAACCTTAAGAGAAAAACTAAATCTTTTCTAATTGCAGCACAAAACAACGCTATAAAGACAAAGTATGTTACGGCCAAAATAGACAAGATACAAGCAAATAGCAAATGTAGGTTATGTGGTGATGGTGAGAAAACGATCGATCACATAAGTGAATTCAGCAAATTAGCGTAAAAAAGATTATAAGACTTGACATGACTGGATAAGCAAGTTGATCTACCAAGGATTACGCAAGAAATTGAAATTTGACCATACGAGCAAGTGGTATATACACAACCCAGAATTCGTTCAGGAGAAAGAGATGCACAAACCCATCTGGGATTTTAAGATACAAACGGATCACTTAATCTTGGCCAGACGACTAGACTTAATGATAGTCAAAAAAAAAAAAAAAAAGAGAGAACTTACCAAATAATAGACATTGCCGTCCCAGCAGACCTTTCCTTTGCCAGCTTGAAACCGTTTTCTTTCATTAAATCTATTGATAAATAACAGGTATAGGACTAATGTATCTCTTTGCAGCACACCCGCTACAATGTCGAAGTAGTCTGTGTCTCCATCCGGTGAGCGTACATTTATTTTCGTGTTTTTATATATCATGGCTGCGACGATTTCAACACCAGACTTGCAAAGGCATGGACTGTTCTCGATAGGCTATCAATTATATGGAATTAAGACCTGACCGATAAAATAAAACAGTTTTTTCCAAGCAGCGGTTGTGTCGATACTGCTATATGGATGCAGCACATGGGCGCCAATTAAATGTATGGAGAAAAAGCTTAACTGCAATTACACAAGAACTCTGCGAGCCTGGAGGAAACACCCCAAGAAGCAGCAGCTGTACAGTCACCTCCCACCCATCACGAAAAATATCCAAGTTAAACTAACCAGATATGCAGGACACTGCTGGAGAAGTAAGGACGAACTCATAAGCGATGTACTTCAGTGGACCCTTTCACATAGACGAGC
>OY757910.1:36059737-36254737 GCA_963585895.1 Sepioteuthis lessoniana | reverse complement strand
AGTTTAATACCTCGAAATACATGAATCGTGAGGAATTGTACCTTGAAATAAATGAATGATTACTTTGGCTTGGTTGTGTTTAGTTTTATGGCATATCAACCATTGTGGGTTATTTAATGCTAAATATTTTTTATAAATATTGAGTATATGATTTGGTTTGGTTTTATGGCATATCAATCATTGTAGATTATTTCATACCATTTACTTGTTATACATGTTATGTATATGATTTGGTTTTATCTTATAGCATATCAATTATTTTAGATTATTTAATGCCAAATACTTTTATACATATGAAGTATATGATTTGGTTTGGTTTTATGGCATATAAATCATTGTCAGTTATTTAATGCCAAATTCATTTTTTAATTACACAGTTTAGTTCTTTTTGACCCATAGACAGGACCTTATCAGGAGCTACCACTCCAGGCCAGAGTGGCCCTGGGAGCGATGCCAATAAAGGGGTACTCCACATTCCTTAAAACTCCAGCATTATTGAAGCCTCACCATCTGAAATTTTAGTGTCATATCCTAGACATTTGTCAGGGAAGTCTTAACCCTTCTACAGAGACGCAGTCAGTGTATTCTACAGCCTCATCCGACTGAGCAAGTGAATGATTAGGACTTGTAACATTAAATTCATGAATGATAATGACTTATACTTTGAAATAAATGAATGATAAAGACGTTTACCTTTAAGTAAATGAATGGTGAGGACTTCTAACTTTACTAAATGAAGTCCTGAAGAATGTTTACTTAGACCGAAACGTTTTAACGTTGACCTTCTCTTTTAACAAATTCATCTCTTTTGGATTATTTCATTTTTCTATTTTCTTCATATTTACATTTATCACATTTACCAACCCCTCCGCATCACGCAGGATATGACACAAGGTCAATTTTTAAGCGGAGCGTAACAGGTTTGAATTCAGAGTTGTCCTTCTCCTAGACTAGATGCCTCACCAAGGCTGAAGAACTTAGTCTACCCTACTATTTACCTATAGCTGGAGGGAGAATAATTGGATTCATACCTTTCCCAAGGATATTAGTCCTATATGAAATGCAACCAGTCTTGTTCAGGATTTGAACTCCTATCGCCGTGTCCATTTCCTCCGACGATAACCATCCTATTTACATTTATATATATTTGTGGTTTGTGGGTTTTAAATAAAACTCTAAAGAATTATTGTCGTCAGGAAATGAACTCGACAAGCAGAGATTAAATCTAGGACAAGGCTGCCTTTAATTTTGCGTTTATGTCTGAAGTGGTATGAATTCTTCTTTTCTCATCCAACTATGAATAAATTGTGGAGCAGACTAGTTGCTTTGACAAGCATTGTAGAAGAAAAACTCTATTTTCAAACCCTCTCTATTTCGCTCGGAAATTTGGTCTTGTGTCACTGCCTGATTGAAGCGAAGGAGTCGGCTTAATACGTACTTTACTATGGAATCACAATTGAAATTGATGCAACTGCTCAATCGATGCACATGCATAAAGACACCCTTGTCGAAACACTTATCCTTAAGTCAGTTGCTATTCTTTAGAATCCAACAAGATGATATCCCCATTTCTAGTGGGCGATTTAATGGTCAATAACATGAAGTGCCTGTCATCTTAAAGCAAGGTTTTAACGACAAACAACTACAAATATATTCTACTGCTTATAACTATATGAACTAACATACTATTTGAAGAGACTGATTGATTGATTGATTTTAATGGCTTGTCATTTCGTCTAAGGATATTTTAAACTAAGAAGTCGGGAATTGCGTTTATTGTACATATATATTGTACATATATATTTAGATTTTTCTGCGATTGTTTCTTAAGAGTTTTGCACAGTTTTATATCAAATGTTCCTCTCAAATACAAATCGTTTGCACACAGTTGAACGATTTTAAGTATTCCTATGAAAAACTAATTATTACATGAATTCAAACAATTGTTCATATTCTATAATAGTGATTTCTTTACACAGAGTTGTATGATTTCAAGTCACAAATTAGAATCTATTGTAAATAATTATTGCTTCAATTAACAATACTTAAAATAAAAAAAATGGTGAGAATTTATACGTTGGAATAAATGAATGGTGATGACTTCTACCATTAAATACATAAATAGTGAGGACTTCTACCATTAATTACATAAATGGTGAGGACTTCTACCCTTAAATACATAAAGGGTGAGGACTTCTACCATTAATTACATAAATGGTGACAACTTCTACCATTAAATACATAAATAGCAAGGACTTCTACCATTAATTACATAAATGGTGACGACTTCTACCATTAAATACATAAATAGCAAGGACTTCTACCATTAATTACATAAATGGTGACGACTTCTACCATTAAATACATAAATAGCAAGGACTTCTACCATTAATTACATAAATGGTGACGACTTCTACCATTAAATACATAAAGGGTGAGGACTTATACTTTGAAATGAATGAATTATAAGGACTTTAACTTTGAAATAAATAGATGAAGGGGAATTTATTCTTAAATACATGAATGGTAAGAACCTATACTTTGAAATAAGGGAAAAATAAGGACATTCACCTTAAATAAATAAATGAATGGTGAGGACTTATACTTTGAAATAAATGAATGGTGCAGACTTTTACCTCAAAATAAATGAATTCTGAAGACTTTCACCTTTAAATACATGAATGATAAGGACTTATACTTTGAAATAAAGGAAAAATAAGGACATTCATCTTGAAATAAATGAATGGTGATGACTTTTACCTTGAAATAAATGAATGGTGAAGACTTTTACCTCAAAATAAATGAATGCTGAGGACTTTTACCTTTAAATACATGAATGGTAAGGACTTCTACTTTGAAATAAAGGAAAAATAAGGACATTCACCTCGAAATAAATGAATGGTGATGACTTTTACCTTGAAATAAATGAATGGTGAAGACTTTTACCTCGAAATAAATGAATGCTGAGGACTTTTACCTTTAAATACATGAATGGTAAGGACTTCTACTTTGAAATAAAGGAAAAATAAGGACATGCACCTTGAAATAAATGAATGGTGATGACTTATACTTCGAAATGAATGAGTAATAAGGACTGTTACATAAAAAATATATAAATGGTGAGGACTTTGAAATAAATGAATGGAGAAGACTTATACCTCGAAAAAAGCCTAGAAGTTGACGAGCTCTGACAGCAGGGTTCGGGGAAAAAATGACTGCATCTTTTACAGGAGGGTAAAACACCTTCATAAAGCTCTACGTGCATATGACGCTGAATTGATTCGGTGGATAAGCTCCAGTTTCAGAAAACCTTGGAAGTGGAAAGTCACTTCTTCGTCACTATTATTCCCATATCTACTCTTTTCATTGGATACATCTTAATATATATTTAAAAGCTAGTTATTTCAAGATCCAATCATTTCTTAACGCTTCGCCGATGAAGTAAGTAAGGATTATTTTTAATTAATACTGTCGACAGTGCAGATAATTGCTGGCGTTGATCTCAATATCTAAATTTTGCTACTGCAATACTTTTTGAGTTAAAAATCATCGTAATTTTAAACCAGATTCTCTACTCGTAAATTATGAGAAAATTACATCGTCTTGAGAAGTAACCCGCGGCAATAATTTTAGATGCGGACAAATAACGATATTATTCACGTTTATCATTATGTTATATTTATCATGCATTAACAACGTCAGAGGAAATAATTGTTGAAGATTAGTATAAATTCCCGGGAGGGTATTTGATATCGTGGATAGATCGGCTAAAGGAATCATAAGAAAGAAAGAAAGAATATGTTAAGAGAAATTAAAGACGTTAATAAAATAGATGACAATAAGGATAAATAATAAGGAAGCAAGAATATATATATATATATATATATATATATAGAGAGAGAGAGAGAGAATGAGAGAGAGAGAGATAAGACAACACCGAGCTCTTTATATTGACTTATTATTTTTATTATTCAATACGCACGCACGCACGCACACACACACACACACACACACACACACACACACACACACACACACACACACACACACGGATTAAAAACGCTTTCGGCGTCGAATTTTAATCATAACCATATATATATATATATAATTCTAATAAATTCGACAATTTTTATACAAATGAATGATAATTTCTATTTGCAATATTAAATTAGTTATGTTAATTTGATCATTCAAGAACTATGATGACAAATAATGAATTTAATTGAAAGTGAATTCTTTAAAAATTACTTCTAGCAAAATAATATCGAAAAACATCATGCATTTTCGACCTATTTCTTTATCAACAAATCAGGAGCAGTCTTTCTTTCTTTTATTAACTTCTCAATCTTCTTCCTTCTTCTATTATTGCAATCTTAACTCTTTCTTTCTTTCGTTCGTTCGTTCTTTCTTTCGTTCGTTCTTTCTTTCTTTCGTTCTTTCTTTCTTTCTGGTTAACTTCTCACTCTTTCTTTTTTCTTCTTTCTGCTAGTCTTAAGTCATCACTCTTGTTTTCTTTATTTCTAGATAACTCTTTACTCTTTCTTTTTTTTTTTTCTTGATGACTTTTTTCTTTTTTTCTTTCTTTCTTTCTAAGTTCTATTTTAATAACTTTCTTCTTTGTTTGTTTCTTTCTTGTTTGCTTGATTGCTAACTCTTCGCTATCCTTCTTATTTTCTTTCTTTCTTTTCTTTTCTTTCTTTTCTTTCTTTTCTTTCTAACCCTTAATTCATTTTCTTTCTTTCGTGTCAACTCTTCGCCATTCTTTCTTATTTTCTTTCTTTCTTTTCTTTCTAACCCTTAATTCACTTTCTTTCTTTCTTTCGTGTCAACTCTTCGCCATTCTTTCTTATTTTCTTTCTTTCTTTTCTTTCTAACCCTTAATTCACTTTCTTTCTTTCTTTCGTGTCAACTCTTCGCCATTCTTTCCTATTTTCTTTCTTTCTTTTCTTTCTAACGTCTTTTTTCTTTCATTCTTTTTTTACTTTCTTCTTAACTCCGTACACTTTATATTATCTTAATAACACTTAACTCTTTCTTCCTTTCTTTCAACAACCATAACTGAATATCCGTGTGAATATATTTTTGACAAAAACTACAATTTTGAATCACCGACCAAGCTCTCTATTTTTCTTTGTTTTCTCTCCAAAACAAGCCATACACAAATTACTCTTCAGGGTTTAGAGTGGTTTGGTTTTATTTTATGGCATATCAACCATTGTAGGTTATTTAATGCCAAATACATTTTTATACATATAAACAATTCTATTTCAAATAATTCAGTTTAAAATAAGTTTGGTTTGGTTTGGTTTCTTTGGCATATCAACTCTTTTTAGGTTATTTACTGCCAAAGCCATTCTCCTAGAAGAACAGTACTGGTACTATTTAACCCATAGCTGGGAGGATAAGGGGGTTCATACCTTTCCCAGGGGTATTTGCTCGAAAGTGAACGTTATGGCGCGACTGGAGTACGAACTTGCGTACTACGATTCCGCAGTCCATCGCTTTAACCATTACACCACGAGGACACCCCCAGTTTAAAATAAGTACGCAGTTTGAATGCCAAAACAGTTCTATTTCAATCAATTCAATTTAACATAATCACGTAGTTTGGTTCTATTTGACCTATGGATAGGACCCTTTGAGTTACAGCCACTTTGGGCTCGAGTGGATCTGTGAGCGATGGCAATAAAGGGTACTTCACATTCCTCAAAGCTCTAGCATTACTGGATTGTTTAGTGTCATATCCAGGTCACTGGTTAAGGGAGTCTTACCCCTCTTCTGTGCATTCTACAGCCCCAGTCAACTGGGCCACTCGTTGGGGGAGTCTTGCCCCTCTGCAGAGATGCACTGTGTATTCTACAGTCCCATCCGACTGGGTCATTCGTTGGAGGAGTCTTACCCCTCTGCAGAGATGCAGTCCGTATATTCTGCAGCCCCAGCCGACTGGGCCAACTCTTCAGAACCTACATGTCTATCATAACATGAATTTCTCTTAATTTTTGACTGCACTGTACATACTTTTGTTTTTAAATTATTTCTAAGTTACGCATTCTATTACCATAGAACTTTGAATTTCCATAAGATTTCTACGAAAAAATAAGCTCTCAGCAAAACTTGAATACGAGCCAATTTTCCTCGGGAAGCTTTTTTTAACAACCCTAAGTTCAATACTGAAGGGGTTTGGAGCACAAGCTGTCTACACGATGCGATCAGGCATACGGTTTTGAGTCAGAACAAGAGTTCATTTTTATCTTCAGTTCCCAATGTTCGTAAAATAATGGTCTGAGTTGACGCAAATCGAGTTGTTACAGTCTATTCTTCTGACAATCTCGACGTCCATCGCCCAGCTCCTCTTTTGTCTTCACGTCGCTTTTCCCGTCCACATCTTCTTCTCATTGTGTCGTTGCCACGAACCCAAACTGTTTTAAGTTCCTCTTGGCTAGCATGACGAATAACGAGGATTCATTTTTATGCGCACATATTTATTTATCGACAGCTTTCACGTGGATCATTACCGACTAGATGCATGTCAGAATATTTTCGACCGATTGCTTTGGCAGCTTCTCTCTGACAGATTTAAGTGATGTTCTCTCTAAACTTTAAAGAATCATTTGATCCATTGGCCTTTTCGCTCAATCAAATCCAGGCTTTCAAATAACCTTAAACTGGTTGTTACACTTATTGATACTATCGGTTTTGGCTAACATGTTAAACTAAGTACACTACAGGCCAAATCAAAGATTTCAACAGGTTAGCTGGTTGGTTGGTTGGTTGGTTGGTTGGTTGGTGTTTTACGCCATATAAACTCTCCTGGATTATTCAATGCTAATTCCTATATATATATATACAAAATATCTAAGAGAGCCAGAAACTACCTACACAGGTTTCACCTAACGGATCTTCAGGATAATTCCGAATTATCCTGAATACCCCTAAGGTGAAACGTGGATAGGTAGTTTCTGACTCTTTTAGTTTTTCTAGTTTCATTCTGCTAAATGTATTGAACACTTTTACTTATTAGCTAAGGTAACTCTGTAGGTATTTTTTGGCTAGTCAATTCAATACTGGTTGATTATTTTCAAGCAGTACGGATGTTTTAATTTTTTCCTATTTTGTTAATTTTTTTCCTGATATCGGTTGGTAATATAATTTTTATTTACAAATTGCATTATCCGTTTGTTTTATGGTCGCCAGAGTAATAGAAATATTCATAAAATAGAAATAAATTATATATATATATATATGTGTGTGTGTGTGTGTGTGTGTGTGTGAAGGTAGCAGAAAAATATAATATAATCCAAATAGGTGAATTTATTATGATTTAAAGTCGACATTAACGTTTCGGTTTCTGTGACCATCATCAGGACTTGGATATCAGAATAGTTCACATAGCGATGAATGCTTGCAGAGATGATAGGAGCAAATGAGAAATATACAACGAAAAGATACATAAACGTACACATAGGGTTCATAATTCGTGTCTGGCTCGTGGAAACATATTTGAAAATGTTAGATTTCCCAAAAAAACAATACAAAACCTCCCGTTTATTAGGAAATACGCAACGACAAGTAAATTTCCATATATAGAGATCGTTTTGAAGTTATCCTATTTACCAACCCCTCCGCTCGGGCAGGATACGACACAAGGTCAATTTTTAAGAGGAGTTTAACAGGTTTGAATTCAGAGTTTTCCTTCTCCTAGACTAGTCGCCTCACCTAGGCTGAAGAACCTAGTCTGCCCTACTATTTATCCATAGCTGGAGGGAGAATATTTGGATTCATACCTTTCCCAAGGGTATTAGTGCTATGTGAAATGTAATCAGACTCGTCCAGGATTTGAACTCGTGTCGTCGTGTCCTGCGACGATAACCATTACACCACGAGCACCTCCATCGTTTTGAAGTTATCCATGTTAAGTGTCGTGTAAGATTGTATTTGGTATTTGTTTTTTCCGAAAGGACAGGATGAAAGTAAATATGGATTAAAATCCTACAGTATGCTATCTTTATACTGTCGGATTTTACTTCCATATATATATATATATATATATATATGATTTATTAGTTTGTTGAAAACTTTATTTTTGAACAAGTAATTAGAGCTTGATAACTGAATAACTGAACAGTTAAATTGATAACTGAACAGTTAAATTGTTTCGAATATTGCAACCTAATTCTAATAATTATGTTTAATATTAATCATTTGTTTGCACACAGTTAAATGGTTACAAATATTTCAATCTAATAATGATGATTCTATTCAAAATTAATCATTTTTTTTGCACAGTGAAATGGTTTCAGATATTGATGTTTTACATTAATAATTCTATTCATAAATTATTCGTATCAAATAGAAATAATTTTCTCTCGGCTATATTGTTTCAGATAATAATAATAATAATAATAATAATAATAATAATAATAATAATAATAATAATAATGAAAAAAGATACCGAATCAAGAAAACTCAGAACACTCGGAAAAAAAGGGAATTTTTAAGTATCTAAGGATTTTGGAAGCAGACACCATCAAACAAGTGGACAATAAAGGAAAAAATTACGAAACAATACCTAAGGAGAATAAGAAAACGGCTTGAAACCTAATTATATAGCAGAAACTTCATCAAAGGGATAAGCACATGGGCTGTCCTCCTTGTAAGATACTCGGGACCATTCTTAAAATGGACGAGGGATGGACTTCATCAAATGGAACAGAGAACAAGAAAACTGATGACGATACATAAGGTCTTACATTGTTGCGATGACATAAACAGACAATATGTGGCAAGAAAAGGAGGATGAAGAGGACTTGCCAGTGCTGAAAATAGCGTCGGAATATCAATAGGACGATTCGAAGACTACATGAAGAAGAGCCAAAAAAGTCTTATGACTGTAACTAGAAACAATATAAACTACACAAGGATAAACAGAACAACAATACCTAGTAAACAAAAATCAGGAAAAAAAAAAAAACCAAAAAAAACCCCAACTATATAGGCATTTCGAGCGACAAACTAGAAAATCTTTACACGAAAAAACTAGGACACGGCTAAAAAGGGAAACCTAAAAGAGAAACTGAATCTCTTCAAATAGCAGCACAAAACAACGCCATAAGGACAAACTATGTTACATCAAAAATAAATAAGACGCAACAAAACTGTAAATGTAAGTTATATCGTGTCAGAAACGAAACGATCAATCATATAATAAGTGAATGGAGCAAGTTAGTACAAAAAGAGTATAAGACTAAACTCTACTGGGTAGGGAAGGGGATCTAGTGGGAGTTGTCCTAGAAATTGAAAAATGACCATACGAACAAGTGGTATATGCACAACCCAGAATCCGTCCTGGAGAATGAGATGCACTAAGTTATCTGGGATTTTGAAATACAAACGGATCACCTAATCTCACCCAGATGACCAGACCTTGTTATAGTCAGCAAATAATAAGATAACCTGCCAAAATTGTGGACGTTAACGTTCCAGCTGACCACAGAGTAAAAGTGAAAGAAAACGAAAAGTAAGATAGATATCTAGACTTCGAAAAAAACTATGGACATGGAAGTGTCCGTGATATCCATTGTAATTGGTGCACTTGGAACAATCCCAAAAGTATTTTAAAGGGATTGTAAAACTTTTAAATATGACAAGTCGAAACCATTCAGAATACATTATTTAGATCGGCCAGAATACTAAGAAGAGTCCTAGAGACTTGAAGACAGCTGCTGTCACTCGAACTCCAGTGAAAAACTATTAGCTAACACAGGTGCGAAAAACTCTCAAGAGTAAATTAATAATCCTTCGTGAATGATTGAATTGTTCTATTTGGCCTATAGGTAGACCCTAGTAGATCGTTTCAATCCGTGCCAGAGTGAGAGTAATGGCAATAAAAGTAGTACCTAATATGTTCCTATGTATGAGTCAAATAGAAGTGTTGGACATTCAAACTATACTTATGCTCAACTGAATTATTTGAAATAGAACTGTTTATATGTATAAAAATGGATTTGGTATTAGATAATCTACAGTGGTTGTTATGCCATAAAATTAAACCTAACCAAACCAAACCAAACACGTGGTTTTAGAGAAAGGGAAGACGACGACAAATTAAAACTCTTTTTTTCTCGGACTTCCACTCACAAAAAGTTAGACACTTTTACTTACTTACTTTTAATTTTCTATTTCCTTTTATATGTCCTTCACTCCGAATTGCGCGTAAGAATGAGCCTTATTCTATCTATGTAGTTTATTGGTTTTCTTCCTTTGGGTAGATAAAAATACGTTTACGTAACGAATTGCCGCATTTTTTTTTACAATTTATGGAATAACTGACAGTAGGGACCGTATTCTCAGAGACATAAAAAGTTGTTGGCGACCATAGTCGAGGGTAACCCGAAGGCTCCCTTTTCGATAGCTACTACACCAAGGAGTAGGGGAGGGCGCTACTCCTTCCCTGGATTGCTCTACTTTACCCTTGATCCGTACCTTGTAATGCTGAGTGTTAAGCAAGGAGGCATCAAGTACCATTTTTTGAGTCTTTGGTATGACTCGACCTGGGACTGAACCCTGGTCTCCCGGGCCATTGGCGAACACTCTAACCACTAGGCCACTGTCACTCAGAGACATATTTCTTATTAATTCACGTG
Source organism: Sepioteuthis lessoniana (assembly GCA_963585895.1). NCBI lineage: Eukaryota > Metazoa > Mollusca > Cephalopoda > Myopsida > Loliginidae > Sepioteuthis > Sepioteuthis lessoniana. The sequence continues at coordinate 36,244,094 of OY757910.1, read as the reverse complement.
TCTTAGTTCATGCCACGTCCATGTACTGTTGAGGATTGTATTTTACAACACACTAACACTTGTAAGTTATCAAATGCCAAATCCTGTTTATATATATATATATATATATATATGTGTGTGTGTATTAAATATATATGATTTATTGTTTGGTTGGTTGGGTTTTAAGTCATATCAACCCTTTTAAGTTATTTAAGGCTAAATCCTATTTATACATATTTGTATTAAATATACATGATTTGAAAATGAATAGTTTGCGAGTATTAATTTTTAAACAAGCCAGAGCTCATTTGTTTGCACACAGTTAAACAGGGCATATTTGTATTAAATATATATGATTTGAAAATTGATTTATTACAAAAATTATGTTATTCTCTTAAAGATAATTGTTTTGAGGCGATTCAAAATGGCCGGAAATCAACTAGAGTGCTCCAGACTTGAACAGAGGCATGAAATCAAATTAAGAAGTGTTGATTATGTGACATTTATAGAAGAATATGTTACGTGCACTAAGAAGCATATTTTAGTCAGCAAAAAAAAAAAAATGATCACAAACGAGCTAAACTTTGGTTTCCCGACAACAAGCCTGAGTCAAAAAACAATCCATGGAGTGGAAACATACTAACTCTCCTCTAATAAAAAGTTACTGACGCAGCGTTGAGTAAATAATATCATACTGACACTTTTCTAGATCATGAAAAGACCCATCACTATTGATTTCCTTAAACACAGGTGCAACTGTAAACAGTGCTTCCTATTTCCCACTCTTCGGGAAAAATTCACCTTGTAAATGAAATTACCATTGTATATACGCTTAAGTAGATATTATAAATGAAGGGATTTTTTTTTTTAATTTTGGGAAAAGAGCAAAATGATTAGCGGGGCATAATTTTTTCCCAGTAATGACAACTCAGCATCGTTTGGAACTGTTTTATAGCAAAAAATCTTTTTATCGCGCAGAAATATTCAAATTGACATCTAAATAAACAGATTGCTTTGGGTTGCTAAGAACTACAAATCATCTGAAATTCACACTGATATTTTGTTAATTAAAACATTCTGGATGCAGCAGTTAATAAAGACGATCATGCTGACTGTTTTCTGGGGCCCGAAAGATCAGTCTATGGATTTCTTTGAAAAAGGTGTGACTGTAAATAATGCTCCGTACTGCCAACTCCTTACACTATAGTTAACTTCATTTAATGACCCTCGTAATTAGTAATGTACTGGAACAAGCAACGGTACCAAATTTGAACTGGTAAGCTTAAATTCAGTACGTTGAAAGATTGTATTTCTCTTCTGAAGTAATGAGGCAAGATGAAACCATATGTTAAATTGTCACAAATCCACACACACACACACATACATATATATATATATGCACACACATATATATATATATATATATATATATATATATATATATATATATATATGTGTGTGTGTGTATGTGTGTGTGTGTGTGCGTGTGTGTGTGTGTGTAGAAAAACTGATAACAACGGTTCAAGTGGAAGGAATAAATTATTGAGAGGTCGACACAATAGCGTTTCGGTTCAGCTCGATCATCTCCCTGCTGTACTGACAACATCTTTCTTTCTGATCTTCTCTGAGCACCCATGGGACTAACTTCGCGCAAATCTTCTGCATCTTCAGTTCCTCGGGAATAATTGTCTGTACACTTCCCACACTGACATCAAACTGTGCACTTATTGTCTTTATAGTCGGTCCTTATCCATTAAATTCTTTATTTGGCCAGCCAACACTGGTGTTCTGACTTTCTTACTCCTCCCACACCTCTCATCATCCCTCACAGACTCTCTGCTTTCCTTGAATCTCTTATGCCACTCAAAAACTGATGCTCGATTCATGCAAGATACTCCAAAAGCAGTCTGATGCATTCCATACCTTTCTGTGGCATTTTTTCTAAGTTTAAAACAGAATTTTATTGCATATCGTTCTTCTAAAGTGTTATCACGTCCAGACTGCATTTTTGGAATTCACCAGCTGTGAAAGGCTTTAGTAGGGTGTATTCCAATTGCTGCTGTAGCTGTTCATTTGAACCTGATGTCATAGGAATTGGCCAATCATTTTATAAGGTTTATAGCAATGACATACTGAATTTTTAAGAGCCTACGACAATTTTAAATGCCTGTACAAAAAAAGTCTAGAAACCTATTGAAGGCTCCTCGAAGAAGGACAATAGCAAGTATAGGTTATTTGAAGACAGAGATGAAACAGTTATTTACATTATTAACGAATGTATCAAACATTCTCAAAAACAATTGGAGACTAGTCCTGACAAGATAGGAAAAGTGATCCACATGGAAGTGCGCAAGAGTTGACCTGGGAGCAATGGCAATGAAGGTGCACTCCATATCCACAAAAGCTCCAGAGCTAGAGCCTTGCCATCGGATGGTTTTATGTCATAACCAGGACACAGGTTGGGCGAGTGGGGCTTACTCCGCTCCAGAGATGCAGTCTGTGTAGAAGATTTTTAAACTTCTAAATTTAGCCGACGCATCTTCTTCCGAACATAGACGATCGTACAAAAGAACAGAAGCTTTTCAAACAGATGGGCGTGGTTCAGAGATTATTTGGTTAGTTTTCTAAAGGCCCAAACTAAATCAGTTGTTTCAAGCGTTCAAGTTGAAGTTTCAACAGTGTAAATTGGATCCACCTCCAGAAAAAATCATTTCTCTCTCTCTCTCTCTCTCACACACACACACTCACGCGCACGCATGCGCGCTGGTACCTCTTCTTCTACAATGACACAATATATAATTTTAACGATTAAAACGCAGATAAACATTGTCCAGTCGGCTACGGCTGTAGAATATGCCGACAGCACCTCTGCAGAGGGGTAAGAACTCCCCAACAAATGTCCTGGATATGATACTAAACAATCTATAGGTGAGGTTCCAGTAATACTGGAGCTTTGGGGAATGCAGAGTATCCTTTTACTGCCATCGCTCAAAGGTCCACTCTGGCCCAGAGTGGTAGCACCTGATAGGGCCCTATCTATGGATCAAATAGAACTAAACTTCGTACTTATGTTAAACTGAATTACTTGAAATAGAATTGTTTTATACATTGAAACAGTACTTACAATAAACTGAATTGTTTGAAATATAATTGTTTATTTGTATAAAAATAGATTTGGCATTAAATAACCTACAAGGGTTGATATGCCATAAAACCCAAACAAACAAACAATCAAACAAACAAAAAGCACGTAGACAAAAAACGCAACTTGCTCTCACTCTCACACTTCTTGTTTAAAAGCGATTGCTGTTCTATTTCTTCAGCTACGAAAGCCAAGGTTAACAAAAATGTTTAGATTAATGTGTGTTCATGTTTTACATTGAGCATCGTCTTGATTTCTACCATTACTTGCAGTTGTGGGCTGGCGATGTGAGCTTCCGTGTGGAAAAGCAATCTGAATTAAAATTAAAGCAATATCTGTAAAACAAATTAAAATTAAAAACAGAATAAAAGATTTTTTTTAAATTGATAACGATTGTCAGGGCTTCGTCTAATAATATCTAAATATAATGAAAGAAATTGCTGTTTTCCATTTCTGAGACATTTTACTCCACGTTACGAAAAGAATGGTTTAATAAATTGTGTTTTTGTTTCCAGAGACAGTCATGCAGCATGCAGTTCTGTTTATTCTAGGGATTGTTGTTTTGATTGTTTTGGAGTTGTTTTTTTTAATTTTTCATACTTTTCGTCTCTGAAAAATTACCATGAAATCTCTCAGGGGCACACAGGACGCTGATCTCTAAACAAACAATAATAATTAACATATAAGTTAATAACCTCGGACTAAATAAACACAGAAATCCAAATTTATTCATTTTATAATGCCTCCTCCCACCCACGGAATTCGTTAAGAAAAAAAATGAGGACTTGAACGCCGGACAATTTTCTCTATCTACTATTTATATATAAAAGAGGCGGGAGAGAAGAGACTGATTTATGTTCTTCTCAAAGACGTGCAAAATAAAACACAGATAGCCTTATACAGATTTGATCTCTTATTACCGATCCCATTTCGTACGACTATAACCGTTACGCTAAGCGCTCTTCCCATTGCACTTCTATATCTTGAAATATTAATTTTTAATGGAGATGCGCAGCATAAAATATTAATTCCAATGATAGATACTTGAATAAGAGCTAAGAGAGTCCCCGTTGTGAAGTGGCTAAAGTTTTAAACTGGGGCCCCGTTGTAAGTGAGTTCGAATTCCAGCATCGTAATTACGTTCACTTTTGGACCAATAATATTGAGAAAGGTACAAACCTCATTATATCCCCAGCTATGAGTTAAAAAGTATCACTTGCTATTCTTCTAAACGAATATACTTGGCGTTGAATAAGCCAAAAAGGTTGATATGCCATTAAACGAAGAAACCAAACCGATCAATTAACAAAATTAATTTCAAACGGTTTGTAAAAAAAAATGTTCTTTTGCAATTCGATTGTTTAAAGCAAAGTTGCTTCAATGACTTTTTAAATTATTTTGTACTAGAGTGACGAAGCGTACTTTGAAAATAATTTTAAATTATTCAACGGGGTACACGACGTTGTTCAGAAAAAATAATCAAGGCAATTTTAAATGTTCATCATGTGTACGTGGTGTAATGGTTATCGTCGTAGGAAATGGACACGGCGACACAAGTTCAAATCCTCGAAATAGCACTAATACCCTTGGGAAAGGTATGAATCCAATTGTTCTCCCTCCAGCTATGGGTAAATAGCAGGACAGACTTGGTTCTTCAGCCTTGGTGAGGCAACTAGCCTAGGAGAAGGAAAACCTGTTAAACTCCGCTTAGAAATTGACCTTGTGTCATATCCTGCCCGATCGGAGGGGTTGATAAATAGGATCATGTACTGGTACAATCATGTGTAATTGCGTTAAACAGTGATGTAAGGTAGATAGTTTGAAAAACATCTATAAAAGATCATTTGACTCTGACTTTGGCTTTACATAGGTTGTTTGCATGTGTTCTTGATACTCTTTAACTATCACTCCAAATAAGTGATAAGTACACAGCAATTGTTTTTAAACATTCAACCCAACACCTGTTAATCCGTTCGTATATGACATTACCAGGACATGGTAAACACTTCCGTTAAAAGGGGGTCCTCGATTAAACCACTTTTTTCATCTTTTTACATACAATAAAAATTTGATGTTCATGAAAATAACAAATGATGGTTAAAAATACTCAGACTATGTTTAAAAATATATATTTTGACAGTTTTTGTGCAAATTGATCTTACTCAATGGCAGGTAAAACTTGGCGAAAAAAGAATCAACACTGTGTGTGTGTGTGTGTGTGTGTGTGTGCGCACGCGCACGCGCACGAAAGAGAAAGAGTTTTTTTGCACACAGTTATATGATATTAAGTATTTCTATCTAATACAAATAATTTGCACATTGTAATATAATATCAAGTATTCCTATCTAATACAAATAATTTGCACATTGTAATATAATATCAAGTATTCCTATCTAATACAAATAATTTGCACATTGTAATATAATATCAGGTATTCCTATCTAATACAAATAACTTGCACACAGTTATATGATATCAAGTATTCCTTTTTAATACTACAGCACCCTCGGCTTAGGCTGTAGAATACACTGACTGCATCTCTGCAGACGGTAAGACCTCTCTCCCAACAGTATCCTGGATATGAAACTAAACAATCTGATGATGAGGCTCCAGTAAAGCTTGAGCTTTGGGGAATGCGGAGTACCCTTTCATTACAATCGCTCTCATGTCCATTTTGGCTGAGAGTTGTAGCACCTGTTAGGGTCCAATCAATGGGTCAAGTAGAACTGTTTGACATATAAACTTATGACTTATGATTGAATGGATTGTTTGAAATAGAACTGTTTGATAATTTAACTGTGTGTAAACAAATGATGTCTAATTGAGTTGTTAGTGTTACATAGAAATATTTGGAACCATTTAACTTTGTGTTCTTATACTAAATTGAATTGTCAAAAAAAGGAACTGTTTGATCATTTCACTGTGAGTATCTACCACATCTGTTTACAAATCATATATTTGATATATATGTAAAATTGGATTTAAATAACCAACAGTGGTTGATATGCCATAAAAACAAACCAATCAAATACTAATAATTTGTTGGTTTTACGTAATTATTTCTATCTAGCCTTCTCACAGTTTTGAGAGCTACATGTGGTTCTCAGTAATTCCTGTAACACGCTAGAGAGCCATATATATTGCTCTCAAACTATATTTAAAATAAAGGATAAAATCTTGGAAAAACGAGTGAGCAGACTCCTCTAATTTCCTTTGAATAGTAAAAAGGTTTTAATAGTCATTTGTTTGCACATAGTTAAGGAGTCAGGTACATATTTTTTCAAAATTATGCTAAGTTCTTGGCTGCTTCAAACTTTTATAAATTTCTCCTAATTGCCAACTTATAAGTGGATGTTTTGCATTGCGTTTTAACAGATGAGTTATCGGTCCTGCTGAAGTAATTTACATACCTAATTATATTTTGTAGTAGTGATTCTGATTGAGAATGGAAGATGCGTGACCACCTCCAAAAATGGCTGTGCAAAAGTTTTCTACCACGTGACATAAATCAATCAAGATACAGTGTTTTAAAACACCGTTAGTATGCAAATATTTTTCCATGACAGCATCGATTTTTTAATATATAGTGAAAATTCATGGATCTAAAATCTTTGCAAAAATTTTACTTTGATGTCACGGTCTTGTCCCGCTTTTGGTTTTCTTGGTATCGACCTCGTGTTCGTGCCAGTTGGGTGTTATTTGGCCAAATTTCCTGGTCTCAGTGGTCCCTTCCCCTAGATAATACCTGCTTTCTAGGGCTGAGTTCATATCTTGGGGTCTATAATGCCCCAATATAAGAAATGCCAAAGGTACTATGCATTTTTGGTCTGCTCGTGCATGAATCGCGATTTCTGTGTTGCTCTCTTGTACAAAACAACTTTTGTTTCATATACTGACTTGATGGGAAGCCGGTTAAATAGCCATCATGTTGAAAATATCCGAAGAAATGGGGATGAAGATTGTGAAGTTGGCCAAGAATATAGTTCAACAAGATAGAGCTTCTGAACTCAAAATTTTAAGAAGCGGCATCTCAGAAACCCTCTGTAAGTACCAAGGCACTGAAAGTGTTTCGGATCGACCAAGATCTGGTTGCCTACAGAACAATATGAACAGAAACTGACCTGCACCATAAAAGCTCAGCCAAAGAAGACTTCACAACAAGTGATGGATGAGTGTAACTTGTCCAATTTGGTATCAGTAGATACCACTAAACACATCCTTTGAAAATATAAGCTCAAAAGGGAAATGGAAAATTAATTGATTTCCATTCTAAAACAAAATAAGGTTATTTTTTGTGCAAAAATTAATTCAAGAAGCTGTAAATTTCCTGACTGTATTATTGAACAATCAGCGCTTTTTAAAATTTCTTTGAGATTTCGCAGACGATAATATTTGACTTGAAGATTGTTAATAATACATTTTATTTAATTAGAATGATAAATAGATAATCAATGTTTTTCTCTAATTCCGAGCCTACGTCATTTTTATAAATATGCGATGAAATAAATAAATCTTCAGGAAATTTATAAATTCATTTTGTAAATCTACACAAGAATTTCGACTTTATTTCTTTTGAATGAGATTTTAACATTCTGTTCCTTCAAGGATGCATTTAATTTCAACATTACTTGATTATTTTGAATTGAACGAAAACAGTTTTTTTTTCTTTATTTAGGTTTTCTCAAACTACCATTTCAGTCTTCGCCCGCAGATATATTTTTGCTCTAGCCGCTTAAGTATTAGCGTATAAATATACTCTTTCTCCTACATAGAGACACACTCACACTAATATTTTTATACATATAAAATATATCAAAGAGATTGAATGTCTGAACAACATAGAATGGATAAACTTTTCTTTTTTGAAATGTAAATATTGAAAAATATTACGCTCTAACTAATATTATTTTTTTACTAGAAAAAACTTGGTAACTTTTGTTTTTCAACAAAATTTTCACTCAAGTTAACGAAATAAAATTCATTGAATTTGTTGACCGATGTTTTATTAACTCATTGACATATCTATCCGCGACAAATTATTGATAAGAATGAAAACAAAACGACTCACGTTATACGACGAACACAGTGACGTTTGGGGGCAAAAGTCTGATACTTTGGGGATACATATAAAGTGATGGTCCTGGAAAGTTGATTAAAATTGACGGTAAGTTGAATAGGGCTAGCTACATCCTATTTCTAAAGGACAATCCGATACCAGACTTCGATAAAGGTGGGATAAAGTATAAATCATCCAACTCATAACTATATATATATATATATATATATATATATATATAAGTATCATTTGGTCCAGTTAAACTGGAGTTGGGAGTAATTCCATCAGGACAAGAAAACTATTCAAGAGTGAACATTTAAAGTTTCGAGAGTAAAGTAATTCCATCAGGACAAGTATATATATATATATATATATATATATATATATATATATATTGACAGATTCTCTAGACGACATTCACTATCCGCACAGAGCTGATCATCCTGTTTCCATCCCTAGCATGTCTAGGTTTGGTTTGGTTTGTTGGGTTTTATGGCATATCAACATTTGTTATTTAGCGCCAAATCCATGTTTATGTATACAATCAGTTCCAGTTTAGCATGAGTACACAGTTCAATTGTCACAACATTTCCATTTCGAACAATCCAAGTATGTATTTATAACAATTCAGTTTTGTGTAAGTACAGTTGAATGTCAAAAACAGTTCAATTTCAAATAATTCAGTTTAGCATAAGCACGCAGTTTAAATGTAAGTACAGTCTAATTGAGAAAAGCATTTCTATTTCAAGCTAATCAGTTTAGTCAAGCAGTTCTAATTCAGCTAATTCACTTTAGTATAAGTACAGAGGTCTTACCCATCTACAGAGGTGCATTCGGTGTATTATTCGGTGTATTATATTATATTAGCTGACTGGGCAATTCACAGAGTTAATGTCAAAACAATTTTATTTCTGATATTTCAGTTTAGCATCGGTACACAGATTAGAGGTCAAAACAGTTCTATTATGAGCAATTCATTTAGGAGTAAGTACGCAGTTTTAATGTCAAAACAGTTCTATTTTAACCAATTCAGTTCAGCATAAATACGCAGTTTAAATGTATAAAAACTGTAAACGCTAACTACCGTTTAGTTCAATTTAACCCATAGATAGGACCCTTATCAGGTACTACCACTCCGGGCATGTGTGGACCTGGGAGCGATGGCAATGAAGGGGTATTCCGAATTCCCCAAAGCTCCAGTATTGCTGGAACCTCACCATCAGATTGTTTAGTGTCATATCCAGGACACTCGTTGGGGGGGTTACCCCTCTTCAGAGAAGCAGCTCTAGAAAACTGTCTAGTTTGATATATATATATATATATATATATATATATATATATATATATATATATGTGTGTGTGTGTGTGTGTAGTCTGTCTAATGCTTTTTGAAATTAGAAGTAAGTTACGGCACTGCAGCTGTTTTGAAGGGTGATGCTTCCTGGATTTTTCAGGATACTTGGATAGTTTTCATCTAGTTTTTTTCGCCCGACGTTTCCTTAAAGTTCAGGTGGTGCGGCTATACAATAGTATTGATATAGAGCTTGGAAGAATTCACGTTTTATTGTATATATATATATATATATAATCATTTAGCTCCAAAAAGATTGAGATAAAAATGTTGGTTAGGTTATATGACAGACTGAGTATGCGGTGAATATGATATGGACCTAATTTTTTTAAGCGTTTCAAATTGTAGATATAATGATATTCGTGGAAAATGGAAATCAATGTTGACTACATTATCGATCTGACAAATCGATTGTGGCCACTTTGGCATGTAGATTATTATAACTCACGAGTTAAAAGATCTGTTGATTTTATTTACTGCGTGATCAATATCTTCTTTTGAATAAGCAATCACTCTTTGTCTGAAATGAAATATCCATCGATAACATCACCGATGCTTTCCGATCGCTACTTGTCCTCTGTAACTACTAACAAAATTAAGAATGCGAATAAATTAAAAATTCTGTAGTTTTCTAATTTTGGTTGATGATTGTTTTAAACAAATATAATTTTAAAAATATGAACAGTCGGAGAAAACATAGTGTTACTGTAATCGTTATAAGAAATGGACTTGGCGATCAGAGTTCAAATCCTGATTAAAATATTGCATTTCACTTCATGCTGATGCTATTAGTGAAGACATCTGTTTACCCCTACCCACACACGCAACTAGCTATGCATAAATGATTGAACAGACTGGATCATTTAGCCTTGCTAAGGTAACCTGTATAGGAGAAAAAAAACTCCTCTTAAAAACTGACTGACGAAAGGCTGTAAAAGTTGATATCGAAAAATCAGTGAATACTGACATAATCCCCTCAAATTAAGTCTGATAAAAACTGTCGTATTATCATTGATGTTTTGTTGTGTGTGTTTTTTTTTTATTATATCACCATCTTTTCTGTTGTTTTGCTTGCGTTATCATCTTCTCGAGCCATTGACTTGATGTCAATCTTCTTCAATAAGATTATTTGAGGGTTTTATCTTATGGTCAATGACCGACTGTGAATAAACCCAGGGAGAGATTTGTTGTTATATTTCTGTTAATTATCCGAATTATAGGTTATATTCCATATAGGAGTTGAGTATATATATATATATATATATATATATATATATATATATATATATATATATATATATATATATATATATATTAAAAAAAACAATCGGTCACTTTAAGATAATAAATCTATTTCCATCCTGATAAAAAGCATTGATATAAATCAATGCCCTAAAAAATTAACAGGACTTTTTTTAGATCAATCAAGAAAATGAATTAAAATAACTCTTTCACATTTATGACAAGACTTAAAGAAAAAAAACTTATTTATTCTATATAAAAGTAAACTTGGCGACCTTAGTCGAGGGTTAGCCGAAAGCTCCATTTTCAATAGCTACTACAGCGAGGTGTGGGAGAGGGCGCTAGTTCTTTCTTGGATTGCTCCTCTTGACCCTTGATCATTACCTTATAATGCTAAGTGTTAAGCAGGGCGGCATGAAGTACCAATTTTTGAGTCTTTCGTATGACTCGACCTAGGATTGAACCCTGGTCTCCCGGACCATTGGCGAACACTCTACTCAAGTAACCCTTTTTGTTGGGTGGATTTTAATTGCATTGAGCTCATGACCGGGATTACTTAAATTTAATATTCTATTTTTGAATATTTTAATTGTCCTGCTTGCAATTGTTCCCAAGTCCTGATTTACTGGATTAAATACAGTCTTATATATATATATATATATATATATATATATATATATATATATATATATATATATATATATATATATACATATATATCCTCCACCACGGGTAAGATGTACCACAAGTTTAATATTTAAACGGAAATAGGCATAAAGAACCCTCTCTGTTCGACTCTTTACCACTAGCTTAGTGGGGAAGGACAGATGGATCCATACCTTTCTGAAGGACATTAGTGTGGAGAGAAACGCACATAGCGTCGTCCAGGATTTGAACTCGTTTCGTCGATACCATTTCCTACGTTAATAATCATTACACCACGAGTGCGTTCATCTTGCGTATGACTTTCTACTCAAAAAATTTGGCATATCATTTTTTCCATATGATGCTTACCAATTGAATTTAGTTTCAACTGCTCCAGAGTCACAATGAAAAGGCACTTAAGGAAGTCACAAAACGACTTTTTAAAAAATTATCTTGTAAGAACTCATAAATTTATAAGATGCGTCTTTCAAAATCAAAATGAATAATAAAGTATGTCAAAAAGATTCCTAAGAAAAAGAAAAGTTGGATCTAACCATCCACTTTGAAGGATGATTACATTTGAATCGGAAACCCAACATTCTATTGTCCACTCAGGTGGGGGTACTAGAGAAAACACCGACTACATATCTACCAAGCGGTTAGAACCCCTTTCTGACTCGTGTCTTAGATATGATACTAAACCATCTGATTGTGAAGGTCTAGTAATACTGGAGCTTTGGGTAATATGGAGTACCCCTTCATTGACATCACTCAAAGGTCTACTCTGGCTCGGAGTGGTAGCACCAGATAGGTCCTATTTATACGTCAAATAGAACGAAACTGGGTACTTATGCTAAACTGAATTGGTTGAAATGGAACTTTTTGTATGCTAAACGGAATTGTTTTAAATAGAACTGTTTTTGACATTGAAACTGTACTTACGCTAAACTGAATTGTTAGAAATGGAACTGTTTGACTAAACTGAATAGATTGAAATAAAAATGATTTTGACAATTAAACTGTGTACTTATGCTAAACTGAATTGTTTGAAATAGAACTGTTTTTGACATTGAAACTGTACATACGCTAAACTGAATTGTTTGAAATGGAACTGTTCATTTGTATCATCATCATCATCTTGTCGTGCTGGTAGCACGGATATCCCTGACCCTCTCTCGCCACTTTTCCCTATCCTTCATCGCCCTAGGCAGGTCTTCTGGACAACATCCCGTATCCTCACGTAGTTGCTGAATGTATGTTCGTGCTGGTCGTCCTGTTTTTGCACGGCCATGTGTGGGGGTCCATAAGAGTAATGGATTCTTCATTAAATAACCTACTAAGGTTGATATGCGATAAAACCCAAACAAACAAACATTTAACTATGTGCAAAAAATGAGCTCAGGCTCGTTTAAAAATGTTATATTCAAAATGTACTTATGAATCATATATTTAATATATATGTATAAACAGGATTCAGCATTAAATATTCAACAATGGTTGATATGCCATAAAACCTAACTAAACCAAACAAAACCAACATGCTAAAAGAATTGTCAAATTCAGCATACATATACCTCAGGGAAAACTTTGAAATGAGAAGGCTTGCTGCATACAGGAAAGAATGGAAGTGCACATAGTTTGTTTTGGTTGTGTTACATGGCATCATAGTATAAAAGTTCTTGGGGTCATTTAATATCAGATCCTCTTAATACATCTCTCTCTCTCTCTCCCCCTCTCTCTCTCTAGATAGATAGATAGATAGATATGATTTGTAATGAAAAAGTTTGCAGGTAAAATTATTTTTTAAAGAATCCGAATTCATTTGTTTGCACATAGTTAAATGGTTTCAAATATCGTTAGCTAAGATTAGTATTTATCAAATATTCTCATCTATTGTAACATTAATGATATGTTTGCACACAGTTAATAATATTAATCATTTGTTATCACTCGATTAAATGGTTTCAAACTCTAATAATCCCATCTAATATTAATCATTTCTTTGTATACCGTTAAATGCTTTCAAGTATAACAATCTAACACCAATACTTCTATTTCATATTAATCATTTACTTACTGTCTTGCTGTAAAAAAGTTGTCATGCTTATTTTTCGGTAACAATATCCTATCGACTGAAAACAATATCTGGAAACGCATAGATAAGGCAGGGACAGCTAAGGACAAGTTAATAGTCATGGGGAAATTTGCTCTCTCTCTCTCTCTCTCTCTCTCTCTCTCTCTCTCTCTCTCTCTCTCTCTCTCTCATAAAACAACACAGGGATTTTGTTAAGCTATAGTCGTGCTATTACTACGGAATGGTTGTACCAACTGGACCTTTGCGAAACGTCTGGTGAAAAAACTAGATGGGAACTACTTAAGGATACTGAGTGTTTCTTGAAACAAATCCTTGAAACAGCACCCTACAAAACAGCTGTTGTACAGCTACTTACCTCCCATCTCACAAACCATCCAAGTTAAATAAGCAAGATATGATGGGCAGTGGGGGAGAAAGTAAAGACGAACTCTTAAGTAACGTTACTTTATGGACTCCTTCTTATGGACATACCAGTGTTGGCCGACGATCCAAAATCTTATTCATCAGACACTAGATGCCGTCTAGATGACTTATGAAAGCGATGGATGATTGGGACGGATGAATAGAGAATCAAAGGAATCCCTACTGTCAGCACGTTTTGATGATGACGAAAATGATGATGATGACTAAAGAAACCGCTAGAAAAGGCTTCTTACTCAAAACTGACTCATTGGCCTTGTGGGTAGAATGTTCGCCCATGGTCCGGGAGACCTGGGTTCAATCCCAGGTCACGTCATACCAAAGACTTTAAAAATGGTACTTGATACCTCCTTGCTTTACACTCAGTGATAAAAGGTACGAATCAAGGGTAAAGTGGAGCAATCCAGGGAAAAGAGTAGTGCCCTCCCTTACACCTCGGTTTAGTAGCTATTGAAAAGGGAGCCTTCCAGCCGCCCTTGACTACGGTTGCCAACTTTACTTACTTGCTCAAAGCTACAGAGAGTCTTTGAGAGATATGACACATTTTTTTTTTATAATAGAAAAGTATAGGAGCTAAGTGTTTGGAAAATTAGCATAATTGAAATATCATTGAATATTAACAACAAATCGTCTCCAAATTTTATTCTGAAAAAAAAAATGTAAATTAATTCGTTTTGAAACATTTTTTTTCTATGACTAATCGCCATGTTAACAGACCTATGGCCCTACCATGGATGACATAACTCAATGTAAGTAACTTTCCTCTTTTCTTTTTTTTTTTTTTGCTTCATTTTTTTCTTATCCTAAATAACACGCTGCTTTCAATGCACTCGTTCATTTTTAACATCAAATGGAACATTTGAATACGAGTGCTTGGCGTTTTGAGAAGAAGCGTCTATCGATTTTTATTTTGAAACTTTCTGCTGTAAAAACATCAAAGGAAATTTTAGAGAGCGTACCACGCTTTTCTAACAGCACGTTTTTGAGTTCAATGATTTGATTTTTATAGTTTCTGAGTTTTAAGGTCGAGCTCATTCGCTTCTTGGATGCATCAAAAGCTGCAAAAGAAAAAAGAAAGACTTCGGTTCAATTTGGTAAGATAAGAAAGTGATGCGCATTGTTTTCTGATGCGCCCATAGTGTTGGGTATAATTTAGAAAATTATAAAGATCACACGTACACAGATACGTGTATGGGTTCTTACGTGATATGCATCGATGAGAATGGGTGTGTTTATGCATGTGCATTTCAAACATCATATATAGATAGATAGATAGATACATACATACATACGAATGACCACACCTTCATCATTTTTTATAAAAAGAGACTTTTCTTCTAAACCATAAATATCAGTATTTTATAATTACTGGAGAGAAATTATAGGACATAACATAATAAAAACAGACATGATAATACATTTAATTATTACCAAACACTTCATTGTTAGGTATCTAATTATCATCAAATACAATACCATTTAATATCTAATGATTATCAAATGTTACATCATAAGGTATTTAATTATCATGATACACGACATCATTATAATAGAAAATGAAAACATGTAGCGGTCCTAAAATCAGTACATTCTTTACATACATTTTTTAATCTGCTGATCACATCTAAGGAAATGCAATTATATATATATATATATATATATATATATATATATATATATATATATATATATATATGAGTGTATGTGTAGGCAGTAATTACACCTGTTTCTCTCACTCAGTCTCTCTTTCTCTCTCTGTCCCTCTGTCTGTCTCTGTCTCCCTCTGTCCGTCCGTCTGTCTGTCTGTCTCTTTCTCCATTCCTCCTGCTCTCTATATATGTATATATAGAGAGACAGTGTTACCCATGAATTCAATTTCGAACAACAGGTGCCGTATAAAATTTAGGACTAACGATTTGTCTGTAGTAGATTTTTTAGTCAGTTTACAATCTGCAGGTAAATGACGATTTTAAAGATATAGTAAATTGTAGACACAAGAACGAAGACAACAGACGGAGACAGAAAGAGAAAGAGAAAGAAAGAAAGAGAAAGAGAGAGAGAGAGAGAGAGAGAGATAAAAGAAAACATTATGCAAGGATTCAAAATTGAATTAGAATTATTACGTTTGTAAGCTAGATTGAAAGCAATATAAAATACATTAAAGTCTGGTGCAAGATAGAAAGTAAAAAGAAAGAAAAGAATATTAAACTAAGAAGATAGAATGGAAAATCAGATTGATGTCTCACTATGGAGATAGTGATATTATTTCACAAAATGAAATCCTGCCAGTGACTAGATCTTTGGGAAATAAAAATTCATGGGGGAGTTCCCGTTGCGTAATTGTTACGATGCTGGACAGCAATCTTAAAGTCAACGAGTTCGAACTCCTCTCGTCCACTTTCGAACTTATAACCATGAGAAAGATGTGAAACCCATCTATTCCCTCCATCTACAAGTTCAATAGTATCACCGCTGTTCTTCTACAAGGATGGCTTTGAGTAACCCACGAATATGGATATATCATTAAACAAAGAAACTGGGACAATAACCCTTATAGATGAAACTATCCCGTCAACGAAACTTCTGAATCTCATTTCCTTTATTGTAATAATTATGGGGTTGTCGCTTCCTCAGTAAAGTAAAAACGTACTTTCAAGATACATCTGATCATGCGGTTGCGCATTCTTACGATGACTAGTTGATTTGGCATCGCTGATGTGTGGCATGAAGTGGTGGCCCATTGGTAGAAGTTCAGTTTCTACTTTCTGGTGTTGCTGGTTCGATCTCTAGTGGTGGAGATTTTGGTATGCAGTGCTGATGAGACCCAATAAGGTCGAAACAGCTGTTCTGTGTTCCAGATGTCGCATGTGGGTGTTTGCTGGATTTTATGGTAATTCAATTATATATATATATATATATATATATATATATATATATATATTACTACAGTATATTGTTGTCACTATATCACTTGCTGTGTTCGTGGCAGACCAAATGCCGTATAATTTGGAGAGTTCTCAACATCTGTTATAGAGCTATTATATAATATAAAGTAAAGTAAAGTAAAGTTAGCGACCATAGTCGAGGGTGACCCGAAGGCTCCCTTTCCGATAGCTACTACACCAAGGTGTAGGGGAGGGCGCTACTCCATTCCCTGGATTGCTCCACTTTACCCTTGAACCGTACCTTATATTGCTGAGTGTTAAGCAAGGTGGTGTCAAGTTCCATTTTTAAAGTCTTTGGTATGACTCGACCTGGGATTGAACCCAGGTCTCCCGGGCCATTGGCGAACACTCTAACCGCTGGGCCAATATTGATTAAATATGTATTAATTTTTATATATACTTAATAGCATAGATGTTTATCTGCATTCATGCTGTCTTTTTCTGCCTGATTATTACCGAGTAAAGACGGCATGAAAACACTGGTTGCATATACGCATCCATGCTATTAAATATATACATAAAAAACTAGTATATATATATATATATATATATATATATATACATATATATTGTATTGAATTAATTTAGAGGGATATTGCAATGTGAAATAATAATCATTTGAGTCTAATTATTTTTAATGTAAAACTTCATCGTCAGAGACTTGTTTTTATAAATAAACAGGATGTTGAATGTTCCGAATTTAAAAAAAAAAGAATGAACATTCAACATCGTGTTGAACAAAACAAGTCTCTGACGATGGAGTTTCTCTCTGAAATTAATTAGACTCAAATAATTATTATTTCACATTGTAATAGCCCACTAAATTAATTTAATACAATAAAATAAAATAATTTGTGCAATTCCTTAAACAAATTACAAAATTTTCGTGGTGTAATGGGTAAAGTGTAAGAATATGGACACAGTGACCCGATTTCAAACCATGGACGAAGTTGTTTGCGTTTCACATAACGCTAATACCCTTGAGAAAGGAACAAATAAACTATTCTCTCTCAAGCTATAGGTAAATAGTTGGGCAGATAGGTCCCTTTAACGTTAATATGGCAACCAATCTAGGTGAAGAAAACTATAGAAATCAAGCCTGTTAAACTCCACTTTAAATTAACCTTGCAAAGTTGTTGGGTATATATATATATATATATATATATATATATATATGTGTGTGTGTGTGTGTGTGTGTGTGTGGTGAATTCAATAAGTTTCCAGACATTTTTTGTCAAGGTATTTAAAATTGTCGTTAAATTTAGTATATTATTGCTATACATCTTATGAGATGACTGAACAATTTTTATGATTTCAGGTTCAAATGAACAGCTACAGCAGCAATTAGAATACAGCCTACTTTAGACACTTTTGAAGAATGATATGCAATAAAATTCTGTTTTAAACTTGGAAAAAATGCCACAGAAACGTTCGGAATGCTTCAGACTGTTTTTGGAACGTCTTGCATGAATCGAGCATCAGTTTTTGAGTGGCATAAGAGATTCAAGGAAGCCAGGGAGTCTGTGAGAGATGATGGGAGGTGTGGGAGGAGTAAGGAAGTCATTACACCATAGTTGATTGACCAAAGGGTTAGGCTTAGGGTTAGTATGTTGAGGTTTTAAGGGAGTTCAGGAAGAGATTCCGTCGGAAGAGGCCAGCACTCTTCAAATCGGGTCAGTGGCATTTCCACCAGGACAATGCACCAGTCTACAACTCCATCCTTGTCACAGACTATTTGGCGAAGATGGGCATCAAGACAGTTCTTCAGACTCCCTATAGTCCAGACCTTGCTCCCTGTGACTTTTGCTTATTCCCAAAGCTCAGAGGCTGTCATTATGAGAAAATTGAGGAGATGAAAGAGGCTGTGACGAAGGTCATTGACACGCTCACATAAGAGGACTTCCATGGGGCCTTCCAGAAGTTGCTGGAGCAGTACAACAAGTGCATTGCAGCCGGAGAGGATTACTTCGAAGGGGACTAGAGTTTCATGTGTGAACTAATAATAAAGGTTCCCATATGAAAAAAGTCTGGAAACTTATTTAATGATACTCGTATATATATATATATATATATATATATATATATATATATATACGAATTTTATGTGGATTATTGATATATATGAATAGATTAAGTTTTAATTATGTATACAAACACCAAAAAAAATTTAAAAACTTAATGACAAATGTCAAAAGCAGCTATAAAAAAAATCGTAAAACTTTTTTTTTTGTGAAAGCTATTTAGTCTAATATTATTTATGTAATTGATAAAACAACGACGAAAAATTAATTATAAAATCAATAACAAAATCATACAAAAAATGCCAAACATTTCGGTAAGCCAAATCAAATATAGACAACCACATAAATAAAATAATAAAAAAAAACAGCTTTCATTTCTGTCAATAACAATAAGGAGAATTTCCGAAATAAGCTAGAATGCAGACTACTTAACCCAACAATATATATATATATATATATATATATATATATATATATATGTGTGTGTGTGTGTGTGTGTGTGATAAGATATATATATAGAGAGAGATGAATTAGATAATATATATACATATATATATATATATATATATATATATATATATATATATATGTGGGACGACCAGCACGAACTTACATACAGCAGCTATGTGAGGACACGGGTTGTAATCCTGAAGACCTGCCGGAGGCGATGAGTGATAGGGAGAAATGGCGAGAGACGGTCAGGGATATCCGCGCAGACGGCGCGACATGATGATGATGATATATATATATATTACATGATTTTTTAATGCCGCTTTTAACTGAAACCTTTTACTTACTTAATTATCTTTCTCCCTATAAATTATTAAATTATATTAAATATGTATTATATGGTTACTTTAGTTTTGGGACATATTATAAAAGACTATGTCTGTCTTTTCCAATTATACATAATACTCTCACATTGAAAATTTACATTTTGAATATATTGTGCAACTCAAACATACACAACCTCACATGCTTAAAGCACAATTTCTCCTTGAAGATATACATGTTTTCTATTCAATGCTGTGAGCATTTCTCAGTGATATGTTTTTTTGTTTGTTTTTTTTGTGTTTCTTTTTTGGTTTTTTATGGATAGTAAAAATTTTTTCCAGATATTCGCGTCTAGGGGGAATATGGAAATTCGAGTCGATGTGTGCATTCTACTATGAAAACTTATTCATATCATGACCAATTGCATCCGAAGCTCTCGGCATAGTTTAGATTTATGTTTTTTGTCAGACTTTATTGAATTAGAATGTAATTGCTGTATTATACTTCATAATCAATCATTTTTAGTCTTGCAATAATAATGATGAGGATTTGGGAAAGTTTATGTCGCTGCGGAATCAGAACCAACTACATTTTGGTTTCTTTGATTTCTTTATTTTTAATGGTATATCAACCTTTCTCGGTTATTTAACGCCAAAGTTATCCTTATAGAAGAACAGTAATTGTACTATTTAACCCATAGCTAGGAGGATAAGTTGTACTATTTAACCCATAGCCGGGAGGATAGCTGAGTTTTTCTAAATTTGGCAGTTCTCTTCCTTGTGTCATTTTTATTATTAGCATAGAGAATTTATGCCTTATGCATTGTCATGAGTTTTCTTTTTCTCTGGTCCATTTCATGAGATTTCTGCTACGTCGTTTGATTTCGAGCAGTTTTCTCGTTCACCTGAGGTATTCTTTTTTAAATTTTCTTCTTGCATCTCCACATGTTTAATGGTATCCGCTTCCAATATTCTAAAGTATTTTTAAGTTTCCTTTTCTCAAAACGTTCTGAGTTTTTCTTGATTTGGTAGTTCTGAAGCGGTCGTGTCGATACTGCTATATGGATGCACTACATGGACGCTAATAAAACGAATGGAGAAAAAGCTTGATGGCAACTAACCATGAATGCTGTAAGTAATATTGAACAAGTCATGAAGGCAGCACCACACAAAGCAGCAGCTGTACGGCCACTTACCACACATCCCGAAAACTATCAAAGTTAGACGAACCAGACATGTAGGACACTGCTGGAGAGGAAGGGGCGAGCTCATAAGTTATGTACTCCTGTGGACCCCTTCACGTGGACGAGCAAAGGCAGGATGACCAGCTAGAACCAACATAAAGCAGCTCTGTGCCGATACAGGATGTAATCCTGAAGACCTGCCGGAAGCAATGGACGATAAGTAGGGTTGGCGATAGAGGGCCAGGGATATCCGTGCTGATGGCGCAACGTGATGATGATGATGATGATTCCTTCCGTCATTTTCATTATTAGCATGGCTAATTTTTCCATACCAAATTTCGTCTCTATTTCATCACTATATATCCTCACTGCCTGTATTAGATTTTCAAATTCTTTTTCATTTTTGACAAACATTTAGATGTCGTCCATGTACATTAGGGAGGTGATTTCTTCTTGCGATTTATGAAGGTTCTATCTGGCAGTGCATTTTTCTAAGTCTGTGATTAAGTGGCATCATCGCTATTACAAATAGTAATGGTGATAACGCATCTCCCTGGAAGAACCCTCTCTTGATTTTCACCTTAGTTAAGCTTTTCCTCCCGCTCTCTGTTACACTCTCCAGTTTTCCATGGTATTTTCGATAAACTTTATGACTTTTCCGGGTATCTTGAACATTTTAAGACAGTCTATTATCCAGCTTTGCAGGATCGTATATACACTTTTGTAGTCAATCCATACCATAGTCAGATTTTTTCCGTTTTGCTCTTCTTGGGAATGTGTTGATCAATGTATAGTAGCTCTCCTATTCCTCTTGTTCCCTTGCTTCATCCTTTCTCTTCATCGGGGAACAATCAGCGGCTTTATAGCGAAACGTAAATCTCCTATCTAATTTGTGCCCTTAGTATTTTTCACATTATCGGTAGGCACGTTATGTGTCTGTAGTTGCTGGGGTGGTTCTTTTATGGGGATCTTTATGGATCAGGGTGATCCTTTCCTTTGGTTATCCATTTGGATACGTCTGTCTTTTGTAAGCCTTCATTAATTTTGATTCACTTTTTAATAAATTTAATTAGAAAAAGTTTCTTACCTTTACTTGTATCCTTGAAATTCAGTTAACAAAAACTTCAGTAATGTGTTTTTTTTCGGGTTCGTTGCTGTCAATAGTCCACATAGCGGTTATAATCTTTTTCGACATGGGTTCTTTCAAATCCTGGTCGCTACTTGTTATTACGAAAATGATATACAATGACAGGCTATTCTGGGTGGTAAGAATAGACAACACATTAAGTTGGTATAACAGAAAGCAGGTTTATTCTTATGGTTTATTTCCTTTTTATAAAAAAGAATTTTGTGGGGGAGGGAAAGGAAGCAGCTATGCTTTAACTCTGTTCTCTAAGAGGCCCTAGCTAGCCACATTCGCCGACCCATTCAACAGTACAATATATAATCAGCCATTCTTCACCAAGCACGCAGCAACCACCAAAATACCACACTTGCTCTGTGAGACGACCTACTTAAAATCCCGAATGGAATGTATGATTTTATTTACAAAAAATGATTTTATTTACAAGTGTTGTGTGATGGAGATGGGAGAAAACGCCGAAAGAAAAAAGGTAGCGATTAAAAACTAAGGAAAAATAATTCCCGTTTGTTTCCCCTCCCATTCCCCTTCGACGATATGGAGGCCAACTGTTTTCCGGTGTCCGAGAACGCCGAAAAGAAGCCAGACTTTCCTTAAGTGGGAGGGGGGGGTCAATCTAATGGGACAAAAGAAAAATGCTGGGTCAGGGATGGAAGTAAATTTTTAAAACCAGTAGCCATGTAAGACATTATAGTCTGGCGTTTTCTAGTTTGATACTTTTTGAGTGTTGTAATGAGTGAATCGAGATGTATTTTCGCCTTCGGTACTTCTTCCAGTTCTTCAATCTTCCCATGTTGCTTAACCATTTAGCTTTTCTGTTATGTTCTCTTCGTTCCTATATTTTGATCCAAAATGTTTTGCTTCCTTGTCATCCGGTTGTTGGTATGTATTCGTGCATTTTCCCCTTACTTGCAGGTTGAATTTTTTTTGTTATTTTGGAATGTCCTGTTTTGTCTGTATTGTTTTATCCTGTCTAAATATCTTTTTAGTCTTCCTTCTTTCGCCAGTACCTTCTCGTTTATTTCTTCGGGTTGTATTGTTTGTTTTATTTGTGTTTCTTCTTTTGTTTCGTCCTAACTGTTCCAGCATTCTCCCTCTGTCAAATCATTTTCGCTTGTTGTCTTAGATTTCTAATCTGCGTTTCCAGTCGAATTTCCTATCCAGGTTTTGAGTTTCTGTTTGTATTCTTTTGGGAAAAACCGATCTTTTTAGACTAATCTCGCTCCAGCGTAGATTTGTTCGTTTAATTCAGTGATTTTGTTCGTAGAGATATGCGTTAATAATTCGTTTATGTTTTTCAGTTTCTGCAGTGACTGTTCTCCTGTTTTGGTTTGCAATCTACTCTTCTTTTCAGACAAAATTCCCTTTAAATTTTCTATGATCATTTCTTCTATTTTGTGTCGGTGTTTGTTCTGTGTGGTTTGGGTGTGTTTCAGTTGTTATTACTTTGCAGTTCATTTTAGCTAGATTGTTCTTGTTTTTTAGTAAATTGTGTGTCGATTATTTTATCAGTCTTAATGCCTTGATTTCCTATCTGTGCGGTAATGACTTCCCCGATCACAGGTAAACCCTTTATTGGTCTATATTTGCTGCTATGGTTCCTTTTTATGGGTCTTTCCAGATGAGGGTAGTTTTTTCTTCGTCATCCATTCCGCTAGGCTTGGCATTAAACTAGTTGCTAAGACAATCTGTCGTGAATGGACATGGATTTTTAAACCAGAATCCATGTTTGCCATCATAGCCTGGAGTTTTCCAGTTTGGAATTTTCTTAAGTGTTGCTCTATTAGAATCTAACTGCATGTTGGTCTGGGACGCTTCTACAAGTCCTTGCAATTTTTTTTTGTTTTGTTTTCGTGTTATTTATCCATTCAATCTTTCTTTTATCGGCTTTCTTTTCCCATATCTTTCTCAACAGAAGTTCTGTTTCCTTTGCATTCGGTTGTTCATTTTTCATTATGTGTCCTCCACCGAATTGTTGGTAGAATTTCTTTCGTTATTTTGGAAAGTTCTGTTCTATTTGTATTGTTTGGATCTGTCGAGGTGTCTTTTGAATATCCTTTCTTTCACAAATATATTCTGGTTTATTTCTTCCAGTTCTGTTATCAGTCTTGTCTATTTTTGTCTTTTTTTTCTATCTTTTCATTCCATTATCTTCTTGTGTATTTTCCTTCTTTAGGCCATTGTTTTCGCAGTTTCTTTATTTTTCTTTCTAACTTCATTTCCCATCCATATTTTCGATTTCTGTTCGGGTTCCTGAGAGAAGTATTAATGTGCTCTTACATAAATTAGATCGTTCAGTTCGGTGATGTCATTTGGGATATTTTGAATGCTCCATTTAAATTTTGGCTTCGTTTTTGACGTTTTTTCTGTCTTGATTCAACAGGGATATACATGTTATATTCTTTTTGGTCATAATCTTACTTTATTATTCCTACATTGTTGAATTTTTCTTGTATTATCAATGATTTTGTGATGCTGGGTTCCGTGAATTTATGTTTTTGAATATATTTATTCAGCTCGTTTAGGTGACACTTCTTCAGTTTGTTCTTCACGACTTACCGGTCCACATATTCTCGTATCTCGAAGTCAGAAAACCAACCTTTCTTGGCCAACACGTCTTTGGCTTGTTCTATCAAATTTGGAGGATTCTGCCCAGATTTCAATCATTCTTTTCCTAAAACCTCTTTGCGTAAAATCGCTTTTGAAATAACAGTGCATTACATTTTTGCTGTCTTCTAAAGCCCATCTTTTGTTTTTCAGATGCATTCTTGCTTTGGTCTTTGCGTTCTTGAAATTAGAACAGCTAACATTTACAGGTTGCTCGTTGGGTCCTCAAGGTTGCCGATCATAACACTCGGATTTGTCATCTCAGTCTCTCATTGATTTTTATTTGCATTTGATATTTTTCATGGGAAATATGTTATGGCCATACCAGACTCAGGAGTTGTGTTCCTGTCACAGATGTCAGCTGGTATTCTTCCAAGGATGATTAAATTAACGCCTCGTTAACGCTGTGATAGAAGACCAATAAAATCTAACAGGCTTTGCTCCGAAATCATGCCTAGCCCCAGAACCCTCTCTTTGTTAGGTGAAGAACTGTTTAAGAACATGTGTATATGTTATTGCTCTTATTATTATTTTTATTTCTATTATTATCATTATTGTTATTGTTTTAGTAATAATATTGATGTAAAGATAGAATAAAGCTCTCACATTAGAAAACAATAAGTAGCTCCCCAATTAAATTAAGCTGTGTCACCAATAATGATAATCTACTTAGGACTTCGCAAATTAATTTAAAGGATCCAGAGAAAGGAGTTCCCTACAGTACAGATCTGCTCAAACAATTATGCAACACATATATATTTGACTATGTGCAACATTAACAGCACATTGTACCGAAGGCTTTGTTAGAGTAATGAACTTAAGAAGTCTCTTTCTGAATAAACCTGTTTTCAGTCCATATTGCGACTAAATGATAATTTCTCGCACAACAGAGTTATGCATGTAACAACGTCTCTGATTGCCCGTTGCAGATCTCAGGTTCACTATATAATGACTCCCGAACACTTATATTACACGGAGCGAATCATGAGAGAAGGCGGCCTTTAAGCGGGTTGGGTTTACCGGTGGAGCAGATATGATGTTGTGAAACCCGAAATCTGCAATGAAACCGGTGCAACATGACTGACGACCTCCTTGATTGCATTTCAGCTATATTCACTAAGGTTATTAAAAAAAATAACGCCTGAACCAATCACCAGAATAATTAGCAAACAATTAGACATTAAACTTGGACCGTTCACACAAGAAGAACTCGACTCGGTTCTCAGAAAAATTAAAAATAGGAAAGCTGCAGGACTGGACGAAATTCCCCCGGAAGTATGGAAGACCAGACAATTCGACGACATACTGCTCCGACACTGCAACGCAGTATACAATCAAAATCCGATAGATAGATGGACGAAGGGATGCATACTCCCCTTCCCTAAAAAGGGGGACCTCGGATTAGCCAAAAACTACCGAGGCATAACACTTACATCCATAGCTGCCAAAATCTACAATGCCCTACTACGAAACAGAATAGAACCCAAAATCGACAACATACTTAGAAAAAACCAAAATGGCTTCCGAAGAAATAGATCTACGACCTCACAAATATTAAACATCCGAAGAATCCTTGAAGGTGTACGGGCAAAGAACCTACAAGCGACATTAATATTTGTCGACTTTACCAAGGCTTTCGACTCCATTCACAGAGGAAAGATGGAACAAATCCTACTAGCGTACGGCATACCTAAAGAAACCGTAGCGGCAATAACGATTCTCTATAGAAACACTAAAGTAAAAGTACGATCACCAGATGGAGACACAGAATACTTCGACATAGTAGCAGGAGTACTACAAGGAGACACGCTGGCTCCGTATCTCTTTATCATTTGTCTAGACTACGTACTTAGAACATCGATTGACAAAATCAAAGAGAATGGCTTCGAACTGACGAAGAAAAGAAGCAGAAGATACCCCGCAACAACAATTACCGACGCCGACTACGCCGATGACATAGCGATACTGGCAAATACACCTGACCAAGCCGAAACACTTCTGCATAGTTTGGAACGAGCAGCAGTAAGCATAGGCCTCCATGTTAATGCACATAAAACGGAATATATGTGCTATAACCAAACGGGGGACATCTCCACTCTAGAAGGAACCCCTCTTAAACTAGTAGACAAATTCACGTACCTAGGAAGCAGCGTCGAATCAACCGAAAAGGACATCGAAACGAGGTTAACGAAAGCATGGACAGCTATCAATAGGCTATCGACTATATGGAAATCAGACCTAACCGATAAAATGAAACGCAGTTTCTTCCAGGCAGCGGTCACATCGATACTGTTATATGGATGCACTACATGGACGCTAACAAAACGGCTGGAGAAGAAACTAGATGGCAATTACACAAGAATGCTGCGTGCAATCCTCAACAAGTCCTGGCGGCAACACCCAACAAGACACCAACTGTACGGCCACCTGCCCCCTATCACGAAAACTATTCAAGTTAGGCGAACCAGACATGCAGGACATTGCTGGAGAAGCAGAGATGAACTCATAAGAGATGTACTCTTATGGATCCCCACACACGGCCGCGCAAAAGCAGGACGACCAGCACGAACGTACATTCAGCAGCTATGTGAGGATACAGGTTGTTGTCCTGAAGACCTACCTAGGGCGATGAACGATAGGGAGGAGTGGCGAAGGAGGCTCAGGGATATCCGTGCTGCCAGCACGATATGATGATGATGATGATTAAGAAATCGAAGAGATCAGTTGGAGAAGGGGCTCCATCGATTTCAGGGGTTGTCTAGTTATAATAGAGATTTTCATTGATTGAGGATTTTGTGTTCCTTCATTTGAGAAATCTTATTTATGTCATACATGGAATTCTTCCTTTCAAACCACGGCAAAAAAAATAACATAAACATATCCTTCAACAGATCAAAAAAGTTGTCCCTACATTATTAACTCGGCAGTTGCGTAATGCTTTCTGAGATGAATTTTATCATTGTTGTTATTATTTTACTCTTTGGGAGTTTTTCACATCAGCGTAAGCCGATGGTCTTTCACAGGAGTCTGAAGTACAGCAAGTCTCCTCAAGTCTCCAGGACTCTTCTCTGTATTCTGGCCGATCCCAGTAATGCAGTAGTTTGGATGTTCCCACTCCTCTTATTTTCAAGTCCTCCAGTCCCTTTATTAATCCGTTGGTGACTGTACCAAGAGGACCAATTATAATTGGTATAAACGTCAATTTCATATTACATAGTTTTTTCAGTTCCCAAGGAAAGTTGAGGTATTTATTTTTCTTTTCACTTTCCTTTAATTTCACTCTGTGGTCAGCCGGGACAACAAAGTCCACAATTCTGCAATTCTATTTTTGTTGTTGATTATTATAATGTCTGGTCGTCTAGCCGAGATTAAGTGATCCATTTGAAAGTCAAAATTCCAGAGGAGTTTGTGTGTGTCATTCTCCAGGACTGATGTTGGGTTGTTCATATACCATTTATTCGTATGGTGAAATTTAAATTTCTTGCACAATTCCCTGTGGAACACTTTACCCACCCAGTCGTATCCAGTCTTATACTCTTTCTGGGCTAATTTCTGAACACGCTTATTATGTGATTAATCGTTTCGTCTCTTTCACTAAATAACCTACATTTGCTGTTTTGTTGCACCTTATCTTTTCTTGCTTTGATATGATTGGTCTTGATAGCGTTGTTTAATGCTGCTATCTGGAGAGATTCCGTTTCTCTCTTAAGGTTTCCCTTTCTTAGGCACGTCCATATTTTCTTGCGTGAGATGTTGCTTATTAGTCGCTTAAAACGTCCATTGAGTTGTTTTATTATGATATTATTATCATCAGTATCATTATTACTCCTTTTTTTAAAAAAATGACCGGATTTTTGTGATTGTTTTTTTTTATTATTTTTTTTTATTTCTTTGAAATCTTGTTTCTGATTTATTTTGATTGGAAACATCACATTCCATTAGGTAAGGGTTTTCTTGCTGCCATTTTGTATCGTCTGCACGACCTGCCGTTGCATGGCTCACGCAACGTTCCGAGTAGCAACTGGCAGCAACACATTTGATGTATGGCCACAATCAAAATCACTTACAGCTGATACTCACACTTCATTTGTTTCTCTACCGAAACGTGTTTTCGCTTGGCGTTGTCAATAAGAGAGGGAGACAGACAGAAAGGGGATAGCAGGTGAAGAAGAAGAAGAAGAAGAAGAAGAAGAAGAAGAAGAAGAAGAAGAAGAAGAAGAAGAAGAAGAAGAAGAAATGAGTGATGACGATGGCAACGTTTGGGTGCAGAATAAATTTGAATGTTATCGAATCTGAGATTGGCATTGAGGATTATGTGGCAAGTAGAAAGAAAGAAAGAAAGAAAGAAAGACGTTATTACTGAAAGAATAGATATAAAAAGATAGAACAGGAGACAAAATGCATAGGATCATGAAAAATCTGTAATTGCATTCATAGAAATTTAAAGGATTTGATAGATAGATAGATAGATAGATAGATAGATAGATAGATAGATACGAATTCATAGGATTTGATACATACATGAATACATACATACACACATTGTATTTCTTTTGTTTGCTGATTTCTGAAATGCGATAAAAGAGCTGAAAAAGAAAGAAAGAAAGAAAGAAAGAAAGAAAGAAAGAAAGAAAGAAAGAAGTTGATCGTACAATGACGAACAAATTAAAAGAGATACGATAATTCAAGAGATACGATAAAAAAAAATAACAGTTCAAACAGCAGCAGCAGCAGCAGCAGCAGCGGTAACGGCAGCGGTGGCAGCGGCGGCAGTAGCAGCAGCAGCAGCAGCAGCAGAAGAAGAAGAAGAAGAAGAAGAAGAAGAAGAAGAAGAAGAAGAAGAAGAAAAAATAATACAGTGATGAACGGATTGGAAAGGATAAAAAGAAAACAATATAAGATAGATAGATAGATAGATAGATAGATAGATAGATAGATAGATAGATAGATAGATATCATTTGTTTTGGATGTAAATTTAACAGGAGCGATAAAAGACAGAGCTAGATTGATAGAATAGTGTAGTAAGAAAGAAAGAAAGAATTAGAGAAATGCAAAACAAAGTAAATAGAATTATGCTAGATAGATAGATAGATAGATAGATAGATAGATAGATAGATAGATTTCGATGTTGAAAATAAGAAGAAAGAAAGAAAAAAAGAAAGAAAGAAAGAAAGAATTAGGTGCCGACATAATAGCAAGCGAACGAAGATGAGAATGAAGAGATTCCTAACGATTATTTCCATTATCAGAAGGTAACAATGGCTGACTATTAGCGTCAGAGTTATTTCCCGTGAATTGGCACGTTCTTTTCCCACAGTTTAATTTATGAAAGCCATTTTCATTAGGAATTGTCTGCTCACTGATCGAAGATAAAACCCGGACTAGGAGCAGGCAAATAAGAATGGTTTATCTCCAAGAATAAAGACAGAAGCTGAAATGAAGATAATAATTTTTGGCTGATGATGCCAAATTGTCAGAAAAGAGAACATGTGTAAAATTTATGTCGACACAAAAGTCCACTCGGTTCTATATCCTTGTTTATTATTATTTATGGTCGGAATAAAGTAGACGTCTTATCGTGGTTTATTCAAATGACGGCAAAAATGAGTTAAACATTTATATTTGGTAGTTGTATTTCTCAGATAGAAAAGAATTTTCATAAATGATTTCGTTGTTCTCTTATAACGCCATCATCCTCATCATCATCAAAACGTGCCAACAACATGGATTCATTGGGCTCTCTCTTTCTATCTCTATCTATCTCTATTTCTCTCTCTCTCTCTCTCTCACACACACACACACACACACACATATACATACACACACACCATCCACCACTATTGGTCATTACTCTTAGTAATTCCTCAAAATAGCATCCAGTGTCCGCACGGAGCTGATCTATGAAAGCTTTCCCCGGTTGGCTCACACTGGTGTGCCCATGGGAAGGAGATTATAGGAGAACGTCGCTTTATTTCACCAGCAGCATGTTTGTCTGATTTGGAAGGTTTGCATGATGGGAGGTAGTTGGCCATACAACTGATGTTTTGTAGTGTGTTGCTTCAAGAGAATTTTCAAAACAGCGCGCTACATCTTTGTGTCGTTCCCCTGGAGCTTTTTCTTCAGGCGTTTTGTCATAGTCAAAATGGTGCAACTATACAATAATACTGACACAGCTACAACTTTTTATTTAAACTCAATAAATTTAAATTCGATTTCAAACTGAAGAATGTGTGTCTAGACAAATTTGGCTGAAGAATGAAAGCCAAGCCATTAGATTCGTTGCATGGTTGGTTGGTTGGTTGGTTTAAAGGCATATCAGCTCTTGTAGGCTATTTAATGCCAAATCATATTTACACATATATATATATATATATATATATATATATGTGGGGGGGTGATTTGTAAACGAACAGTTCGTTGGTAACATTTTTTAAATGAACCAGAGCTTATTTGATTGCACACAGTTAAATGGCTTTAAGTATTGCTATTAAACACAAATAATTCTACTTAATATTAATAGTAATCCCTATCAATATACTAAACAGTTCTATTTGACCTATGGATGGTACCTTAGCAGATGTTACCACTTCAAGTCAGAGTGGACCTGGGATCCATGGCAAAAAAGAGGCAGACCACATTCCCCAAAGCTCCTGGACTTGAGTCCCACCATCGGATGCAGTTTAGTGTCAAATCCAGAACACTCATATGAGGTTGGTTTTACCCTCTGCAGAGATGCAGTCAACTTATTTAACTCCCCACTCCAGCC
The DNA here is from genome assembly GCA_963585895.1 of Sepioteuthis lessoniana. Classification (NCBI taxonomy): domain Eukaryota; kingdom Metazoa; phylum Mollusca; class Cephalopoda; order Myopsida; family Loliginidae; genus Sepioteuthis; species Sepioteuthis lessoniana. The sequence continues at coordinate 36,212,725 of OY757910.1, read as the reverse complement.
GACTTGGCTACAAAACGTTAGAATTAATAATTTGTTCATATGTGTTTCGCCGGTACGGCTTCATTTGTTACTTCGAAATTCTTTTTAAAATGACCACGGAATTTGCTGATTATAATCATCATAGAATCAAATGCTGAAATTTATTTGTTTGGGAGGTTTAGAATATTAAATCTGCGATGACTATTGTTGATATATTATATCATTAAAGATTATTACTGAAAAAAAAAGAATATAAATTGTGATTCATTAATTGTTCTAGCGAATATAATCGCATCTTATGCCGAGAAGTAAGACCTCAAAAATATTTCCAGGATATGTCACTAAACTGCATCAGGTGGTAAGGCTCCTGTTCCGGAGCTCAGTCGAGTTACCCTTCATTGCCACCTCTTCATGGTCTACTCGGTTCCGGAATGGTATTTAGTTTGGTTTGGATTGGTCTTAAGGCATAGACTCTTTTCAGATAGATAGATAGATAGATAGATAGATAGATAGAAAATATTCCCTAGTCATTAGAAGCATACTTACATTTACAACTTGTTCTCAAATAGATTCTATATCTAGTGACTTTGCTGACAGCAAATGCTACGAAGAACCAACTGCCTTTACCTTACAAAAATATACCGCATTGTTTTGTTGGTTGCGTCATTCATAGTATTAGTTTTCATAAAGAAAATTATAGCAGAGTGAATAGAAACATAGCTAAGTGAGGATGAACCCGATGTGTGAATAAAATAACGCTACCTAAACCCTTATATAATTACAAATAAAGAATGATCTGAACCATTAAGACCTATATAAGCAGACAGACGCATAATCCTAAAGAACCTATTGAAAGATATTAGTTCCGAAGACTTCATTTCCTGGTATTGTCAATTATCATATTCAAGAAAATACAAATTTCCTTGACAATTACATATTTTTTGAAAATAAATATAACGATAGTTAGTGAGACCAGTACAAAATAACCTATTACAAAACGAATTGTGAAAGATAACTGTTCAAAGGTGAGTTCGAAGGTTGAGTGGGAACGTAAAACCTTTGCTAAAATCTATTTGGTTACCATAGCCTATATTTGAGTGGAAAAGAATAGGATGTAATACAACGGCGACAGTTTGATATTCTTATCTCTGACAGCGTCACGTTTGAAAAAGGGAAAAAATGTAAAAAGTAAAAATGAAGGGGGAAAAGAGTTTTTAAAAAGACTTCTTTAATCATGTTGGGAAAGATGGTCTCGAAGAAAGAAAGAAAGAAAGGGGGTTCTTAATCTGAAAAATAATAAAAGAGAGGAAAGAAAGAAAAGCTATGATAATTAAAAATACTAAAAGAAAGAAAGAAAAGGGATTTTTTAATCTGAAAGATGATCCTATTTACCAACCCCTCCGCTCGGGCAGGATATGACACAAGGTCAATTTTTTAAGCGGAGTTCAACAGGTTTGAATTCAGAGTTTTCCTTCTCCTAGACTAGTTGCCTCACCAAGGCTGAAGAACCTAGTCTGTCCTAACCATAGCTGGAGGGAGAATAATTGGATTCATACCTTTCCCAAGGGTATTAGTGCTATGTGAAATGCAATCAGTCTCGTCCAGGATTTGAACTCGTGTCACCGTGTCTAATTCCTATGACGATAACCATAACTCCACGGGCACATCCAAAGAAAGATGATAAAAGAGAGGAAAGAAAGAAAAGCTATGATAATTAAAAATATTAAAAGAAAGAAAGAAAAAAAGAAAAAAAGGAAGAAAGAGACGTTCTCAATTTTAAAAATTATAATAGGAAGGAAGAAAGAAAGGAAGGAAAAAGAAAAAAATAATGAATAAAGAAAAAATGGAATGAAGGAATGGAGGAAAAATGAAGAAAGGAAGTAAGGAAGAAAAGATGGAAGGAAGGCAAATAAATAGGAAAAGAAGGAAAAAACGTTGTCAATCTTCCAAATGATCGGAAGGAAAATTGGAAGGAAATGACCTCACAATAAAAGAATATGAAAAAGATATCAACCCCAACAAAAGAAAGAAAGAAAGAAAGAAAGAAAGCATCTCTCGCTATACTAGAAAAAATAGGTAAAAAGGATGAATAAAGTTGTATTTATCAGAAAAGAACTTACTGTTGTCTATAGAAAGGATTGCTTTCTATGACAACAAAATTTTCTTTTTTTAAATACAAATTTCCTGCTTGCTTATTGGAAAGGTAGAAAAATGTGCTAAAAAAAGACAGAAAAAAAGGAAGTAATCCCAGGTGCTTTTGGAAGAGTATCTGCGCCAGAGAATAATAAAATCGTCTCTCTTGTTACGAAATAGTTGTCAAAGAAATACAGCCATTCGGATCAACATTTTTCCCCTAGCATTATTTACCCATTATACTATTCGAGAGGTTAGAGCTTGTTAAGATACTGTGTCAACTTCATATTCCATAAGGACCAATATAAGCATTAGCATATCTGTGATATACTAATATTGAACTCAACGGAAGGAAAGATAAGACAATTCCATTTACATATACGTGAAGATTTAACATTTGATATATCGTATTCGACAGCTTATCAGACGAACATTTATTTTTTCAAAACAATGTTTCAGAACATATTTTACAAGGATTTCAACACATGTGAGAGTTTAAGAATAACTTGATAGTGGGGATGGCAAAATCCTTCACCGCATATACGTAGTATAAACCCGTTTATTTAATTTTTTAATGCCTGATCAAATTGAGGCGTGTTTTACGAACGCGTGAGTCTTATAAGCCGTTAAATACGGTATACAATATACATACGAGAGGTATTAAAGGAAAAAATACCCGAACATGTCCAAACAGATAAAAATATGCACAAACTGTTCCATGAACAAGCAGTATCTGAAAGGAGAACAAAAATGGGAAAAAGCTCATTTGATGAGGTTAGATAATATCACAACGTGGCTTTGCTGTTCGTTAGCAAGGACAGAAGCAATGTTTCTACTTATCAAAGAGGTAAACAGAGGTTAAGAAACGGTTTCCGGCACTGCCATGTGACACCTTCCTAGCCTCTAACGGTCATGCAAATTATTTTAGGAAAATTATCATTTATTTTACCCCGACAAATAGGTTGTAAGATTGCCATTATTAAAAATTAAAAACGTGTACTTGCTTTTATTTAAGAGTATAACTCGAATGAACTCAATAGAGATGTACTCTTATGGATCCCCACACATGGCCTCGCAAAAGCAGGACGACCAGCTCGAACGTACATTCAGCAGCTATGTGAGGATACAGGTTGTTGTCCTGAAGACCTGCCTAGGGCGATGAACGATAGGGAGGAGTGGCGAGAGAGGGTCAGGGATGTCCGTGCTGCCAGCACGATATGATGATGATGATGATGATGATTTACTATGTGGTTTATTTGTCTCTGCCTCCCACCAGACAGGACTTGACACAAGGTCTATGACCCGGAGGTCGATTATAGAGGATATTCAGGGGAGGGGAAGGTCGGGCACAAGCCGAGGCTCGAGCCCTGCCGGACTATGCTGGTCATCGGCTCACTTTGTGCAATGTTGGCCAGATGAGCCTAGCGGGACATGGACCCAAATCTGGGTCCAGGCACGTATGCCTTATTATAGCTTAAACTGGACAGCAAAGTCCAGTACTATACAAGCTTGACAAAGGTGTCAATGATGCAGCTCGTCGGCCTCAAGTCTGCTTTTGTTGGACAGTGCTCACTAGCGTCAAAGCCAACAGCAAATGAATGCCGTCGGCCTCTAAGTGGTACTGCATTGTTTTTCACTGAGAGTAGTATAGCATCGAACACCCTAATCCATACCATTGAAAACTCAAAATATTAATAGATATTTCGAATAAATACTGAATTTCCTTAGGTCATTTTTTTTTAATTTCATTCAATGCGTGTTAACTGCTTAGGAAATTCTTGTGATAGACCAGTCGGCTGGGGCTGCAGAATATACAGTCCGGGTTAAGAATCCCCGACCGAGTATCCTGGATATGAAACTAAATAAACTGATGGTGAAGCTCCAGTAATGCAGGAGCATGAGGGAAAGCGGGGTACTCCTTTATTACCATTTTTCCCAGATCCACTCTGACCGGGAGTGGTTTAACCGGATAGGGTCCTATCATTCAAATAAAAATGTTTGACATTTAAACCGAGTGCAAAAAAATGAATTTTGCTGAATTTAATTGTTTGAAATAGAACTGTTTGATCATTCAACTGTGTGGATACAAATGATTGAATTTTAATTCAATTAACAGAGACACTTAGAAATAGCGGGAACCATTTAACTGTGTGCAAACGAATGAGTAATGCTGAATAGAATTATTAGTGTTAGATAACAATACTTGAAACTATTTAAATTTGTAGAAACAATACCAAGACTAGTGTGTAGACAAATTAGTTCTAACTCTTTAAAAAATGAAATTACCGACAAACTAATCTCTTACATATCAGGTATATCTATTCAAATGTGTGCAAAGAAATGGCTAATGTTAAATTGTTACTGTTACTTAACAATACTTAAAACCATTTAACTGTGTTCAAACAAATGATCATAAGTAAATAGAATTATTCGTGTTAGATTGCAATACTTGAATCCATTTAACTGTGTTCAAGCAAACGATTAGAAGTAAATAGAATTATATATATATATATATATATATATATATATATATATATATATATATATATATATATATATAAACAAACAGTTTGGCCCAGTCGGCTGGGACTGTAGAATACATCAACTGCTTCTCTGCAAAGGGGTAAGACTCCCCCGACGAGTGTACTGGTATATGACTCTAAAAAATCTGATGGTGAGGCTCCAGTAATGCAGGAGCTTTGGGGAATGCGGGGTACCCCTTCATTGCTATCGCTCCCAGGTCCACCCTGTCCCGGAGTGGTAGCACCTGATAGGTTCCTATCAACGAGACGAATAAAACTAAAATGTGTACTTATGCTAAACTAAATTGCTTAAAATTGAATTGTTTTTGACATCAAAACTGCGTTCTTATGCTAAACGGAACTGTTTGAAATAGAACTCTTTTTGAATAAAACAAAACTATGTCCTTATGCTAAACTGATTTGTTTGAAATGGAACTGTTTTTTCATTCAACTGAAATGTCTACACATTTAACTAAACTATTTTGACATTTAACTGTTTGTAAACAAAAACTATACTTATACTAAACAGAGTCGTTTGAAATTTAATTCAGAGTTAAATGAACTGAAAAGGGTTAATACACCGTAAAATAAAACAACTAACCAACAACAAGCAAACAGCATTTGGCATCAAAAAACATACTAACCATTAGATAACCTATAAGCCATAATTCCAATCCAATCCAATCCAATCCAATCCAATGAGGAGGTGTCCTCGTGGTGTAATAGTTAAAGCGACGGACTGCGGAATCGTAGTAAGCGATTTCGTTCTCCAGTCGTGCTATTACGTTCACTTTCGGACAAATACCCTTGGGAAAGGTATGAACCTCCTTATCCTCACAGCTTATAATTTAAATAGCATCACTACTTTTCATGTAGAAATATAGCTTTGCTATTAAATAACCCACGAAGGTTGATGTGACGTTAAACAAAGCAACCAAACCAATGAATTATTGTCTCCCTTAGAGAATGAACGAGTACGTTGATGATCCAGGAAGCCCATGCTCTCTCACTCTTGACTTTGTTATTTGCATAGTAAAGATGTTGCCTTCTGTCCGAATAGATTGTACAGTAAAGAAGACATGGCAACGGTCATTTTACTGTCCATCCGTCGCCATTAAACCTATCACATATGGCTTCTTCAGAGAACAATATAAGCATATTTAGATTATATGTGCATATTTTAAATATGTGCATATTCAATATATTGGGACATATTTGTGTATTCTGCTTAATATATATTGGAAGAGTCCACGTGGTTCAATAGCTAAAATGCCGGCCTGGAATTTCAAGCGAGATCATCTATGATGTAATAGATTTATAAAAAACCCATATAACCTCTAATAATTTCAGAGGGTAGATCCCATGGTGTAGAAGCTAAAGTACCGGACTGCGAGATTATCGTAAGCGAGATCGATCCCCAGTTACATTATTACGTTCCCTTTTGAACAAATACCTTTTGGAAAGGTGTTAATCCACTTAACCCTTTAATTATAGGTAAAATAGTATCACCGCTGTTCCTCTACAGGGGTGACTATTGTATTAAATAACCCACGATAGTTGATAAGCCATTCAACGGAAAAACCAGGCCAAAACCTATAGTATGTATATTGTACATATATTAAATGTTTCCGTATGTCTAAGTGACCTAATCTTACCTTACTTTCCGTTTATTCTGTGTTAGCATATCACGGATATTTTAATGCAGATATTGGTTCTTTGTGAAAGGAGACACGCCTAGAAATCCCCTCTCCTATTAAGAAACCCAAATTTAAAACAATAATTAGAGCAATTCAACATTGTCAGAGGACACAGAAATGTTGAAGGAGAAAATCACTTGCGAAAAGATTGTCCTGGCGGGAAGGAAATCGACAAATCCATTGATAATGAAAATTACTCGTGTTTACTTTGGCTGTTACGTATTTTTTTCCTTAGAATAGTCTCAAGACACACATGGTGCCGTTGGTTTAGTCACATGGGGAAAGAATTACTCTTTCATTTTCAAAAAGTTGCTAATCCCCACCAAGGAAAAGGGTTGCTTAAACCCTAAATTACACAACTTATATTTCGAATCGAAATAAAATCTCTCAACATACAACCTAAATTCCGAGAGCCAATAAAATGAGAGCCTTTGTGATTTCCAACTCTTTTGCTTGGTTGTTTCAACTAGAATGAACCTTCACCCACCATCTATCAATCAATCTTATATAATTATTTGCTATATCGACTATACTGGGCCCAAAGGTGCTTTTGGCAGAACTATTACTTACCATTAAATTAGTAAGATATAGTTAAACTGCAAGAGTTTTATTAAAACAAAATAATCAAAATCTGGTTATATCATTTAATCATATCACAAGAAAAATATATCTCAACACTTTTTTAGGAAAGTGCTGGCGTCAAGAATTCATTAAATATCTAAATATTTTACTTGCATAATGAATCAACGATAGATATCTGCCTTCTACTAAAATAGCATATTTGGAACAAGGAAAAAATGAAATAATATGTATAGAATGTTCGTTCGTATTTTGAACACCTATACATCTTTATATATTCCCAGTAGATTCAATTTTCTTTTTGACGTAAGAAAAAAAACTGAAAAATGACTTTAAATAGTTAGCGTCAAAGAATCAATATATGTGAAAGTAATGCCTTTTATTTATTTACACAGAAAATTCTACATATACAGCAGGGATACAAATAATGTTATTGAATAGAGGATGCGTTAAAAAAAATTACCACATAGTCACGACAACTAGCTATGAATGTTTGCCACCGATGAAGAAGAATATATATATATATATATATATATATATATATATATATATATATATATATATATATATATCCCGTGAAATAATGACTGAAGAGCCAGATTACATCTTCGAAGTTAGCGAGTTCAAACTCTAGTCACGCAATTACGTCAACTTTGGGACTAATACTCTGGGAAAAGGCATGAACCCTCTTATGCTCCCAGCTATGGTTTGAATCGTATCTCAGCTGTTATTCAAGAATGGCTTTAGCTTCAACGACGGTTGATGTGAGTTTAAACATAGAAACCAAGCACACACACATATATATAGGATGTGCTAGTTATTATTGTCTTCAATTTGGTCAAGGCGATGCGAGTTCAAATCCCGGACGATCCAGTTTGGATTTCTCATAATGCTAATAGCCTTGGAAAGGTTATGAATCCAACTATCGATTCTAACTCGGGGCAAGTAGTAAGACATACTAGGATCTTTGACCTTGATGAGGTAACCTGTCTAGGAGAAGGAAAATCTGAATTCAAAACAGTCGTACGAAGTCTGTCTGAAAGGTAATAGGACAAGGTGTTCTGTAATGAGCTATGGCCGAAAGAGGAATATGCGAATTGTGTTATCATCTAACAACGATATCTTCATCGTATATAACTGCAGTTTTAGCTTTCTGCAACCATTGCATTTTTTCAAATGCTTTTGTTTATCCCGCATCATTTTTATGTCGTTAAGCTATGAGAACTGAAAAATAAACAATGAACACCGAGAATTGAATAAACCTAGAATCTTTTGTCCAGATGGTGAAAATTCCGTCTCAAGCTCTTGAATGATTCAATAAGTGCATGATGATAACAACATGTCGAGAACACGTGATTTTAAGCAGCACAAGGGATTCAAAAGAGGCGCGAAGAGAAGGGAAAAGAGGATTTCAGAAACAGGTGACTTTCAGCAAGTAGGACTGAAGCAACATCAAGCGCGTAAGGCAAGTGGTTTGTTGTGATCGTTACTTGAGTGTTTGAAATGATCTCAAGTCAGCAGGACCTGAAATAGAACAGCATGTGGAACGTTATCATAGAATAACACCAGAAATAAAGAACAGTTAAAAAATATTACATTCAAAAATTTAACTTTAGAATTGAAGTGATTTTGGACGCTTTTCCGAAATACCAATCCAATATTTAAACTTGAATTGAAAAGACTTTTCAGAATAGCAATTACGATTTGACCAAGAAAGTTATTGTTTCAAGTCAATAGTTCAATGTTCTCTTTTATCAATTTACAAAGCTTTTTTTGCTTAGACGTGGCACAAGGCCGGGTGAATGAGGCACCCAATGAGACTCGAACTCAATCAAGGTTTGCTAGTCTACCTTGCTAAACGTTATATAACTCAAGGTGAACTCAATGTTTTATTTTTGTGTATCTCCCTTTTCTTCACACATATATATATATATAGAGAGAGAGATACGAGGTGCATACGATAAGTTTCCAGACTTTTTTCGTATGGGCACTTTTATTGATAGTACACACATGAAACTCTAGTCCCCTTCGAAGTAATCCTCTCCGGCTGCAATGCACTTGTTGTACCATTCCAACAACTTCTGGAAGACCCCATGGAAGTCCTCATGTGTGAGCGTGTCAATCGCCTTCGTCACAGCCTCTTTCATCTCCTCAATTGTCTCATAACGACAGCCTCTTAGCTTAGAGAATAAGCAAAAGTCACAGGGAGCAAGTTCTGGACTATAGGGAAGGTGACGAACTGTCTTGATGCCCATCTTGGTCAAATAGTCTGTGACAAGCATGGAGTTGTTGGCTGATGTATTGTCCAGGTGGAAATGCCACTGATCCGATTTGAAGAGTGCTGGCATCTTCCGACGGAATCTCTTCCTGAACTCCCTTAAAACCTCAGCATAGTAACCCTAACCCTAACCCTTTAGCCAATCAACTCTGGTCTATTGACTTCTTTACTCTTCCCACACCTCTCATCGTCCCTCACAGATTCCCTGCCTTCCCTGAATCTCTTATGCCACTCCAAAACTGATGCTCGATTCATGCAAGTCATGTTGGAGCCAGTTTTAACTATTAAACGAAAAGTCTCCATGACCCTTAATAAGCCTGAGGCTACCAGCGGAAAAAGGAAACCACGAAACTGGAAATGACCGAGCACTTCCAGTTTCAGAATGATTTGGAATTGTTTGAAAGATTCAAGAGAGTTCTATCATGCAGTGATGGATTAAAAAAAAAAAACAGTCATGTCAAAGAAGGATAAAGCTTCCAGCCAGAAGTGTTGAGCAATTCCTAACCCAAGGGTAGGAGTCGGGATTTTTACCGCTGACTTAAAAAAGACACAAGCTATAGCGAGGAAAAATATGAGACATCTCCTCGTCTTCCCTGCATTTTCCAGTACCCACCTTAACAGCAGTAACGACATAATAAAGTGATGATGTCTCAATGTCTGAGCTTCTTCCAAGACGTCAAGTTGGGTCAGTGCAAACTTTAATAAATAATAAAACCAGCATCGATGCTTTTTAATCAAGTATTTGTTTTCGTTTATTATGATATTTATTTATCATTATTTTTTCTGAAAATGACACAGAATTGTGCAAATATACAATCCTACATCTTCACCATCTAGCCCTGTGCGATTTTTCAGGTTTCCTAGAATGCACAAAACTCAACCACACCAGGACAAAGTTTTATAAGGCAAACAGTATGAAGAAACTATTTTTTAAAAATTGCTCTCAAAAACATAATCAACTTCTTAAAAATAATTGGCCTCCTATTAAAGATATATACTATGATACCAACACCTTCGACCATCAAGTTTATACAAACAAAAAGCTTTTTTAAAACACTAATTCCGGACGATTTATTTACAATATATATATATATATATATATATATATATATATAAATTTTGCACTCAACGACCCTCAAGAGGTTGATTTGCCATAAAATCAAACAATCACCAACCTAAAAGTGTGCGTTAAAAATCATACATATGATATGTGTAAAAAGGCTCTGGCATTAAATAACCAATAGAGGTTGATATGCCATTAAATCCAACCAACCAACCAACCAAACTTAAAATTCAACCTAACATCTTGATAACGCCGATTAAGTGCCTCATCACAACGTGAAATGGGCTAAAAGTTCGTTCAGGGTTTGTTTTAACGGCATTTGCAGCTTATTTAATGCCAAATCTATCAGAACACTGATACTATTTAACACATTCGTGGGGCAGGGGTCATACCCTTCCGAAATACATTAGTGTGAAAGTGAATATAATAGCGTGACCAGAGTTCGAACTCCTTTAGTTTGAGGTCACAGTCGAGTACTTTATCCATAACACTCTATTTTTCGATTCCATTTCTTCCCAAGATAACCGGTACGCTAAGCGTGTTTTATATGTAGTACTTTTTATATGTATTACTTTTAGTGTGTTGTACATTTTATATATAGGACGTTTTGTTTTTTGTACTTTTATATGTAGTACTTTTTGTATGTTTTAATTTTTATATGTAGTATTTTTTGTATGTAGTACGTTTTGTAAGTTGTACTTTTTATATGTCGTACTTTTTTATATGTAGTACTTTTTGTATTTAGTACTTTTTATATGTAGTACTTTTTGAATGTAGTACTTTTTATATGTAGTACTTTTTACATGTAGTGCTTTTTGTATGTAGTACTTTATATATGTAGTACTTTTTATATGTCGTACTTTTTATATGTAGTACTTTTTGTATGTAGTAATCTTTATTAGTATTTGAACAAACAATTGTTTCTCTTCCTTTGTTTTAAGCGTTAAAAGCAGAAACAGTACGCAAAAGCCAAATTTCATTTCAAACAACATAACAAAGCCTTTAGTGATTGATTTTAAGAAAACAAACTTTTCTTTTTCTATCTTTCTAAAATCTAGTTTGGAACATTCGAGGAGATGAAAATGGCTAAATTGCATTTTTGTTAAGAGAAATTTTTAGACTAGCAAATTAATTCGAATCCAAACTACTTAAAGTCCTTTATAGCCTCTTACTATCGTAGGTAATATGTTATATTTGTTCAAATACGTATGGCCTATACCGACTAAAAAGTACTACCCATAGGTATTATAGAAATTACTAGTTGGAAGTATGAGAACAAGCAAAAGGTCCGTCTTCTTACCGAATTTTCCGTTCAAATTCTTAGCTGTGGCACACACACACACACATACACACACACACTTATATATATATATATATATATATATATATATATATATATATATATATATATATATATATATATATACAAGGTGCATAAGATACGTTTCCAGACTTTTTCGTATGGGCACTTTTATTGATAGTACACACATGAAACTCAACTCCCCTTCGAAGTAATCTCCTATGGCTGCAATGCACTTGTTGTACCGTTCCAACAACCTCTGGAAGGCCCATGTTTAAAACAGAATTTTATTGCATATTGTTCTTCTAAAGTGTCAGATTGCATTTTTGAAATTCACCAGCTGTGGCAATCAGGCTTTAGTAGGGTGTATTCCAATTGCTGCTGTAGCTGTTCATTTGAATCTGAAATCCTAAAAATTTGTCAGTTATCTCATAAGATGTATAGCAATAACATACTGAATTTTCAAGAGTCTACAACAATTTTAAATGCCTATACAAAAACGTCTGGAAACTTATTGAATTCACCACCTATATATATATATATATGGATACATTTTTTTCTTTCTTTTTCATAAACTAATATCCGTCCAAATACCACATTATGTTACAATTATATAAGTTGATTAACTATGAAAACACCACCATTTAAATTTTTGATTTTGAAATTTAAAAAAAATCAACGTTAATCTCTGGCTACTCCACTTGTGCTATTACGTTCACTTTCGGACAAATACCCTTGGGAAAGGTATGAACCCCCTTATCCTCCCAGCTATGGGTTAAATATTACCATTACTGTTCTTCTAGAATTAATGGCTTTGGCATTAAATAACCTTTAAAGGTTGATATTGCATTTTTGAAATTCACCAGCTGTGACAATCAGGCTTTAGTGGGGTGTATTCCAATTACTGCTGTAGCTGTTCATTTGAATCTGAAAACCTTAAAATTTGTCAGTCATCTTATATGATGTATAGCAATAACATACTGCATTTTCAAGAGTTTACGCCAATTTTAAATGCCCATACGAAAATAGCCTGGAAACTTATCGTATGCACCTCGTATATATATATATATATATATATATATATATATATGTGTGTGTGTGTGTGTGTGTTTGTGTGTAAACACATTCAGAAGTATCAGCTTATTTTACAGAACAACTTTTTAGTTTTAAACGCTCATTCGGTGCCCCATTCAGATGGCCTTGTGCCATGTCTAAGCAAAAAGCTAAGTAAATTACAACTATTTAGTTTTCAACGTATTTCTTTTTTGGTTGCTTTTTGTTTTTGTTTTTGTTTTTTGTTGTGGTTGTTGTTTTTTTTTTCATTCAATTAATCCAGTGATGAATATTTGTTAAAAAAAGAGCAAACATTATACAGCGAAAATATCAGATCAAAACCCAGCGAATAACTGCGTATGATAGTCCACACACACACACACACGCACATACACACATATATATATATATATATATATATATGGGGAGGAGAGTTCTATGTGTGCTTGTGTGTAGATGAAAGAGAGAAAGAGTAAATGTTTGTTTTGTTTTAGTCTTTGTTATTACTAACCTAAAAGTTGGAGAACTCTTCTATTTACTCTCCCTCTCACGCATACACACACACACACACACGCACGTATATATATATATATGTATATATATAGTAATTGTCTTTGCTGACCTGTGTAAGTGCACTTTCAAGACACAATTGCTACAAACTAGAGATGGAATGTAAACAAGTAAGAAATTTATGTCCTATGTTGTTTAAACTCTGTTACCAAATCATATATTAGTTCGATGTGTACTTGCTGTGTCTTTTATCTTTCGAATCATTTCCTATTCATAAACAGATGAAATCGGGAATCGAATTCCTTGTCTCGTAAGATCAAAGCCGATTTCTACCTTTACTAACTTGAGGCAATAAAGCAGTCAAGTGGACGCTGAACTAACGACTTCAGTGCACCAGCAACAATTCATTTTATTATGGGAAAAATAACCTGAAATGAACAGCAGACAAGGACGCTGCAGTGTATTTAGCAAATTGGCTGGTTGCGAGAAGCAGACACAAGTATTGCTCGTTCTTTAAAATGGTCAATTATTTACTTATAAAAGCTGTGATATGATATGATAGCAGCAATTTACGCTTTATTTGCTATTCTTAATTCCACGTTCCTTCTCTCCATTGAAAAGATGTTTAGTAATACAAAAGTGCCAATGTATAACACACTAGGCTGTCTAACATCAATCAGAGCAACTAGTTGAGGAGAAGGAAAACTTTGAATTCAAAATCAGGTACTAGAATCCTTAAAGAGAGGCCACGTTATCCAACTTCTTTCCGGAAACTCCTGTCGTGACACTGAAAACAAGACGTTGCGCACCTTTCGTTTTTCTATGGACAAATACTCGTGTCATGAAGAAAAAGTACCTGCTGCATGGGTAACCTTGCACATGCTTTTGCCAGGATCCAGTCCCACGTTATCATCAACATTAGCCCCATGGCGTAACGGTAGCTGTCGTGGGAAATAGATTCGATAACACGAGTTCAAATCCTGGATGATGCCGTTTACGTTTCACTTTGAACTAATGTTAAAAGTAAAACAATTGAACCCATTGCTTGGTTGGTTGGTTTTTATGGCATACGAACTCTTTTAAGTTATTTAATGCCACATTCTATTTAGACATATATAGTATTAAATATATAAAATATATATAAAATTTAAGACATATATAGTATTAAATATATATAAGAAATCATCATCAACATATCGCACTGGTAGCACGGATATCCCTGACCCTCTCTCGCCACTCCTCCCTATCGTTCATCGCCCTAGGCAGGTCTTCAGGACAACATCCCGTATCCTCACATAGCTGCTGAATGTACGTTCGAGCTGGTCGTCCTGCTTTTGCACGGCCATGTGTGGGGATCCATAAGAGTACATCTCTTATGAGTTCATCTCTGCTTCTCCAGCAGTGTCCTGCATGTCTGGTTCGTCTAACTTGGATAGTTTTCGTGATAGGGGGTAGGTGGCCGTACAGTTGGTGTCTTGTGGGGTGTTGCTGCCAGGACTTGTTCAGGATTGCACGCAGCATTCTTGTGTAATTGCCGTCTAGCTTCTTTTCCAGTCGTTTTGTTAGCGTCCATGTAGTGCATCCATATAACAGTATCGATGTGACCGCTGCCTGGAAGAAACTGCGTTTCATTTTATCGGTTAGGTCTGATTTCCATATAGTCGATAGCCTATTGATAGCTGTCCATGCTTTCGTTAACCTCGTTTCGATGTCCTTTTCGGTTGATTCGACGCTGCTTCCTAGGTACGTGAATTTGTCTACAAGTTTAAGTGGGGTTCCTTCTAGAGTGGAGATGTCCCCCGTTTGGTTATAGCACATATATTCCGTTTTGTATGCATTAACATAGAGGCCTATGCTTGCTGCTGCTCGTTCCAAACTATGCAGAAGTGTTTCGGCTTGGTCAGGTGTATTTTCCAGTATCGCTATGTCATCGGCGTAGTCGGCATCGGTAATTGTTGTTGCGGGGTATCTTCTGCTTCTTTTCTTCGTCAGTTCGAAGCCATTCTCTTTGATTTTGTCAATCGATGTTCTAAGTACGTAGTCTAGACAAATGATAAAGAGGTACGGGGCCAGCGTGTCCCCTTGTAGTACTCCTGCTACAATGTCAAAGTATTCTGTGTCTCCATCCGGTGATCGTACTTTTACTTTAGTGTTTCTATAGAGAATCGTTATTGCCGCTACTGTTTCTTTAGGTATGCCGTACGCTAGTAGGATTTGTTCCATCTTTCCTCTGTGAATGGAGTCGAAAGCCTTGGTAAAGTCGACAAATATTAATGTCGCTTGTAGGTTCTTTGCCCGTACACCTTCAAGGATTCTGCGGATGGTTAATATTTGTGAGGTCGTGGATCTATTTCTTCGGAAGCCATTTTGGTTTTTTCTAAGTATGTTGTCGATTTTGGGTTCTATTCGGTTTCGTAGTAGGGCATTGTAGATTTTGGCAGCTATGGATGTAAGTGTTATGCCTCGGTAGTTTTTGGCTAATCCGAGGTCCCCCTTTTTAGGGAAGGGGAGTATGCACCCCTTCATCCATCTATCTATCGGATTTTGATTGTATACTGCGTTGCAGTGTCGGAGCAGTATGTCGTCGAATTGTCTGGTCTTCCATACTTCCGGGGGAATTTCGTCCAGCCCTGCAGCTTTCCTATTTTAAATTTTTCTGAGAACCGAGTCGAGTTCTTCTTGTGTGATCGGTCCTAGTTTAATGTCTAATTGTTTGCTAATTATTCTGGTGATTGGTTCATGCGTTATTTTTGGTGGGTTTCCAAGTAATTTTTCGAAGTGCTGTTTCCACAGTTTTATCTTTCTTGTTGGTTTGCTGCTTTAAGTTTTGCTTTGGCTGTGTTCTTTCTTCTGCTCACTTCGTTTATTGTTTGCCAGGCTATTCTAGATTGTCTATCTTCCACCGAGTCTCTAATCTTATCTATCTGATTTTGAATGTATTCTGTCTGTTCCTTTATATATATGCCTGCTAATTGATATTGTGCCGTTTTTAGTTTTAAGGCATTTGTGTTTGTTGGGTTTTTTCGATAGTTTTTGGAGGCTGTTTTCACTAGTGCACGTTTTTCTCTCACCGCTAAAGTTTCCCATGGGACTCTATATTTAGTTTTAATTTTTGTTGGAATGTATTTTGCTGCTGCCTCGAGGTGTGCATTGACGAAATTTTCGTATTCGTCGTTTGGTGTACTTTTTTCCGTCTTTTCTTGTAGTGTTTCAAATCTGTTTCTTAATTCTAATACGTATTTATATCTTATATCTTTGTTGTTTAATAGGGCCCAGTCATAGTGTTTGGTGGTCGCTGTTCGTTTGGCATTTTTTCGTAGGCTTAACCGTATTTTCGCCGTGACTATTCGGTGATCGGTGGACACACCCTCAAAAGAGGAGTATGCCTCGCAATTCAGTGCACTATTTTTCCATTTCTTGTTTATAAGGACGTAGTCTATCTGAGCTTTAGTATTGTTTGCGTACGTGTATGTCCACAGTTTGCCCTCTCTTTTTTGGTAGTTTGTATTGAGGCATGCTAATCTATTTTCTATCATGAAATCTGTTAGATGTTGCCCATTCCTATTTGACGTGTTGTGGAGGCTGTATTTGTTGTTTCCGTTTTTCCCGATTTGGGCATTCATGTCTCCGCCAATGACTAACATGTTGTGTTTCGGGATGCTAAGTATTAAATATATATCGTATTAAGTATATAGTATTAAGTATATAGCATTAGTTATATAAGACATATATAGTATTAAATATATAAAATATATATAAAATTTAGACATATATAGTATTAAATATATAAAATATACGTGATTTGCGAACGAATAGTTTTTAGGTAACATTTTAAAATCAGCCGGAGTTTCTTTGTTTTGACTAGGGGTTCCCAAACGATTTTGAGTCATGCGCCACTTGGGAATCTCTAAAATCCTGATGCCTCTGTAATATTTAATTCCTACATATTCATTAAGTTGGTCTCTAAACAATCCCTACCAAAATATTACCATACCCAACCGGTGGGGCATGCACCCCACGTTGGGAATCACTGGTTTACACACAATTAAATAGTTTCTTCCCCAATAGAGCAATGCCAACTGGATCAAGCATTTTTTCATATTTACCCAACCCCTCCGCTCGGGCAGGATATGACCCAAGGTCAATTTTTGAGCGAAGTTTAACAGGTTTGAATTCAGAGTTTTCCTTCTCCTAGACTAGTTGCCTCACCAAGGCTGAAGAACATAGTCTGTCCTACTATTTGCCCATAGCTGGAGGGAGAATAATTGGATTCATACCTTTCCCAAGGGTATTAGTGCTATGTGAAATGCGATCAGTCTCGTCCAAGATTTAAACTCGTGTTGCCGTGTTCATTTCCTACGACAATAATCATTACACCACGGGCACCTCCACCAGATCAAGGATTTTTGCACTTGTCGTGTATAAAAATCTTGATGTGTACGTGGCCCCACTTTAAACTGGTTTGATGAATAACCAGTTAAATGGTTTCAAATATTCATATCTCACACGAATAATTCTATTTAGTATTAATCATTTGTTTACATGGATTTAACTTGTTTCAAGTATTGCTATCTTTCTCTAATAATTTTATTGACATACAAGTAAATAATTCCAAGTATTTCTTTTGTAACAATTCAATTAAACAGTCATTTTTTTTGCACACCGTTAGATTTTAACAACTTCTATTTTATCCATTGATGAGACTCGAACAGATTCTACTACTCCAAGTCAGGTTGGACGAGGGAGTAGTGACAATGTAGTGGTACTCAACATTCTCCAGAGCTCCAAGGCTGGATCCTCACCTTCAGAGGCAGTTTCATATCTAGGATCTTCCACAGAAGAGATGCTGTTGGGGTATTCTATAGCCTCAGTCAACTAGGCTTAACCTGTTGGTTTCTTGGTATGACAGAAGTCTGTTATAAAATCAATACGTGTATTTAGGAAGAAGTGAAAGATTGCTATGAATATAGCATATTTATCTTTCTTTATTGAAATTTGGTTCTCAAGTTTTAAGAAACCGGAAGTTCATGTTTAGCTAATGTGTAAGGAAAAAGGAAATATCAGTCCCGCCATTGTTATTTATCAACAAAAAGGTGGTATCTCTCTCGCTCTCACTCTCTCTCTCTCTCTTTCTCTCTCTCTTTCTCTCTCTCTCTCCCTGAAGCTATCATCTAACTGGAGTCCTGTCGAAATTATCAGTTAACTTTTTGTGCAATCGTGACATATTGAGAAATTGTCGATTAAATGATGACAGCGCGAAAAAAGAATAATTTTTTATTCACAAACTTTCATTCATAAATTTTCATTTACATTCGAATTGTCGGGTCTGCGTACAAGCTTAAAAATATTCTTTAATCATCCACATCGCTATAACGGAGATAAATATGAAATTCTAATAAGAATTACCCATTCCTTCTTTAAAAAAAAGAAAAGAAGCGCCAATATCATCATAGCTTTTACGACAACTGAAGGGTTTCCGATGTCATCGTTTATATATATAAATATATATATATATATATATATGGAGAAAATGAAAAAACAGTAATCTCTCTTTTTTCTTTTCTTTTCTTTTCTTTTCTTTTCTTTTCACTCTGTTCTTCTTTATTTCTTTTTTCTTTTCATATATTCTTTTTAATCCGCTGTATCTCTTTAGAGTTCCATTTGTTTGAATATCATTGCCTGTGCCAATCACAAGGATGCTGATCGAATGATTGAACGGCTATTTAATCAGTTTGTTTATATATCCTTCTTTCTCCTGTTACTGAATTTTATTAAGCATTCATTGCTGTTATTTACCGACTCATTGGCATGATGGTTAGAGTGTTCGCCAATGGCTCTGAAGACCTGGGTTCAATTCCAGGTCAAGTCAAACCAAAGACCAAAAAAATATTACTTAATGCCACCTTGCTTAACACTCAGGATTATAAGGTAGGGATCAAACATAAAGTGGGACAATACAGAGAAAAGAGTAACGCCCTCCATTACATCTTCGTGTAGTAGCTATCGAAAAGGGAACCTTCGGGTCAACCTCGACTACGGTCACCAACTTTTTATTATTTCAACTCCTGTTTTACAATTTTAAAATCCTGGATAAACTTCATTAAAACCAAAGCGATTTAACGTCGACTTACCTTCGTTATGAATTAATTACTTTTGGATTACTTTGTTTTTTCAATTTTCTCCATACAGTCGAATTCATTTCCATTATTTACTTCCATATATATATATATATATATATATATATGGGGGGGGGTGTTCTGAGGAAAATACAAAATTTTTGAATAGCTTTAAGTATAGTATACATCATAATTTCTAAAAATCGACCTTTTTTTTGGTCACGTCTCGTCAGAAAACTCCGTGACAAAAGTAAGTAATACAAAAACAATAAAGAAATCAGATAGTAATTGACGACAGAAAAAAGAAAGAAAAAAAAACAAAAAGGAAAATAGAAAAAATAACGATTACCTAGAAGGATTGGGAATGTTTTTTTTTTCTATTTCTTATTCTGGTTTAGTTGCAATGTAAAGTTAAAGTTAATACAGAGTTAAACAAAACAAGATTGTAGAATTCATTTTGCTCAGAGCCGATTAATATTTCGTGATAGAAAGCGCCTCAAGCAAACACACTTATCGATCAACAAAAGGGTTCTTCTTTTTAGAATTTATTATGTATGCTTGGATTAAAGCTATTCTACTATATATATATATATATATAAGCGAATAAATAAATATCAGTTTTATATATATATATATTCAATAGCATGGGTGCTTCTCTACGACCACTAGTTTCATGCCGTCTTTATCTATCAATCATCAGGCAGAAAAAGCCTTTTTATGTCTTATGATTGTTGTATTAAGACGGCATAAAAACAGTCCTCGCAGCTAAGTACTCATGCTATTAAATATATATAAGCACTTTATTTATATGAAAAACGTTGTTAAACGATTCGTTCATTCACCTACACACACAATTACATTCACACCCCCACCCCCGCACACACTCTCTCACACACACAATCACACACATATATGTGTGTGTGTGTGCATATGTGTTAACAGAGTGTATAGGTATATTCCAAACCCTTCTACTATGGGTATGATGCGACACAAGGTGAATTTTTTAAAGCAGTGTACAGTAGGTTTGAATTCAGATTTTTTTTTTTTCACTTTGATTGGTTACCTAACAAAGACTAAAGAATCCAACCTGCCTTAAAGTTAGAGTGGGTAAAAGAGGCATTCATGCCATCCCAACGGGCATTAGAACGAGGTGAAGTGTAATCCACCACGTCCACTGAACGACTGTGACAATAACCGTTGCGCTGAGTACGCCTATCGGAGTCTGTAGCAATCATAGTTGGCTGGGTCAAAAGTTTTGCAATATTTTGATACGTGCCTCTTTACGAGCTCGAACAGGGCTATGACGCCCGGGAAGCAATCATAAATATTTATTGTGCGAAAAATATTTTATTGTACGAAATCTCATCGACATATTACAATTAGTTTGACTTTGACAATAAAAACACGAAAGTAAAAGTCCGCTCACCAAATGGGCACACAGACAACTTCGGCATTGTAGCAGGTGTGCTGTAAGGACACACGTTAGCTCCATACCTGTTTATCATCTACCTAGACTATGTGATTAGAATGTCTATTGACAAAATGAAATATAACGGTTTCAAGCTGGCAAAGGAAAGAAGCAGAAGATACCCCGCACAAATAATTACGGACGCGGACCACGCTGATGACATTGCACTTCTGGCAAATACACCAGCCCAAGCCTGAAACTTGCTACACAGTCTGGAACGAACAGCTGCAGGCATAGGCCTCCATGTCAACGCAGACATGTGCTTTAATCAAATAGGCGACATCTCCATACTAAATGGTACTTCTCTGAAACTAGTGGACAAGTTCATCTACCGAGGAAGCAGTGTCTTATCAACCGAGACAAACATCAAGACGCGACTAGCAAAGGCATGGTCAGCTATCGATATTCTATCGGTCATGTGGAAGTCAGACCAGGCCGATGAAATAAAACAAAGTATTTTCCAATCAGCA
This sequence comes from Sepioteuthis lessoniana, assembly GCA_963585895.1. Lineage (NCBI taxonomy): Eukaryota > Metazoa > Mollusca > Cephalopoda > Myopsida > Loliginidae > Sepioteuthis > Sepioteuthis lessoniana. The sequence goes on along the minus strand of OY757910.1, from coordinate 36,191,557 downwards.
CTCGTATCGATACTACTATATTGATACACTACATGGACGCTAACTAAACTATGGAGAAAAAACTTGACGGCAATTACACAAGAATGCTGCGAGCAATATTGAACAATTCCTAGAAGCAACACCCGACAAAGTAGCAGCTGTACGGCCACTTACCACCCATCACGAAAACTATCCAAGTTAGACGAACCAGACATGCGGTACACTGCTAGAGAAGTAATGACGAACTCGTAAGCGATATACTCCTGTGGATCTCTTTACATAAACGAGCAAAGGCAGGATGACTAGCTAGAACCTATATACAACAGCTCTGTGCCAATACAGGATGTAGCCTTGAAGATCTACCGGGAGCGATGGACAATAGAGGCGGGTGGCGAGAGAGGGTCAGGGAGATCCGTGCTGGCGGCATGACATCATGATGATGATTGACTTTGACTATCGGCAACTGGCATGGCAATCGAAATCTCTTCTTTCGTTTTTTCTTTCTTTTTTAGTCGACTGTACATATATATATATATATAAGTAGACAGATAGAGATAGAAAGAGGTGGAGGTGGCTGTGATTAAATGGTTACGGTCGTAGGAAATGTTGCAGGAACCAAATAGTTCAAGAAATTTCCCAAGAGTTGCAAGAACCTCGAAGAGCTGGCATGCTCAGGTAAGCCTAAAACCGTGGATTCTGAAACCATAGAGGAAAATTCGATGAGTAGCACGTAGAGAGTATCAGGCAAGTTCACCATCTTAAATTTCAGTGTGGTTCATCACATCCCGACTTCAACAAAAGCATGCAAAGTGACTCACTTGTGTGATTAAAATATTGCGAAACTTATGACCTGCCCTTGTATTTATCTAGAATTTTAATAAAGTTTTAATTAGTTCAGCTGATATATGAAGATAAAATTATTTTTCAATTTATCTATAAGCAAACATTTGTTGAACTAATCTATATTTGAAAATGTTTCGATTAGTAATAAGCAGAACCTGAATACAGCCACTTTAGTCTTTAAAATACTATCATTTTTTTTTTCTTTTTTGTTTGCTATTATTAAAAACGAAAGAAAACGCCCAGGCTAGTCACACGCCCCCGAAGCAGTCAACAGATATTGAAGGAAACCGCGAATTCTCCCACAATTTATTCTATCACTGCCATTTATTTAAAAAATATCGATTCGTGATATGTGAAACTGGCCTTTTAACACGACATGACAGGAACCTTTAAGGAATGACGTGACATGATCATAACAGGCTGCATCGAATAATAATTCTATCCCAGGATTCAGCTCACCTCCGCAAGCTTTCAAAAGAAATTCACCCCCGAATATTCATGATCGGCTGGGCCTTGCCTGATACAATATTAACAAAGTATTTTCCAACCAGATCGATAATAGTTGATGTATTTGTTGAAAGCAAAGAAATAGTGTTCATATTACCTCCATCAAGCTGAGCAAAATCAATATTCTTAACAAAAACACGCTAAAATCACTGCTCGAAATGGCATGGCTGAACTACCCGGTCTTCTTTGTGCAAATAAAAAAAAAAGAATGAAGATCTCGAAGTTTTGTTTCGTTTTGTTTGTTCAATAGAATATCAAACCGTTATGGGTTATCTAATTCCAAATATTGCTTCATTCGTAAAAATTTAATTATTGCTGTCAGATGAAAAAGACAGGGAAATAGAAAGGAGAGAAAGAAAAAGACAGAAGAGGAGAGAATGAAGGTATCGAAGTTTTGTTTCGTTTGGTTTGTTCAATGGAATATCAAACCGTTATGGGTTATCTAATTCCAAATATTGCTTCATTCGTAAAAATTTAATCATTGCTGTCAGGTGAAAAAGACAGGGAAATAAAAAAGAGAGAAAGAAAAAGACAAAAGAGGAGAGAGTAAAGTTTAGTTTAAATTATTTTTTTTTAAAACGGCAAATCAACATCTTAAGGCTTATTTCACGCTAAAATTTGATTAATTGATAAATGTTTGATTATTATTATTTGGTTTTGTTTGATTTGATTTCATGGCGTATCAAACATTGTTGGTTATTTAATGCCAAATCCATTTTTATACAAATAAACAGTTATTTTCAAACAATTTAGTTTAGCATAGGTACACAGTTTCAATGTCAAAATCAGTTCCATTTCAAACAATTCAGTTTAGCATACAAAAACAGTTCCACTTAAAACAATTCAGTTAGGCATAAGGACGCAGTTTAAATGTACAAACAGTTTTATTTCAAGCAATTCCGTTTAGCATAAGTACACAGTTTAGTTCTATTTGACCTGTAGATAGGACCCTATCGTTATATATTGACCTTCGACCCGGCCAAACATGCCATTCCAAAGTGATGCACCGGAAGGAAGTGACACATTCCAATGGCCAGTAATCGAAAGAAATCGCGTAGGCGGATTTGGCTGGCGAAATGGGACAAGGAAAAAGCCCATGATACACTCATAGACTGATGCACCGGAAGAGAGTGACCTCTAAACTGCATGACAGTTATTTCCGCCTGATGACGATCAAACATGCCATTCCAAAGATTGAGTGGGCGATTGAACTGTTATATAACTCGGTGACAGGAAGTCAGACGAGTTGGAGATCAGACGAGTTAGAGACGAGATGTGGTAGGGAAAGCCACACCCGACTGAAGGGGCCCCAGGGACCCCCGATGGAGTTTGGGGACCAGACCAGTTGGTGATAAGATGCAGAAGAGAAAGACAGCAGAGTGGGCCCCCGGGACTCCGGTTGAGCATCAGGAGAATGAGAAAGATACAACGCTGATGGCCATAAGAGTGGGGGTCAATATATTGCAGTTCTGTTCGGTCTCCAACTCCCTCTCACACGCAAACGTTACAAATAAAGTGAGAGGTATATTTTTTTAAAGAAGTCTTCCCTCGTCTTTATTTATTGTGTCGTTATGATTCTGCATGTATGTAGATGTATATGCAAGTGAGTATACAACAATATCAGGGGCTACCACTCAGGGCCTGAGTGGACCTAGGAGCCATAGCAGTGAAAGAGTACTCCACATTCCTCAAAACTTCAGCGTTACTGGAGCCTCACCATCAGACTGTTTAGTGTCATATCCAGTACGCTTGTTGAGGGGGGAAGGTCTTACCTTCTGCCGAGAAGCAGTCGGTGTATTCTACAGCTCCAGCCGACTGGGTCAGATTATTATGGAGACGAACAAGATAGAAAAATAGAAGAGAAGAAAGAGAGAAAGAAGAGAAGAGGGGAGAGAGGGGGTGGTTCAGTTTTGTTTATTTAACAGCATATCAACTAACTATGGGTTATTTAATGCCAAAATTTGATTCATTTGTAAATGTTTGATTATAATCGTAATTATATTTTCTATGTTGCATTACATTTTAATGCATCTCTTTATTCGTCCATATTCGTTTGTTTGTACACAGTTATAGTATCAAGTATTTCAATCAATTACCACGCCTAGTAAGCAGTTAAATACACTGATGCATCTTGGCAGGGGGGTAAGATCCCTCTCAAGAGAGTCCTGATATGACATTAAACCATCTGATGGCGAGACTCCAGTCTAGGAGATTTGAGGAATGTGAAATACACCTTCATAGCTATTACTCCAAGATCCACTCTGATCTGGAGTGGTAGCACCTGATAGGGTCTTAGTTATGGGTCAAATTGAACCGTTTGACTATTTCAACTGAGGATAAGTAAATAATTTATGCTAAACTGAATTGTTTGAAATAGAACTGTTTTATCATTTAACTGTGTACAAATAAACGATTGATGTTTAATTCAATCGTTACTAATACTGATACATAAATAATTGTTACTTATACATAGCAATACTTGAAACCATTTAACTGGGTAAAAAAAATGAACTTAAACTCGTTTAGAAATGTGTTTACAAATCATATATATATATATATATATATATATATATATATATATATATATATATATATATATAAACCGAATTTGGCATTAAATAATCTACAATGGTTGAGATGCTATAAAACCGAGCCAAACCAAACTAAAATGAATCATACATATTTGATATATATGTATAAAAAAGATTTGGCATTAAATTACCTACAATGGTAGATATGCCATAAAAACAAACCAAACCAAATTTATCCATTACCAATAATTTTCAAACAGACCGATTTGACTCATAGATAGGACTGTAACAGGTAATATCATTCCGGGTTTGAGTCGACCTAGGAATAATGGCAATGAAGGGGTAATTCCACACTCCCAAGTTCTCCATAAATGGTTGTTCACGACCGGATTCAGTTAAGTGGCATATCCAGCACACCCCTGTGGGTTTACCTCTCTGCATTCGGCATATTTCTTGCCTCGCCGAAAGGGTGAAGTAATTTCAGGAATTAAAAGTAAATATTAGATTATTCAGTGACCAAACGTTTTTGTTGATATTTGTAAAATCTTTTATGAATACGTTTTTAACCAAACCTCTCTCTCTAGTACCAACCATTACTTGTTTCTCTCCTAGATATCGAATTTGAAGTTATATATATAAAATACTAATAATTGAAAGAATAATTCATCATTGAATACTACCACTACTACTACTTCCACTACAACTACTTATAATAATGATAATCATTATTATGATAATAATCATTATTAGTATAATAGAAATTTAAATTTGACTTTGCGAACGAGAGGTATATGTACAAACCAGAATCCGTCATAAAGAATGAGACCCACACAATTCCTGGAATTTTGAGATCCAAACAGATCCCCTAATCCTGGATGAAAAAAAAATAGACTTAGAGATAGTCAACAAAAAATTAGAACGTGACAAACTGTGGACTTTGCCGTCCAGTCGAACCACTGAGTGAAAATTAAAAAAAGACGAAAATATAGATAAGTACTTAGACCTTGCCAGAGAACAAAAAAGCTATGGAACTTGAAGGTGATGGCAATGCCAAGTATAATTGATGCGCTCGGAACAATCCCTAAAGGTTTGGTAAAGGGACTAGAAGACTTGGAAATCAAAAGACAAGAGGAGACCATCCAGACTACAATATTGTTAAGATCAGGCAGAATACTGAGAAGAATCCAGGAGACTTTAGTAGGGATGCTGTTACTCAAACTCCCGTGAACGACCGCCAGCTAACGCTGTTGGGAACAACTCACAATGAGTAAAATTTTGTGATCGAGACGAAACGATCAATTACATAATAAGCAAGTGCAAAAATTAGCACAGAAAGAGTATGAGACTTGACATGACTGGGTGGGCAAGGTGATCCATTGGGAACTGAGCAAGAAATTGAAATTTGACCATATGAACAAATGCTATATGCACAACCCAGAATCTGTCCTGGAAAATGAGACGCACAAACTCCTCTAGGATATAAAGATACAAACGGATCACATAATCTCGGCCAGACGACCAGACCTTATAATAATCAACAAAAAACCCTGCAGAATAGTGGACTTTGCTGTCCTGGCTGACAACAGAGTAAAATTGAAAGAAAGTGAAAAGATAGATGAGTACCTGGACCTTGATAGGTTTATTTCAAAAATATTAAATCAATACAATATTTTGGGGAGCATAGAGCCCCAATGCATCTTGAACTAGCTAAGGAAATAAAAAACCGTAGAACATGAAATTAACGGTTATACTAATTGTAATTGGTTCTGTTGGTACTGTCACCAAAGGATTAGTAAAAGGACTTGAGGAATTTGAAATAACAGAACGAGTGGAAACTATTTCTGAGATCGACTAGAATACTGAGAAGAGTCCCGGAGACTTGAAGAGACTTGTTGTCCCTCAGATTTCAGTGAAAGACCATGAGCTAACGCTGATGTGAAAAACTGTTAAGGAGTAATGATGCTAATTACTAGACTAGATTATGCGGTGATAGACCTAAAAGAGTTTATCGCATAAGGGATGTTGCAAACAGACATGACTGAGCGGGAAATGAAAACCATTGAGAATTGTGCAAGAAACTGAAATTTCAAGATAGGTAATTAGGTTTCATGACATATAAACACTAAATGGTTATTTGATGCCAAATCTTTATATATATATATATATGTAAGTAAAGTAGGCGACCTTAGTCGAGGGTGACCCAAATGCTCCCTTTTCTATAGCTACGACACCGAGGTGTAAGGGAGGGCGCTACTTCTTTCCCTGGATTGCTCCACTTTACCCTTGATCCCCACCTTATAATGCTGAGTGTTTAGCAAGGCGACATCAAGTACCATTTTTTGAGTCTTTGGTATGAGATTGAACCCCGGTCTCCCGGACCATTGGCTAACACTCTACTCATTAGGCCAATGGCTGGGTTTGTAAACGAATATTTTTGGGGAGACTTTATTTTTAAATCAGGTTGTGTTCATTTGTTTGTCCACAGTTAAATAGTTTCAAGTGTTGCTAACATTAATATTTTTAATATTGTTTTTTTGTCCGCAAACAGCTGAATATTTTCAATAACACAAATGATGACAAATGGCTTCACGGGCTGCTATCTAAAACTAATAAGTCTATTTACAATTAATCATTTCTTTGCACATGGTTTCAAGTATTGCTATTTATCATTAGTAATTCTATTAATCAAGTATTTTCATCTTATTTGTGTTACATAGCCATACATGAATATGCGAAATGTACATAGAATGTTCATACCAGTACGTAAAACGTTCATAACTTATATATATATATATATATATAGAACATAGGAATCCCGAAATACGGAAAACACGACTTCTTAGTTCAGGAACGAAACTTTTTATTACCTTTGAGTAAAAGGTTTTTCGACATAAGGAGAGAGATACCATCTTTCTATACTGACTTTTCCATCTGCCCCAAACTACGTGCGACACCTGCTGCAAGACCACTGGCCTGGCTCCGACGAGCCCCGAAAGTCAACCGTCTTCCTCGGACCTAGAACTCAACTAACTGACTTTTCTCAAATCTCAGCCCACGCTTCCGGTGCGTGACGTCACTCACATCCCTGGTCACATCCTCTATCTAAGATTTTTATTGCGACATCTCTGTATGACACGTCCGCTCCGCGTGCGCATGAACACCTGCGCCCATGTTTGCACCTAACTAACCCATGCGTTAAGTGAAAGGTTATCAGCCTAACTAAACCGAAAGGCAAGATATATAAAACAAAATCCCTCGGCCATTATATTACAGTTGATATTAATCGTTTCTTAGCACACGGTAAAATGGTTTAAAGCAATTCTATTAAAAATAATAATTTTATGAAATATTGATTATTTCTTTGCCCACAGTAAAATGGTTTAAAGTTTTGTTATCTGCTACTAATAATTCTATTTAATATAGATCCTTTGTTGAAAGGTTTCAGGGACTTCTATTCAAAGTTATTCATTCTATTTGTGAAGAATTCCTATCTGATACGAACAACCTTCACACATCTGTTCGGTTTCAAATACCTCATAATGATACACTTGGTAAAGGATGAAATGATTATATTTGACCCATAAATAAGACCCTAACAGGTACTATCGCTCAATAGCAAAATGTACCTAAGAAAAAAGATAATGAAGATGTACTCCACATTCCCCATAGCTCCAAAACTGGAGCTTCGCAATCAGAAGAAGTTTAATGTCATACTTTGGAAACTAAATAGTTTCAAGTATTGCTATATAGGATTAATAAATATATCAAATATTAATCATATGTTTGTACTCAGTTAAATGATTTTAGGTATTGTTCTTAAGTTTGGTTCCAAGTATAGAAAATGAATAGTTCTATATGACCCAGATATAGGACCCTAACCCCACACCGTGTCCGTGTACCTGGGAATAATGGCAATGAAGAGATACTCCACATTTCCCAAGACGCCAGGACAGGAGCTTCTCCATTAGATAGTTCAGTGTCATACCCTGGACACTCGTTGGTGCAATGGGCGTATTCTATAGCCTGAGCCGAGAGGGCAGCTAAAATTTTCCGTAGCAGCAAATGGTAAATGTACAAACGAGAATCTGCTCTGAATCCGGCTGACCACAAAGTAAAGTTGAAAGAAAGCGAAAAGAAGGATATTGTACGTAGACCTTCCTAGGGAATTGAAAAACTGTGGAACATGAAAGTGACAATAATATTAATTGTAATTGGTGCTCTTGGTACAGTCACTAATGAAATGGTACGAGAACTGGAGGACTTTCAAATGAAAGGAGGACTGGAGACCATCCAAATTAAAACATTATTGAAATCGGCCTGAATACTGAGAAGAGGCCTGGTGACTTGAAGAGACTTGTTGTCACTCAAACTCCAAGGAAAGACCATGAACTAACGCTAATGTGAAAAACTCTCGAGGAGTAAAATAAAGATAAGAGAACCGGCCGAATAGTGAACTTTGCCGTCCGGGTTGACCATAAATTAAAATTAAAAGCAAGTGAAAAGTGGGGTAAATACTTGGACCTCGCTAGAAAACTTATGAAACATGATAGGGATGTAATATCAATAGTAATTGGCGCACTTGGAGCACTCTCCTAAGGATTGGTAAAGAGAATAGAAGACCTGGAAATAAAAAAAAAAAAGTGGAGGCCATTCGGACAAAAGAATTGTCAAGATCAACCCAAATACTGAGAAGAGTCCTAGAGACTTGAGGAAACTTGCTGTCTCTCAAACTCCAAGTAGAAACCATCTGGTAACGCTGGTGAGAAAAACTCTCAAAAGAGTAAAACAGTATAAGGCTTCTTGTCATTCAAATTTCAGTAAAAAAAAAAATTCGAACGGAAAAGATACAAAAATACTTTAAATTTGCAAGTGAACTAAAAATAGATGTGGTTGGTTGGGTGATTGGTTGGATTTTTATGGCATTATCAACCTTTGTAGGTTATTTATGCAAATAGTCAGTTCTATTTCAAACAATTCTTTCTAGCATGACTCCACAGTTTAGCTATCAAAAACATTTCTATTTTAAGCTATTCAGTTTATTCAAACAGTTTTAATTCAGCTAATTTAATTTAGTATGTGTACAGATTTTGTTTACACATAGTTTAATGTCAAAACAGTTCTATATTACACAATTCAGTTTAGTGTAAGTATAGTTTCAATGTCAAAAACAGTTCAATTGCAAACGATTCAGTTTACCACAAGCACGCTGTTTAAATGTAAGTATAGTTTAATTGTCAAAACATTCCTATTTCAAGCTATTCAGTTTAGTAAAAAAAAGTTCTAATTCAAACAATTCAGTTTAGCATAAGTATGTAGTTAGTTCTATTCAACCCATAGATAGGGCCCGATCAGGTGCTACCATTACGGGCCAGAGTGGACCTGGGAGCAATGGCAATGAGGGGGTGCTCCGTATTCCCCAACGCAGCAGCATTACTGGAACCTTACCATCAAATTGTTTAGTGTCATATCCAAGACACTCATTGGGGGGGGGGGTCTTACTCCTCTGCAGAGGTGCAGTCGGTATATTCTACAGCCCCAGCTGACTGGGCAAAAAAGATGTGGAAGTTGAATGTGTTCCAAAGGCTTAGGTAAAAGACCGGAAGAATTGGAAACCAGAGGAAGATTCAAGATCATCCATACTATAGCATTTTTGAGATCGGTCTGAATACTCAGAAAAGTACTTGAGACCTGAGTATTATGTAGCCATAATCATAACAAACGGAAACATAATCAAACATAATTTACGAACTTCAATGAACGAACGAACATACTTCTTTATAAAAATATGTATCTCATACACTTCATTCTCGATGTTTCTGTAGTGTGTGAGAGATGAGTGGAGACAGGGACAGACTGCCATATTGACTCAAATTCTTCTCTTGACCATAGGAACACTTCTTTCGCATCTTGGCTCTAGTTGCTCAACCGGGGGTCGTTGAGGGCCACAGCCCTCAGTCTGCAAGCTGGCCCTTACTCTGGCCTTCCTGTACCAACTGACTCAACTACTGTCGGCACCTGCCTATATTCTTTCATAACGCACACGTGCTTCCGCTTCTTCTTCCGCTTATTTTCAGAGGTGCATCTCTGATTGACGGCTCGGTCAAGGGTCAATATAAAACACTAAGGAGACTAATTTGTAACTCAGACACCAGGGAAAGATCATCAGTTAACTCTGTTGTGAAAAATTCACGAGTAAAATAATGAATTTTATTATATTTTCACTTCTACATTGGTAATACACTTAATGTTTAATGTTTTCTCACTTGGAAAAATACAATGTGACTTTAGCGCCAGAAACACAGTATATAAATAATCCTCAGGGTTTGAAATAACCGCAGTATTCTACCTATGAAAATGTCTGCTATTAATACAAATAAACGTGGAATTCAAACGATATTTTTGTGTCTTCGTGATCAGCAGGTGCTCCTTTGATTTCCAACATGGGGGAGCTGGTTGTCATCACTTATTTGTATACAATTATATAGGATCAAGTATTCCTATCGCATACAAGAAAGTTGCATTCAATTATATGGAATCCAATAACTATTCCATGCAGAAAAATAACACCAAGGTTACATAAAAAACTGACTATGCCATTTTTGCAGTTTGTAGTTTCTACATTTCCAATAAAGATATCACGAAATGATTCGAAAAGCTCGTAAAAATAATAGTCTTAGCATAATTTGGTACTAGGCCAAAAATATGTAGCACTCAGTGAGAATCGAACTCACAATGAACTTTAAGCCTTGTTCATTAACAATTGTACAAGTGTTACCCAGATAGATAGATAGATAGATAAGATTCTAAAATTATTGATATTAGCAGGTATATTGCCAATTGCTAATATTGATACCAAACTTTATACAGTCGTCTATAGCTGTGAACCTTTGTTCAAAGAAATACAACACTGCTCATATCACCTTCGTCAAGGAAAGGAAAATCGATATTCTGTAGCCAACCACGCTAAAACCACGGCTTCTCTCTAAGTGATAGATACATGTCTTTTCAAATTGAACGCAGGAAGCCTCGTTCGGAATTTGAACTCGCCTCAGCGACTCCATTTTCCGCACCAGTAACCATTATGCTACTCGTAATTCCAATGCTGTGAAATTGTCACTCGAAAAAGACGCGTTAACACAACGTTTCCAGAAAATTGATTTTTATATTCAGGGTGAGAAGTAGAGCGAATTCACGCAATTACTCCATCCTGCCATTACTGTTGCCATTACACAACAAACATTCTATACACTGTCATCCGGTTAGTTGGTTGAATCTACTGATCTAGCTAATCACAGATTCCAGCTAAGTAATCCACGCAAGATCTGGAAAAAAAACTAATCAGTTCAATAAACTTGGGGACGATTAGGCATTTTCTGATCTTCCCAGATTTTTTTTTCCAAAATGATTACGTCATTCTTCTTGCCTTTATTTCTCGGTAAGCTGCTTCAAAACTATTAAAGACACTTAATATTGATTTTTATATTCTCACTTGGAACTAGAGCGAATTCACACAATTACTCCGTCATGCTTACCGCAACAACTTGCAAAATAATAATAATAATAATAATAATAATAATATTGTAGACTTTGCTGTCTCGGCAGACCACAGAATAAAACTGAAAGAATGTGAAAAGAGAGATAAGTACCACGACCTTGCTAGAGAATTGAAAAAGCTATGGAACATGAAGGGGACAATTAAACCAATTGTGATTAGTGCTTTTGGCACGGTAACTAAAGGATTATTAAAGGGCTTGGAAGATTTAGAAGTTGGCGGCTGAGTGGAGACCATCGAAACAACAGCCTTATTGAAAACGGCCAGAATACTGAAAAGAGTCCTGGAGACTTGAGGAGACTTGCTGTTACTCAATCTCCAGTGAAAGACCATCAGCTGATGTGAAAAACTCTAATAATGATAATAATACACGAAGAAAATATAAGACTCGATAGACACGACTGAGGATGCCCAGTCGGCTGCGGCAGGAGAATACACTAACTGGTTCTCTGCAGAAGGGTAAGACCTCCCCCAATGAGTGCCTTGGAAATGAGACTAAACAATCTGATGGTGAGGTTCCATTCATGCCGGAGCTTTGTGGAATGCTGAGTACCCCTTCATTGCCATCGCTCCTACGTTAACTCTGGCCGGATTGGTAGCACCTGATAAGGTCCTATCTATGGGCCAAATAGAAATAAACCGTGTAATTATGGTAAACTGAATTCTTTGCAATAGCATTGTTTTTAACATTGAAATTGTTTACTTATGCTAAACTGAATTGTTTGAAATAGAACTGGTTTGACATTTAACTGTGTGTAAGTAAAAAACTATACTTATACTAAACTGAATTGTTTGAAATAGAACTGGTTTGACATTTAACTGTGTGTAAGCAAAAAACTATACTTATACTAAACTGAATTGTTTGAAATAGAACTGCTTATATGCATAAAATGGATCTGGCATTGAATAACCTACAATGGTTGATGTGCAATAAAACCAAACCAAATAAACCCAAATTACTGGATGAAGAAAGTGAGTAATTGTACAAGAAATTGAAATTTTACCACACGAACAAATGGTATATACTCAACACAGAATCACTCCTGGGATTTTAAAATACAAACGAATCATTTAATCCCGGTGAGAAGACCAGACCTAACAAAAAACAATATGCTGTGTAGTATATTTTGATGTCCAGTCGAACCATTGAATGAAAATCAAAGAAAACGAAAAGAGAGACGAAGCACTTGGAAAGAGTAGGCTAAAATTCTCTAGGATTTTGAGATACATGCAGATCATCGTATCCCAACGAGATGATCAGACCGATTGATAATTAATGGGAAAAAAAGAGAAAACTTGTCGTTTTCAAGATTTTGCCGTTAAACCACTGAGTAAAAATACGGAAAACAAAAACGCCAGAGAACTAAGAAAGCTATGGAACATGAGAGTATCTATGTTGTAATTGGAACGCTTGGAATGGTCAACATAGGCTTAAAAAGGGGGTTGTAAGCGATGGAACGAGGTTTAATGGAGATAATCAAGACTACAACATTGTTAAGATTTGTCAGAATACTAAGAAGAGTCCTGGAAACAAGTGGAGACTTTTTGTCCCTTAGACTCCAGTGAAAGACCATCAGCTAAGGCTGGTGGGAGAAACTCACAAGAACAAATAATAATAATAATGATAATAATCATATCGTGATGGTAGCACGGATATCCCTGACCCTCTCTCGCCACTTCTCCCAATCGTTCATCGCCCTAGGCATGTCCTCAGGACAACATCTCGTATCCTCACATAGTTGCTGAATGTATGTTCGTGCTGGTCGTCCTGCTTTTGTGTGGGGGTCCATCTCTTATGAATTCGTTCCTGCTTCTCCAGCAGTGTCCTGGATGTCTGGTTCGTCTAACTTGAATAGTTTTCGTGATAGGAGGAAGTTGGCCGTACAGTTGGTGTCTTGTGGAGTGTTGCCGCCAGGACTTGTTCAAGATTGCTCGCAGCATTCTTGTGTAATTGCCGTCTAGCTTCTTCTCCAGCCGTTTTGTTAGAGTCCATGTAGTGCATCCATTTAGCAGTATCGATGTGACCGCTGCCTGGAAGAAACTGCGTTTCATTTTATCGGTTAGGTCTGATTTCCATATAATCGTTAGCCTATTGATAGCTGTCCATGCTTTCGTTAACCTCGTGTCGATGTCATTTTTGGTTGATGCGACGCTGCTTCCTAGGTAAGTGAATAATAATAATAATAATGATAGTAATAATAATATCATCCAGACCACAGGATGGTGGAGATAGGCTAGAATACTAAGAAGAATAATGGAAATCTGAGGAAATTTGCGGTCTCTCAGTCTCCAGTGATAAAACACCTGCTAATACTGCTGCAAAAACCTCACAAGGACTAAAATAATAATAATCATATATATAATAATAATAATAGAGAACCAAAATAATAGAAATTATCAGAAAACAAAAAATGAGAAAACGTCTCTATGGACATTTAAGGTGACTAACAACTGACATTTCCCACGAGAAAACGTAGATGCGGCTTATAAAGGGAAACTTTATAAGAGAAATTGAATGTCTTCTTACAGCAGCACAAAACAACTCCATAAGGACCAAACATATCAAAGCAGGAATAGATAAGGCGAAACAAAACAGCAAAAGTAGGTAATGTGGTGATGGAGACGAAACAATCAATCGCATAGTAAGCGAATGCAGCAAATTAGCACAGAAGAAATATAAGACTTGACACAGCTGGGTGGGTAAGGTGATACACTAAGAATTGTGCAAGAAATTTAGATTTGAACATCCGAACAATTGGTATAGGCATAACCCAGAATCTGTCCTGGAGAAACAAACACACAAACTCCTCTGGGATTTTAAGATACAAACGGATCACTTAATTTCGGCCAGACGACCAGACCTAATAATAATCAACAAAAAAAAGAGAACTTGCAGTACTGTGAACTTTGCTGCCTCGGCTGACAACAGAGTAAAAATGTAAAAATGTGAAAAGAAGAATAAGTACCTGAACCTTATTAAGGAATTGAAAAACAGTGGAACATTAAAGTGACGTTTATACCAAATGTAATTGGTGCTTTTAATACGGTCATCAAAGGATTGGTACAAAGACTTGAGGACTTAGAAATAACAGGACGAGTGGAGACAATCCAAACTACAGCATTGTTGAGATCGGCCAAAATACTGAGAAGAGTCTTGGAGACTTGAGGAGATTTGCTGTCATTCCAACACTAACGCTGATGTGAAAAACTGTCAAGGAGTTAGAATAACAGAAAAAAATCGAGGTAAAAACTGAAAAAGTAGCAAATTATCATCAAATATTCTAACGCACAACATCACTGAACTAAACAAGCTAATTTACCCCGGCGCAAAATTAGTCGGAGATAAAATCGTATACCCCCAAAGGAACCCAAACTAAAATAGAAAACCGGGATGGGATAATTAGGCAAGAAGTATAGGTAAAGTAATTACGACAACAAGCGAAAAGGCTAACGAAGAAAAAAAAAACACGCAAGGATATTATGGGATGAAAAGAACAAAACAAAACAGACAAGGCTGACAATGCAACTTAAAGAGATAAATCAAAAGATATCAACAAAAGAAGGGAGGCTGGCAAGATACCGATGCAGGGTAAAGTAACACAAACAAAACTGGGCATTCCAAAAAAATCGAAAAAAATTTTTTTATCAAGACGTAGGCGGAGAAAGTACAAGGACATACCAACAGCTACATGCAAAGGAAGCAAAACAATTCTGGAGTAAAATATGGGAACGGTTATCGTCGTAGGAAATGGACACGGCGACGCGAGTTCAAATCCTGAAGGAGACTGACAGCATTTCACATAGCACTTACAGCCTTGGGAAAGGTATGAATCCAATTATTCTCCCTCCAGCTATACGTAAATAGTAGGGCAGACTGGGGTCTTCAACCCCAGTCTGCCCTACTATTTACTTGGTTAGGCGACTAGTTTAGGAGATGGAAAACTCTGAATTCAAACCTGCTAAACTCCGCTTAGAAATTGACCTTTTATCATATCCTTCCCTAGTGGAGTGGCTGGTAAATATGGTAAAACATGGGAACAGAAAGATCATAACAGAAAAGCCGATAGGATAATTAACAGGGAAAAAGAATGATAAGAACTCGACGGCCCTGAGGCGAAAATACACCTAAATCGCTTAGAGCAACACTCAATAAACAACTAAATTGGAAAACACCGGGTCTTGATAACTTAAAAAGATGCTGGCTTAAAAAATTCTCGTCTATCCACGACGGATTGGCTTTTGAACTGACTAGATATCAAAAAGAAGCAAATATACCCGAATGGATGACTAAAGAGAAGCCTACCCTCTACGAGAAAGACTTCCCTCAAGAATAGAACCATATCCCAGTATCTAAAGACTGATAATGTGTCTATCTTTAATGAGAAATATCTTGATAGTACAGATATGGGAGGAGATCTTGTAAGTCAGTAATACTTTCAAAAAAGGATGCCACAAGGGAATTAGAGGAACAGATGATTTACTTTACATTGATTAC
This sequence comes from Sepioteuthis lessoniana, assembly GCA_963585895.1. Lineage (NCBI taxonomy): Eukaryota > Metazoa > Mollusca > Cephalopoda > Myopsida > Loliginidae > Sepioteuthis > Sepioteuthis lessoniana. The sequence goes on along the minus strand of OY757910.1, from coordinate 36,175,650 downwards.
CACATCCTCCTGGCGACAAAAGGGTGCTGGAAAAATGTGGCCATGGCATGAATTGACAACAAAAAGGCCTTTTAATAAGATCTCACAAAGCTATCAACAAATGTACAAGATATCCGACAAAGTTACTAAATTTATCAAGAGGGCCGTGAAAAACTGGAGTTAACTCGAGGGCCAGTGGAAAAACTTTAGCTGAAGTGAAAATCCAGTGAGGCCTCATCCAAGAAAATGCGCTTTCGCTATAGCAATGATGCCACTCAATCACATACTTAGGAAGTGTACAGGGGACATCGAATTTACAAAACCGGCAGCAAAGATAAATCCCTTAATGTATATGAGTGACATCAAGCTGTTTGCAATAAATGAAACGTAACTGGAGACTGATACAAACAATAAGAATATACAGCCAGGATAGAAGAATGGAATTTGGCATTAAACAATGCAATATGTTCATAATGAAAATTGGAAAAGACGAATAACAAAAGAAATAGAACTACCAAATCAAGAACGAACAAAAACGCTGGGATAAAAGGAAATTACAAGTATTTAAGAGTATTGGAAGTTAATACAATCAAACAAACGGAGACGAGGAAAAAAATTTAAAATAGAGTACTTAAAATGATCGAGAAAACTTCCCGAAACTAAACTCAAACGCAGAAATCTCATTATGGGATAAACATCAGGGCGCCCATCCTCGAAACATTCTCCGGAACATTCTTAACGTGGACAAGGGAAGAAGAGATCTGACAAATTGACCAGGGGATTAGAAAGTTGATAACAATGCACAAGGTCTTACTTTCGAGAGATGACAAAGACGGAGTATATGGGTCAATAAGAGATGCAGGAAGAGGATTTGTTAATATTGAAGATAGCATAGATTCAACAATGCGAGGACTTGAAAACTACAATGAAAAGAGGGAAAAAAGACTCATTTCTGTGACCATTAGCAGCACTGACAACGTGAGAACAAACCAAACAAAAATAACTAAGAAACAGAAATGGGAAGAAAAACAACTGTATGGATATTTCAAGCAGCAAACTGTTGAAATCTCACACGAGAAGATCTGGACAGGGCTAACAAAGGGAAACGTCAAGAAAGAAACTAAATCTCTTCTAATAGCAGCGTAAACAATGCCATAAAATCCAGTTATGTTAAAGTGAAAATAAGCAATACGCAACAGAATAGCAAGAATAGGTTGTGTAGTGATAGAAGTGAAATAATTGATCTAATAATGAATGAATGTAGCAAATTAGCACAAAAGGAATATAAGGGTAGCTATGACTGGGTGAGAAAGGTTATTAACTGGAGACAATGCAAAAATTGAAATTTGATCATACTATCAAATGGTATATGCCCAAACTAGAATCTGTCCAAGAGAATGAGACGGATGAAATTTTCTGGGATTTTGAAATACAAACTGATTACTTAATCCCGGCCAGAAGACTAGACCTAGAGAATGTTATTTAAAAAAGAGAACCGGACTCTAGTGAATTTTGCCGCTTCAGCTGACCACAGAGTAAAAAATCTAAAGAAAACAAAAAGAGAGATATGCATTTCCAACCAGACAAAGAAGTAAGCTGTGGTGGAACATAAAAGTAACGGTATTACCAATAGGAATTGGCACACATGGAACGGTCCCTAAAGGCTTGCAAAAGGGACTGGAAGAGTTGGAAATCGTTGGACGAACTGAGACCATCAAAACTACAGCATTGATAAGATCGGCTTGAATACTTAAACGAGTCCTGGAGACCAGAGGAGACTTGCTGTCACTCAGGCCCCGCTGAAAACCATCAGTAAATGTAGGTGTGAAAAACTTGCTAGTAAACTGCCTTGGGACTTTGACATACAGATAGATAACCTAATTTTGGCCAGAAGACCAAATGTAATATAATAGCCGAGGGATTTTGGTTCATGCCTTTGGGTTTAGTTAGGCTGAGAACGTTTCAGTTCAGCACATGGGTTAGTTAGGTGCAAACATTGATGCAGGTGGTAACGCGTGCGAACGCACAGAGCGGACATGTCACTCAGAGATGCCACAATAGCCTGAGATGATGAATCGGGTGATCAAGTGCGGGTGACGTCACGCACCGGAAGCCCGCGGAGGATTTGGGGAATTTCGAAGAAAGTTAGAGAGTTGAAACTAGACGCCGAACGAGGAGGGTCGACTTTTGGGGCTCGCAGAGGCGAGACGAATTTGCGCGCCATGGGTGCCGCACGAGATAGGGGCCAGATGAAGAAGCCAGCATAAAAAGATTGTGACTCTCTCCTTATGTCGAAACCTTTAACTCAAAAGAAATTAAAAGGTTTCATACCTGAACAAAGAAGTCGTTACGTGTTTTCGAATTTCGAGATTCCTGTGTTCTACGTAATGTATATATGTTACCAACATTCGATGTCCATTTCGCACATGGCCATATTCGTGTATATGACCATGTAACACAAACCTTATTATAATCAACAAAAAAAAACTGAACTTGCAAAATTGTGAACTTTGCTGTCCCGGCTGACTACAGAATAAAACAGAAAGAAAGTGAAAAGAAGGATAAGTACTTCGACCTTGCAAAGGAATTGAAAAAAAACTTTGGAACATGATGGTGAGGATTATACCAATTGTGATTGGTGCTTTCTGTACAATAACTAAGGATTATTAAAGAGACTGGAGGTGCCCGTGGTTTAATAGATAACGTCACGGCGACACGAGTTCAAATCCTGGACGAGACTGATTACATTTCACGCAGCACTAATAGCCTTGGGAAAGGTATGAATCCAATTATTCTTCCTCCAGCTATGGGTAAATTGTAGAGCAGACTGGGTTCTTCAGCCTTGGTGAGGCAACTAGTCTAGGAGAAGGAAAACTCTGAATTCAAACCTGTAAACTCTGCTTAGAAAAAATTGACCTTGTGTCATATCGTGCCCGAGCAGAGGGATTGGTAAATATGATTAAAGAGACTGGAGGACTTGGAAGTTGGAGGGCGAGTGGAGGCCATCCAAATTACAGCATTATAGAGAACGGCTAGAATACTGAGAAAAGTCCTGGAGACTTGAGGAGACTTGCTGTCACACAAACCCTAATGAAAAACCAACGGCTAAAACTGATGTAAAAAAACTCTCAAGACGTAAACTGTAATAATAGCATAAGACAGGAGGAATTGGACCAGCTAGACTACTGTATTTTCAATACTGGCTATAATACCGGATCAATTCTGGAGACTTGAGGAGAGCTGTAGTTACTAAGGCCCCTGTAAAAGACCACCAGCGAATGCTGATGTAAAAAAAAACAAACAAATAGCAGAACTGATAATACAATTCAAATTAGCTAGTGTAGGTTATGTGGAGAGAACTTATCAATCATATAATAAACATACGCAGCAAATTCGTTCAAAAGGAGTTTAAGATGAAACACGAGAGGGTAGGAAAGGCGATCCAATGGGAATTGTGCAAAAAACTTTAAATTATACACTACTAAAAAAATGATACTTCCACTAACCAGAATCCGTCTAGGAGAATGAAAGTCATAAAATTCTCTGCGATTTTGGGACAAAATCTGATCACCTACTCCTGGCGAGAAGACCAGACCAAGTTTTAAGAAGGAGGTGTCCTCGTGATGTGATGGTTAAAACGCGGGACTGTGGAATCGTAGTAAGTGAGTTCGAACTCCAGTTGTGCTATTATATTCACTTTCGGAAAAATACCCTTGGGAAAGGTATGAACCCTCTCATCCTCCCAGCTATGGTTTAAATGATATCCCTACTGTTCTTCTAGAAGGATGGTTTGGCCATTAAATAACATTGATATGACATTAAACAAAGAAACCAAACCCAACTTAATTGTGAAAAAAGGTGGAATTTGCCGTTCCAGCATATCAAACAGTAAAAATAAAAGAAAGCAAAAAGATAAACAAATACCGGGACCTTGCCAGAGAGCTGAAAAAGTTTTGAGGCATGAGGTTGATGGCGATACCAATTGTAAGTGATACACTGGAGGAATGGGAAATTAGAGGAAGAATCAAAACCATCCATAACACAGTTTTATGAAGATTGGCTAGCATACTCAGAAGAGTATATGGTGGTATTTGTCACACGCCCCACTTAACGAGCGAGTGTAACGCAAGCTCTCTTTAAAAAGGGTCCATGCGTAGGGCTGTACCTCAGACACGCTCCCCATTCCCAAAAATGCCTCGGGCCTCGTTGGCATTCCTCTAAAAAGTGGTGCCTCAGGCGCCAAGCAATAAACCTAGCCCCGAGGAGGAGGGTTAAAGTCAGGGAGGATGGCCCCCTGAGGTTCGAGAAGTAAGTCAGTCTCGACTGCATAATGCAAATGCTTGGCCTTCCCGGCACCCGTGCCAGGCAGGCTCGACTGACTAGCGTCTCCACAAGGTACCAAACTCGACCAGATTCGCGCAGTCCCCACCACAACTGGCCGAAGTGTGACGGACATGGGAAGACGGAAGAATCCTACACACCTGAGAAGACTTGCTGCCACTCAAGAACCAGTGAAAGACCACGAACAAACGATAGGGCGAAAAACGATAATGATAATGATAATTTCTATTTTATTTATTTATCTATTACATTGATAAGATGCTTCTTTTCCCTTGGAAGTGTACGATGTTATACCTGTGACAGTAACACAGTGAATTAACAACTCCTGGGTCTAACAGAGCCACAATATATTACCTATAAAAATATCTGATATTAGGACAAATGAACGTGTGACTCAAATACGTGTGTTTATAAAAGTTGACAAATAACAAAGAAGTGTGAATTTCTATCACAAATGACAGATCTTCCAATTTCACAGGCTAAGAAATATTTCCATTTTGGCGTAGCTGAAAATACACTAAGTGTATCCCCAGCAGAGAAGCAAAGCCTCACCTATCAAAGTGGATACTGGGTATGACACTCAACTGCATCTGATTTGGTTTGGTTTGGTTTCTTTGTTTAATGGCATATCAACTCTTTTTAGGTTATTTAATGCCAAAGCCATTCTCCTAGAAGAACAGTAGTGGTACTATTTAACCCATAGCTGGGAGGATAAGGGGGTTCATACCTTTCACAAGGGTATTTTCCCGAAAGCAAACGTAATAGCGCGACTGGAGTACGAACTTGCGTACTACGATTCCGCAGTCCATCGTTTTAACCATTACACCATGAGGACACCCCCATTTGCATCCGAGTGTAAAGCTCCTGTTCTGGACCCCAGGAGGAATGTGAAATATCTCCGAAAAATCAATTTGATTTCATGCAAAAAAAATGTTAATTTGTGTGCAAAAATACAGCTATATTTTTGGTATCTACATTTGCATTTATTGACTAATAAGTGCTTATGCGCCGTTTTTAAAATTTCTTTGAGATTTCGCTGACGAAAATGATTGACTTGCCGCGACAATTTTGAAAGATTAAAGCCCCCAAAAATTAAAGAAATTTTAATCGTTAAGGGTTTTCGGACTATTGTCTTCATCTTTATAGTTATTTCCACAACGTTTCGGCCGATATGTCCTCCGGCGTTCTTCAGATGTTTGTCGAACTCGGGAACTTTCATGGAACATCGAACTACATCCTTTATTGAATCCACGGGGGTCGCCTGTTCTGATTCCGTTAGCCATAACCGAGTACAAGAGTTAAGTATTCCTGTATTGTTACTCGCCTGTAGTCAGGATGGAACCTTCAACCTCCATATGATAGTGTCCTTTGAAGCTTAGGGAACCAATGTCTATAACCGTTACGCCATGTGTCCTGCTGGACAATTCAGAGTGAATTTCTGGGACTTAAAAACTTTATTTTCTTACTTGACTAGAATTACTACTATTATGTATGATTTTTTAACTGTGCTCATATTCAGTTTTTTTTTTATCTAGCCTTCTTAATTATCGGTTCCCATATTGTATTCAACTCTATACTTGGTCTACTCAGCAGGTCATTGTAGCCCAACATATGTGCTGATTCCTTAAGGCGTCTTAAGACGTTGTGGAAATAACAATATAGATGAAGACAATAGTCCGAAAACCCTGAATGATAAAAATCAACGAGCTTCGTCTCAGAAATTTAGACAACCAATTTAAGGATTCTTTTCCAACATAGATTGTTAAAGATATTTTTTTAACTAGAAAGAATCAAAGATAAATCATCAATTTTTTTAAAATCTAATTTCGAGAATACGTCAATCTTATACAGCAATTTAATGGATAAATCTTCTGTGGCAATACACCCGCTTGCCAGCCCCCACTATCTCAACTTCCCAAATTACTCATGGCCATCCGATCGTCCAGCGGTTTCTCTTACCTCCGGCCAGGGGTATTTGGCAGCATACAAAACACAACATACACAACCGAGAGGGTGAAAGAAAAGAGAACAAACAAACAAACAAACAAACACAGACTTTGGTTAGCTCCAAGCGCAAGAAGGGAGAAGTTTGTGACACTTTCCTAGCATTCTGTGCTTCTGTGAGCTATCACGAGCGTGTATTCGAGCGAAATTCCCACAAAGCCACCAGGAACGCTGACTCATCTTCGCACGTTGGCCATCCCGACCTCTGGATCCACAGTTCCTAGCAGTCGTCTTTCTCTGACGGTCGGCTTCCCCCGACTTCTGTCGACTGCTCTCTCCAGCTGACTGTCTTGTTATGTCGACTCCCCTGTTCAGTCAACTGCCTCCTTCTGTTCTGCTCTGTTCTGTCGTCTGCTCTCTTCTGTCGTCTGCCCTGGTCTTCTTCCGGTCTCATGGTTAATCTCGCACGCACGCCCATTGTGTGGATTTCGCGCCAAGACAGACAAAGAGATCCTCTGACTGGCACACACCCACACTTACATAAACGAATTCCACCTCTCGACTCACATCTATCTTCAATAGATATATAGATTCATTCAGTAAATCAGCACAAAATTTGTAGACTTGATTTCTTTTGACTGAATATATAACATACCGTTCCTAGTTTATTAACAATTACTCACCGTGATTAAACTCATAGATTAATCGGTGTGTCCTCGTGGTATAATGGTTAAAGCGATGGTGTGCGGAATCGTAGTAAGCGAGTTCGTATTCCAGTCACACTATTACGTTCACTTTCTGGCAAATATCCTTGGGAAAGGTATGAACCCCCTTATCCTCCCAGCTATGGGTTAAATAGTACCCTTACTCTTCTTCTAGGAGAATGGTTTTGGCATTGAATAACCTAAAAAGAGTTGATATGCCATTAAACAAAGAAACCAAACCATCATAGATTAATCCTTTTATATGGCTTCGCAACAGTTATGGTGACTTATGCAGCAAAATATTGAATAACTTTTTACTATTGAATTTGATTTTTTTATCTTAACAATATTGATATTTACAGTTCTGTTTGCCAAGTGTGAAACGAGGCCATTTTTATAGAGCGCCAGTTTTTCGTTTAAAAGGGAACTACTGGTACTACATATACTTGATCTTTAGATTTGAATATGTGTCTCAGAGTAAACTAGCAAGGATAAACGGTGTTGTTCAGTTAAAAATTTTCCAGTAACTAAAATCATTATAACTTAAGTATTGGTTGGGAAAGTATCATCTAAAGGTAGATTTTTATTTACTCAATGTTTGTTTTGGTAAAATAAATCGCCGAAATTTTTCATCGTAGATTAAAAAACGTGATTTTAATCTGAGTGGTTCATGCATTTTCAAAGACATTATCACGAAATGACTCGAGCTGCTTGTAAAAATAATCGAATTTTCTTTTCTTTAGGCAATGTCATCTTTCTTGATTATATAAGTAGATAAATAAGCCTTCAAAGTGATAGATAGATAGATAGATATGAAATAACAGATATAGATAGGTAAATAGAAAAACAGATAGAACGAATTTTCAAAGTAAAAAGAAACAAAAAAGTAATAGATAGATAGATAGATAGATAAGATCTGGCAGAGATAAATGGGTAGACAGAAAGAAAAAATAAATTCATAAAGTAGAAAAAACAAAAAACAGACCTAGCAGATAGATAGATGGATAGATAGATAGATAGATAGATAATTAGACTTTTTATCTATTCAAATACTTTACTGAATAATATTCTATCATTAATGTTCACACACGAATTAAGTGCATTGACAAAGGCAGAGATTATACTAACACATATTTGTTGGGAGAACAAATGCCTCTTCCTTCCTTCGTCTGCAAGCTTATTCCTGTAACAAGATAGATAGATAGATAGATAGATAGATAGATATAATCAATGTTATGAAAAATAAATGCTTTTTTTAATTCTTATTTTTGTAGTTTTATTTAGGGGGTTTCATGATGTCGCAGACTTATTGATATTGGCATTTTTTAAGGTTGGTACAGTTTGGGGTACTTAAACAGAATCCTACTCGCTAACAACTGCTACCATAGGTAGATATTTTGTTAGCTTAGATTAGTTTGATATATGTCCAATAATACTGGGTGCCTAGTGAGGATCCAACTCACTAACAATAACCAGCTAGCATAGATAGATATTTTGTTAGCTTAGATTAGTTTGACATATGTCCCATAATACTGGGTGCCTAGAGAGGATCCAACTCACAAACAATAGCCAGCTAGCCTAAATAGATATTTTGTTAGCTTAGATTAGTTTGATACGTGTCCAGTAATACTGGGTGCCGAGTGAGGATCCAAATCACTAACAATAGCCAGCTACCCTAATTAGATATTTTGTTAGCTTAGATTAGTTTGACTCAAATCTAAAAGAAGGGACAGCTAGCTTAGTATCATCAAAATTACCTGTAAGCTTTGTTCCTTAACAGTTACATGGTGTGAGGTGCTCTCATGGATTATTGGGGAGTCATTTACAAGTTTGGGCGTTGTTTAGTAAAAAGACAGAAATATGGCGTGTCAAGTGAAAATCGAACTCGCTGACAATTATATGTAACCGTTGGCCGTTAACAATCACACCACTCAAGCTGCATAGAGAGGGATAGGATTTGAAAAGATTTCATATATACATACATAGAAATTTCAAGGATTAGATCGATAGATAAATAGGAATTTATAGGATTTGAAACATACATACATACATACATACATACGTAAAAATTGATTGCATTGAATAGATAGATCCTATTTACCCAACCCCTCTGCTCGGGCAGGATATGACACAAGGTTAATTTTTAAGTGGAGTTTAACAGGTTTGAATTCAAAGTTTTCCTTCTCCAAGACTAGTTGCCTCGCCAAGGCTGAAGAACCTAGTCTGTCCTACTATTTACCCATAGCTGGAGGGAGATTAATTGGATTCATACCTTTCCCAAGGGTATTAGTGCTTTGTGAAATGCAGTCATCATCGTCCAGGATTTGAACTCGTGTCGCCGTGTCCATTTCCTACGACGATAACCATTGAATAGATAGATAGATAGATTAATAGATAAACTTTTTGTAAACGTTTTGTAGATATCTATGTGTATTAATATATACACTTGTGGGTATGAGTATTTCTTTAAATGAGCAACTCTTTGTAACTGCGGCCAGTCGATGTTTTTATTTCTTTATTTCTTTATTTATTCATTCATTTTTCCTTTATTTTATTTAGCCATCTATTTAGATATCTATATCTCCAGAACTCTATCCCCAGATACAGAAACATTTCAAAACAAACGAAAACAATAAAACCGTAAAGCAATGAGCAAAACTATAAAAATCTGTGACTGAATTTAACTCAGCTCATCACTGATTATCCTTATCAATCAGAAAACTGCCTAGCTTGAACGTGTCAATTACTCTTCTCTGGGTGGTAGCCATGTTTATTTTAAAACCAACTTTTTGTATTTTATTTCTTATTTTTTAGAATTCTTTACTTCATTTTTCTTCTTTTTTTTTTTTTTTCGTTCGTTAAAATCTTTTCTTTTTCTTTCATTTATTTTTTTTTAAACTTACGTAGGTATAGACGGGTTTATTTTGGTCTTCTTTATTACTCCTAAAATTGTTTTACCTTCCTTTCAGCAATTTAACTCTAAATTCCATTATCTTGCAGATTCGGTATTTGCAAGTCTTTACTCTTCGGTAAAGGATTTCTCTGGTTTGTTTTACTTTTTATTTTGTTTGCTTTTTTTTCTTTTTATAAAGTTTCTTTTCTTTTTTTTTTTTGTCTTTTTTTCTTTATGTTTATCCTAATTTATACCTCTTCGATTTTTCCCGCTTTTTCTTATCACTGTTCAACGTCTGTATCTTTAATGAAAAAGAAAGACCGGTAACATGTCTTCTCTTATATACATTTTTTCTGTTCTTTTTTAATGTTAGTTTATAATCGCTTTCTTTCTTTCTTTCTTTATTTTATAGGTCTTTAACAATAGGTCATTTAACTACTTATTTGCATATTCATATATATATATATATATATATATATATATATATATATATATATATATATATGAGATTGTGATATATATATATATATATAATTTTACATGATATAAGTCTCCTTAAAAAGCTACTATCGAACAGTTTTTTGCTAATTTTGGGGTTCTCTAGAAAACGCTGGAGACAAAATAACCACTTCTCTCCGCTTGAAACAGTATTTACCTAAGCCTTCAGCCAAGGAAAAAAAAGTGACACGAGGTTAGAAAGCGGAGACCCTCCCACATGCGGACGCATGAGCGAGGCCAAAGCTAAAATCACTTGGCTCCGTCGGCATCCCTTCCGTGTGGTGGCACTTGAAGGATTATGTAATGAATTTGAACCTTTTCTTTTTATAATAGGTGCGGCTGCGGCCCTTGGGGACGGACCACTGAAGTTTATCTCCATGCCTTTTAAAAATAATTTTAGCGTTTTTCTTAGCTTTTTGTATCTTTTTTAGAGTTTTTCTAGCTTTTTTGAGTCTTTTTATAATTTTCTAATGTTTTTTTGTGTGTGTTTTCTTGGATTTCCCCTGTTTTTTTAATAATTTTTTCCGTATTTTTTCCTCCGTGTGTGTATGTGTGTGTGTGTGTTAATGTTTTGCTGTTTTTGAATACTATTTTCTTATATTCTTTCATTTCTTTTTCGATTTTTACTTACTTATTTATCTATTTTTACTTTTACATTTCCTGTTAATATTCTCCATCTATTTATTTCTTCGTCTCACAGCTTCAATATAGATTTGGAAAGTACGACATTAAACCAATACTTTTGCTACCTGATGACTCTCCCATTCCTTCGTATTTGAAGAATTCCTTCCCTTCCGTTCACACAATGTATTTCCTGTCTATAAAGCTCAGCATTACTTTGTTCCTTTTGCGTTCGTTATAGTTTTATATACAATCGTTTCCTCAACATACTCTCGAAATTATATGTTTCTTTTCCATTTAATCGTTCTATTTTGTTTTTCCTTCTTTTATCTCTTCTTGTTCCGTTATGTTTCGTACGTATGTGAATTTTAAACACAGAATACGAAAGATTTTTCAATGGTGGCGATCTTGGTGAACCCATATAAAATATTCCGGGAATTCCGACCGTAACCCTTTATTTGAATACAGAGAGTATTATTTATATTTTTGAAAGTTTTCTGAGTGCAACGATGCGAATATGTTATATGTACAAGTAATTATATGCTCTGTTGGGCTTTTATGTACCGATATTGGCTTCGTTTTCTTTTCTTTTCGACTATTCCCAACACAAAGTCACATACATACATACATACATACATAGGGCACATGACGTAACGGTTATCGTCATTGGAAATGTCTTCAGCAAAACGGGTTCAAGTTTTGGACGAAATACATTTACATTTACATTTCATTTCACGCTAATGTCAATGTGAAAAGTCAGGAATCAATTTAATCTACCACCCCCATATAAACAGAAAGTCAGTCTGGTTTCTTTAACGTTGATGCGACAACTGGTCTAGAAGGAAAATTTTAAATTTAAATCCACCTGCAGTCCGCTATAAATCTCACCTTGTATCGGGTCCAGCCTTTAGCGGAGAGGTCGGATGCAAGAAAGAAATATAGTTCACCTTGGGACAACAAATTATCTTGGAGAAAGATAATTCTAAATTCAAAACCAGCTTTACTCCGTTTTAGAATGGATCTTATATCGCAAAAGATATAAATACAGGTGTACAATGAATGCAATTCCTAAACCTCAAGGCATACAATAACCCTGGACGGGTTGACATACCATTATTATTCTGGAATCCAGCAAAATCTTTTAATAAAAAATATGTAGAATGAAAGCATTTTACGAAAAAAAATCGAACAAAGAAATGACACCATAAAAAATATGTATATGAAAGAAAGAAAGAAAGAAAGAAAGAAAGATAGATAGAAGAGTCATTTATCACTGCCTCCCACCAAATAGGATTTGACACAAGGTCTTTTTTATAGAATGAATTTAGTGGGAAGGTTAAGACACGTGACTTGCTAAACGATGCTGGTCATAGGTTCACTGGGTGTAATGTGAACCTGGTGACCATGAGGGTCTTAAGACTCACAAAGCGAAATATGAGCCAGGCACGTATGTGAGTCCGGCATGGGGTCTAGAGCAATGTTGAGTTCGTCAACGATTCTTTGCTCACCTGAAGCGGGGTGGGGGGCATTCGGCTGTGAATCTATAATTGACCTTGATACCTCATCCGGCACGAATACCAAATGGCTCAGCTAAAAAAAAAGTCAGAGTAGAGAACAAAAAAAAGTTAAACTTAGACACCAAATATATAAATAAACTGAAACAGAATAAATGAACACTGACAGAAAATACATATTTACAGAAAAGAACACGGAAAGAAATATAAAGATGAAAGTAGAAAAGGATGAAATATAGAGACCCGGAGAGAAGGACAAAATGAATTTGGTATAAACGAAAGAAATAAGTGACGACAAATTTGTGCTATTCTCAATAGCATTTGCGCATTTAAAATGGGAACAACGTAACGCTGGTTATTTTGAAGCAGAGAAAAAAGAAGAAAAAATCAGATGAGAAAAATTTGTTGTAACTTATGCACTCAAGTGATAGGATGCCGAGAATATCGCATAATTTGTGCAATAGATGAGGGCGTTATTCACTGCGGGAAAATATGCAGGTCTGAAGATTTTACTTTTGCTTTAAACCAAGTTTGTCCATTTTTCATTTGGACCACAAAGGAAAGCAATGACAGTTTTTGCTTTGTTGTAAATGCATAGACAATACTTCACTGTGCGTTTAAAAAATACGACGAATACTAATAGCAAAAATAATGCAATGTAAAAGAAGAAAATATATTCTAAAGAAACTGCAGCATGAGAAGACCAATCAGAATCTAAATAATTCCAATTTCCACTGTTCAGTTATACGCCCTTGCTTGCCGGATTAATTTTCTGGGCTATCGCTTTAAGACGACATAAGTTATCGCAGCAAAGAAATTGCCCAGTCTGCTGGGGTTGTAGAAATCACCGACTGCATCTCTGTAGAGAGCTAAGATCTGTCCCCGACGAGCGTCCTGCATATGACTCAAAACAATCTGATGGTGAGGTTCGATTTATGCTGGACCTTTGGGGAATACGAAGTACCCCTTCATTGCCATCGCTCCCAGGTCCACTCTGGCCCGAAGTGGTAACACCTGATAGGGCCCAATCTATAGGTAAAATATATCTCAACTGTGTACTTATGCTAAACTGAATTCATTGAAATAGAACTGTTTTTGACATTGAAACTGTGTACTTATGCTAAACTAAATTATTTGAAATAGAAATGTTAATATATATAAAAATGGATTTGGCATTAATAACTAACAATGGTTGATGTGCCATAAAACCAAACCAAACCAACAAGGAAAAGTGTGCAAAGGTTAATCGTTCTGTCACACCATGCCATAGCAGGAAGAAGTGTCTAGCACCCTTTGTACAATCAGCACTATCACAATGTCACTAACCAGCCACTTTCGGACTAATACATTTGGTAATTAAATAGGAGTTACTCAAGCTTGTTGCGTGCTGTTTTAAACAAACCCTGGAAGCAACACCCCACCGACAGCAGCTGTACAGTCGCTTACTTCCCATCTCAAAGACCATCCAAGACATGCTAGGCACTGCTTCGGAAGCCAGGACAAATTCATTAGCGACGTTCTCTTATGGATTCTCCTACACATGAATGCACTAGTGTTGGCCAACTTATATTAGCTTTGTAAGGACACTGGATGCAATCAAGACAACCCACCAAGAGCGATAAACATTTGGGACGGATGGCGAGAAAGTCAGGGAACATTGTGCTTTCAATACGTCTTGATGATGAAGATAATGGGGATGAAGGTTATACAAGGATGACGTTGGCATCACTAAGTTTGATATGCTACTAAATCGAAGAAACCACAATCACCATGCCCCTTCAGTACTAAATTAAACGCATAGTAACTCCTTATCACAATGCAATAAGACCAAAAGGACGTGGGGTGTAATGGTTAAAGCGCTGAACTGCGGAATCATAGTCACCAAGTTCAAAAACCAGTCGCGCTATTACGTTCAATTTCAGACAAATACCCTTGGGGAAAGCTATGAAACACCTCATTCTCCAAGCTATGGTTTAAATAATACCACTACTGTCCTTCTGGGGGATGAATTTGGCATTAAATAACCCAAGAGAGTGGGTATGTCATCGAAAAACAAACGAAAGAAAGTTATGTGTCTAAATTTCTGAGTTGAAGCTTCACAATTTGTTTATTCGTGCGCCATGTGTCCAGCAGGATGTATGGCGCAACGGATATAGGCGGTTGGTAGAAAGTTATTCTAAATGAAATCATCAGGAGGTTACTGGTTATACAATGAAGTTAACTTATAAGAAATGGTAACTCTTGGAGGTATAGACAAGTTGTGCTTTTTTACCGTTTCCCTCATTCACTAGACGATCAGTTTATCACCATCATCGACAGAGCACACTTTTGTAACGCCTCTATTGTTTGTTTGCGGTTAGTAATGTTTCCTGTTTATCATCTACCAGAGTTTGTTTGAAAATGAAAATATTTTCATTGCATTTAAATAACAATTCTCTAAACCAATGTCAACGTCTCTCGTTAAAGGTAAAAACAAATCCGGCATCCCCTTAATGAATATCATTAACAATGATTACGCACTAGGAATGTTATAATTGGACACTTACAGCAGCTTCCCAATACACACACACACACACACACATATATATATATATATATATATATACTTCCCTGGCCTTTTGGTTGGGCTGTCTGGCATTCGTGTCGGATGGGGTATCAAATAATGGCAGATTCGAGGCCGAAAGGCCCCCAACTTCGGTTGGGCCACCTTCGGGTGGGCGAGCTGCAACCTTTGTCCCCTATGTATAGCACTAGACCTTGTTGTCTATTTTAAGCTATAACCCGGCATACGTGCCCGGATCCAAATTTGGATTCGTGAAACTGCTTGCCTCAATAGGGCTACATTGCACTTAGTGGATCGATGAGCAGCACAGACCAGCAAGGTTCGAGTGTCGACTCGTTCCCAACCTTCCCCTCCCCTTTATCCCCACCTTAATCGGCCTTCGGGCTTCTGACCTTGTGTCAAGTCCTGTCTGGTGGGAGGCAGCGACAAATACTATATATATACATATATAGTTTGCATAATGTAGAAACACAGTCAAAAGCGTTTGGTGACTAGTAGTTTCACGCCTATGTGGTCATCAGATCAAGATTCCTTAGTTTTCAGGCGTTTTAGTAGGAATTTACTTTCATGAGATAAATTTGCTTATAAGTTCTGATAGTTTTTCAGAATTTTGATTTTTTCTGGTTTATTGTTATGACTAATATCTTCTGTGAGGCAAAAATAGTGTAAGCTGTTGCTATTTTTTCGTAATCTCCAAATCATTATTTTCTTGTGCTTGGTTTGATTTTTGGTGATCCGATGTGTTTAAAAAACGTTTCGTTTTTCCGTATTTTTAATTGTTAAATGATGTTTTTGGTATGTAACTTTTTCTTTGCCATGAGGCCTCTGTAACGACTATAGATATTATTTCAATGTTTTCTTTAGATTTCTGGCCTGTTGATATACAACGTTTGTTTGCAAGCATTCAGGTTCTATGTTGAAGGTATAGATTTTTTCTTTTGTGTTTTGTATCGTGTGCGAGAGTTTTTGTGTTTTTTTTTACAAATCATATTCAGCATGGTTTCAGTGTAACTTTAATTAAGTTTTAGCATATTTCTCTTGAATATAGATATTTACCCAACCCCCTCTGATCGGGCAGGATGCGACACAAGGTCAATTTTTAAGTGAAGTTTAACAGGTTTGAATTCAGAGTTTTCCTTCTCCTAAACTAGTTGCCTCACCAAGGCTGAAGAACCCAGCCTGCCCTACTCTTTACCGATAGCTGGAGGGAGAATAATCGAATTCATACCTTTCCCAAGGGTATTAGTGCTATGTGAAATGCAATCAGTCTCGTCCAGGATTTGAACTGTTGAATATATATATATATATATATATATATATATATATATATATATATTTAAATTTAGCGAAAAAAAATTCAATTAAGCGTTTTCATAATAAATCTATTTCAGTTCGTTGTGACCCTCTTCAGAGGGGTTTTAAAGCATTAGTGTTTAGGATACGGTATAGACTTACATTGGACGCTAACTAAACGGCTGAAGAAAGAAACTAGACAGCAATTACACAAGAATGTTGAGAGCAATATTGAACAAGTCCTGGCGTCAACACCCCACAAGACACCAACTATACGGCCACTTGCCTCCCATCACGAAAACTATACAAGATAGACGAACCAGACACGCAGGACACTGCTGGAGAAGCAAGGACGAACTCATCAGTGATATACTCCTATGGACCCCCGCATATGGCCAAGCAAAAGCAGGACGACCAGCTCGAACATATATACAGCAGCTATGTAAGGATACGGGATGTAACCCTGAAAACCTGCCAAAAGCGATGAATGATAGGGAGAAGGGGCGAGAGTGGGTCAGGGATATCCGTCCAGGCGGCACGACTTGATGATGATGATGATGATGATAGACTTAACTACTTCATTTCCGGCTAGAAGAGACGGAAAAAGAAACACTTTATTTGC
This sequence comes from Sepioteuthis lessoniana, assembly GCA_963585895.1. NCBI lineage: Eukaryota > Metazoa > Mollusca > Cephalopoda > Myopsida > Loliginidae > Sepioteuthis > Sepioteuthis lessoniana. Next base: position 36,158,678 of record OY757910.1, on the reverse strand, counting down.
TCATGAAATCTCTTTCTATTTCAATGTTTAAGTTTTGCTCTTTTTTATTTTGTTTTAAAGGATTTGTTACTTATAATTTGAATTGCTATTTATTTTTCTAAAAACTGTTGAATATCGGGCGTGTTCCATGTAAGTTGTGGGTTAGTTCAAGTAAAAAAAATCTTTGGAAGATTGGGAAAAGCTATGAAACAGACTGTTATTGTTTTTTGAGGGGTGTTTTTTTGGCACTTCTAGCCGGAAACGAGGTAGGAAAGTCTATACCACATCCTATTTAAAATCCCTCAAAATGACCAGAAATAAATTTTTAATGGAAACACTAAATCAAAGTTTTTTCTTCAAATTTACATAAAAAAAAAGTTTTTGCTCTGCTTTGGAGTTTGATAAATTTTTTAACTGATATTAATTATATATCCGTCGTTATTGAGCACTCAACGGAGATTCCAATTCTCCTTGGATTGCTACAAAGAAAGTCTAAACCCTAAACTATTTTCCTCGGATTATACACACTTATATATATATATATATATATATATATATAGTTATCCTCTGACAGACTTTTCCGTTTTATCATGAAACTTCAGTCAAGCTAGTCACGCGAGATGCTTCAAGATGAATTCGAAACCCTGCTGATATTACGTCAGTCGGATATCATATCCTTGAGTTACAGTTATCTCAGAGTAAGTAAAGGACCTTTTTAGTTATAAATATTCCCATACACTTATCGGCAACCAGAGTGTTCAATTTATGAGAGAGAGAGAGAGAGAGAGATAGCGTGTCTGTGTAATTGCGAGAATGAAATAGGGTATTATATAAAATGGACATGTCATCAAGGATATAAAAGAGATTGATTAAACCGTCTTTTGTAAAATTATTGTGTTTTTCCCATGTCTAGTCGGATCGTTCACACATTCTACTAGCAAAAGAATAAACAGGGTTTTATTCATTTTGAAGAACAAAAAAAAAAACGGAAAGTAAAGAAGAAAGAAGAAGAGTTTATATCCGAAGAAGAAATTTACGAACTTGTCTATAGGCAATGTCCGAAAAATACAGCAGTGAAACTTCCAGGAATTTTTTTGGCGGGGGGTGGCGGGGTAGGGGTTACAGCGTCAAAAACAGTTTTATGTCAAACAGTTCAGTTTACCAGTTTCAGTGGGACCCTATCAGGTGCAACCACTCCGGACCAGAGTGGACCTGGGAGCTTTGGACAATGACCATGTACTCCGCATTCCGCAAAGCACTGACATTACTGGAACCTCACCCTCAGAGGAACGAAAACAAAACAAAAAAGAAACAGATTTTAGATCCTAAAAAGAAATTTACAAAACAACCTATGAGCAACGTTCGATTAATACATCGACGAAACTTCCAGAAATTTTAAGAAAAGAAGAGAAGATCACAAAGACTTTTTAAAAAAAGACAAACTTAATCCTGTGGTGTACCACCGTCACATGTTAGATTAAAATGTTCACATAGAAAATGCATTTCCAAATTTAAGAAAAACGAGCACAAATGACCAAAAAAGTGATATATATATATATATATATATAATACATGCTCCCCAATTGCGGTTGAGGACTCGGTAACGGTTAAGCGCATTTATGTAAACAAAACGAAAGAGATACATATGCGTTAAAATCCCTTCGCTTACGCAGAGGTAGAATATCCAGCTTCAAACCTCATGCGTATCTAGCCACATTGATGAGTTGTGCTACAACGAAACAGTCTGTCTGTGGATGACAATATATATATATATATATATATATATATATATATATATATATATTAAGACAAATTTCAAGATCGTAGCATAAAAAAACATAAGGACTTTTGAAAGAAAAAATAAAAAACTCCAAAACAAGGATTTATATATATATATATATATATATATATATATATATCTGACGATACATATATATCTGACGATACATATATATCTGACTATACAAAAATGACCCAGAAATTGGCGTAATGTCCTCAACAGGAAGTGAATAATCAACCCATTCACTAGCTTCACAATCATAAAGAGTTTAGAATTTATCACGAATCAAATTGCTGAACAGCACAGACAGCCAAAAAGAATACGTTGGAAAGTCAGTATAGTAAAGTTACTTTCGACTAAATAGCTATAAACACTATCAAATCTATCAGATCCAGCAAACTAATAACTGTTGAATAGAATTTCCTATCAAATGGTCACGATTTTAATAGAGATACAACGTTTTCCAATATAGAAAGAATTGAAAAAATACAAACGGCACAACCAGAATAATAGAAACACTCTAAGACCACTAATGAATATTGTAGAAAGGGATATTACTGTACAGATATTTGTGTTTGAATAATGTTTATACATTTCTGACATTAAAACTATACAATGTACTGAAAGGGTTGTTCATTCATTCGATAGAATCAATAAAAAAAAAATAAAATGCTCCAAATTTAACCATTTTGAAATGTACTCTGATATGACAGCTGTCATGGCGTCACTCAAAAAGTGTTATTTTTGAGTGACGCCTACAAACAACAAAACTAAAATGAAAATTTTGGCCAACACATTGCAAAAAGTAATGCAGCAAATATGCATATTCATTTGTATATACGGTAGTGCATATATAAGCATTTTTCAGTTACACATGAGTATATTTTCATGTGCACGCACATATATATATACATACGTATACACGTACACACACTTATATATAGTAAGTAATAATATAAGTATACGACAACTAATGATTCACAAAACGTATTTTTCAGCTAAATCAAAGATACAAGGATTTTATTATTTCCAGTGGAACATTGTACAATTAAAACAGATATTAATACTTATTATTTATGACCGAACAATACAGCATCGAAAACTTGTAATCAAAAAGAAATTTAGTCATCAGACCTGACAGTATCATCTACAGAGGAGTAATACCCCCACCAAAAAATGGGCGTTCTGAGGATGACACTGAACTGAATCTGATAGTGAGACTCCAGTTCGGGAAATCTGGGAAGTGTGGAGTACTTCTTCATTGCCATTACTCCCAGGTCAACTCTGATTCGGTGTGCTAGTGCTTGTTAGGGTGCCATGGATCAAATAGACCTTGTTTGCAAATTATTTGCAAAAAAGTTAATCTACACAATAAAATCTTATGGTAATATAATAAATAATGATATAATAAATGCACAATGCACGCAATTCCATAACCTCTAGGAATAAGAAAACTTAAAACGTGTTGAAATGCCGTTAAAATCAATTAGTCACTCAAAAAAATAAAACGAAATACAATTACAACACATCTCTAACTTAAAGTAAAATTTTAAGAAAACAAATACCGGGGATTTCCATAATATCAGGGCTGATGAAAATGGCTATACATAATACCTAATAAGATCCATTTTTTTTTCAAATGATCAGGTGTCAATTATAAAATATTGTTATGTTTAATTTAGAAGAAAATATTTTTGATCTGAAAATTAATTGAATCTACATTTTATGTGAAATATAACACACACACTCAAACATATATATATATATATATATATATATATATATATAGTTTGGCAGAGTGATCTTTCAGATTTAAAATGGCCGCTGTGCAAATGATATTAACGGTAGTTTGGTGAGAAGTATGTCCATAATCATCATTATCAGCAGCAGCAGTAACTATATCATGGCAATTGATAACATAGAGTGGAACGGTGAATTTCGTAAATGAAACTCATATCTTGTCCAACTCACTCACCAGATCCATCCCTTTGTGGTGACTTCCACTGGGAATACCTGAAGATTCAATTCTTTAGACGTTGGCCGCCGCCAAGTGACAAACTGAAAGATTCAATTCGTAAGGAAATCTCAACAATTCCAAGAGTAATGACAACATGATCGTTGCATAACTTCAAGAGTTTATAGCTCATAAAGGCAAGCATTTAAATCAAGGTTAAATCAAGATGTTAGCAAAAGAAATTGGTTAGTATTATTCTGTCTTATTGTAAAACTGAATTTTGAATAGATTCTTTGATACTTTTTTTTAATTACATTCCATGTGTGTGTGTGTATGTGAAAGAATAAGGTAGTTTGGATTATTAGGTTAACATGTTTCGCTAAAGAAAGAACATTCTCAAAATGAGAATGAATTTATTATAAAAATCTACATTACAAGGGAGATATGGATCATTTTTGCTGACCTTATGAAAACTAAATGTTTTAATTTTTAACTTCGTCGTTCAACAATATTTTTATTGTTATTTAGGTTTTAAAACATTCTACATTTGATGAGACTAAGTTTGGAAAAAAATCGTAATTTGTAAAAACACGGACAAATATTGATTGTAATACAGACGTAGATCATGGCATGAGTCGTTTTTTATCATAAGAAATGCATTTTCTTAATCTAAGATTGGTACAGTGGTGAACCACAGGATTAAGCGTGTTGTTTATTTGAATGTCTGTGCAGGTTCATCTCTTCTTTTCTTTAATTGCCCAATCGGCTGGAGCTGTAGAATATGCCGACCGCTTCTCTCCAGAGGGGTAAGATACACCACAACGAGTGAAGTACCTGATAGGGTACTATATATGGGTAAAATAGAACTAGACTATGTACTTAGGCTAAACTGAATTCTTTGAAATAGAACTGTTTTTGACATTGAAACTCCATACTTATGCTAAACTAAATTGTTTGAAAAAATCTCTTTTTATATTCAACTCTGTGTATTGCCCAATCGGTTGTGGCTGTAGAATACACCAACTGCTTCTCTGCAGAGGGGTAAGATCCCTCCTGCCAACGAGTTTCCTGTTTGACACTAAACGATCTGAGGGTAAGGTTATAGTAATGCTGGTGCTTTGGGGAATGCGAAATTTATGCTAAATTTAACAGTTTGACATAGAACTGTTTTGACATTGAAACTGTGTACTTATGCAAAACTGAATTGTTTGAAATAGAACAATTTTGACATTTACCTGTTTGTAACAAAAACTATACTTATACTAAACTGAATTTTTGGAAATGAAATTCGGCATTAAATGATCCGAAAACGGTTGATAAGACGTGAAAAACAACAACCAACCAACTTTTCTTTAAATTCCTCGAAGTTTCACCGATGAATTTTTCGGATATTGTTTATATGTTATTTCGTAAATTTCTTCTTCGGATATAAAATTTGCTTCTTTCTTTTTTACTTTGCACTTTTTTTTTCATCCTTTAAAATGAATAAAACTGTGGGTTATTCTTTTGCTTGTAAAATGAGTGAACTATCCGACTAGACATGGGAAAAACACAATGATTTTACAAAAGACGGTTTAATCAATCTCTTTTATACCATTGATGATACGTCCATTTTATATAATACCCTATTTCATCCACGCCATTACAGACACGCTATCTCTCTATCACTCTCTCTCTCTCTCTCTCTCTCTCTCTCTCTCTCTCTCTCTCTCTCTCTCTCATTGAACACTTCGGTTGCCGATCACCGTATGTGAATATTTATAACTAAATACTCCTTCACTTACGCTGAGATAACTGTAATCGAAGGATATGATATCCGACTGACGTAAAATCAGCAGGGTTTCGATTCCATCTTGCAGAATCTCGCGAGCCTAACCACAGTGGAAAGTCTACTGTAGATGACAACACACACACTCAATATATATATATATATATATATATATATATATATATATATATATATATATATATATATTGCACTGAATAAGTTGCCCTGAATCCATATTGAAAATATTTCTTCAAAGAACACAATAAAAACTCTAGAACATAATACAAAACACAAAAGAAAAATATATACCTTCAACATAGAACCTGAATGCTTGCAAACAAAAGTAGTAAATCAAGCTGCCAGAAATATAAAGAAAATACGGAAATTATATCTATAGTAGTTACTAGGGCCTCATGGAAAAGAAAAAATTACACATCAAAAACATCATTTAACAATTAAAAATACGGACATAACTAAACGTTTACTAAACGCATATCGGATCACGAAAAATCAAACTAAAATACAAGAAAAATAGTAATTTGCAGATTACGAAAAAATAGCGACAGCTTACAAGATTTTTGCCTCGCACAAGATATTAGTCATAACAATAAACCAGAAAAAATCAAAATTCTGAAAAACTATCAGAACTTAAAAGCAAATTTATCTCATGAAAGTAAATTCCTACTAAAACGCCTGAAAACTAAGGGGTCTTGGTCTGATGATCACATAGGCGTCAAACTAGTAGTAACCAAGCGCTATTGTCTGTATTTCTAGATTTGCATCTTATGAAGTGTCCTGTTAAAATTATTTTAGAGTCTTTGATTTATATCTATGCTCTTAACTGGATGGAAAGAAATTTACTATCCTAATGTGACTGAATATTGTTTTTTCTTGGAATAAGAAATTATATATATATATATATATATATATATATATATATATATAGGACGCAGAGGAAAAATCGGATTATTCTTTGATAATCATAAACGACTCAATTATAAAACAAGATTAATTTTTATTTTAAGAAATGAACAACAAAATAAGACGATAGGCCCAAAACCGTAGATTTATTCAATTTGGTCGCCATTTTTTCAATTGTTGTATCAACACGCCTTCGAAACGATTCGCATCCCTTCAAAAGAAATTCTTTAAACAGTTTGTTCCATTCCCCCTCAATAACAGTCTTAAGCAAACCAATATTTGGACCGCAAGTTGTATTAGTTTTGCTTTCTAAAACGCCCCATAAAGCGTAATCAAGGTTAAAGTATGGGCTTGATGGAGGCCATACGGAAACTACAATTATTTTGGATATATTTTTCTTTGGTTTTGGTGTCAAGCAAATCATAGATTCATTATTGTTTCTTTTCTTGCTCACTCACATTTGGCTGAATTTTAATTTTAAAAAGTCTTTGAATAATAGAACTAATCATGAAAATTTTGATTCCGTCTTTTTTTTTAATTGGTCTAATCAGACTTTAAAAAAACATTTTAAAAATTATTCCATATCTTGCTTCCACATCCAGTATATATATATATATATATAAGTAAAGTTGACGACCTTAGTCGAGGGTGATTCGAAGGCTCCCTTTTCAATACTGCACTGAAGTGTATGGGAGGGCGCTACTCCATATCCTAGATTGCACTACTTTACCCTTGATCCTTACCTTATAGTGCTAGCGAGACGGTATCAAGGACCATTTTTGAGTCTTTGTTATGACACGACCACGGATTGAACCCCGGTCTCCCCGACTATTGGCGAATACTCTATTCATTAAGCCAAAAGAGTGCTAGATATTGCTAATATAGAATATATTTCCCGTCTATGAAACCGCAGGACCAAGATTTGGTTTGATGACTGCATAGGCAAGAAACTGGTTGTTATCAAGTGTCGTTGACTCTTGTACTACAGAAACAGATAGATAGATAGATAGATAGATAGATACCAACACCTTTTGGGTAACAAATAATACGCAATTGTATATATTTCCTCAGGTGGGTGCTGTATATAGTTGCTATCCGCTGTAGCTTTCATATTATTACACATCTACAATGCAAAGAATACTATATGCAGGCTCATTTGTCCGAGACAATTGCGAAGCACAGAGAAGTTAAATATACTCGTCTGAATTCGTGAAGACATCGATATCGTTGTAAAAGAGACATTTGTCTATTTTTACGTTGACGTTACTTATTTTCGCACTCTTCAGCAGCCCACCCACTCAACGAAATGTCATCTAAACCAAAGCCACTGTTTCATAGGACGTTACCCCGAAAGCGATAATCGAAAAGACGGACAACCAGACAAAAGTAAAACGCTGAGGGAATTGCAGACATGCCTGAAGTGACGTATTCACCATGAGGAGAAAAAAAAAGGAGGGGCGGGAAGACAACCATTTCGGGAGGCCCGCCTGTCGAAATGAATTGACGATTAAGGTGGACTTTTGTTAGTCAATTTATTGGCTCTAGACGTGAAAATCACACTGTCTATTGATAATGAATACGTGAATTGCAGTAATCAACTGTGGAGAGAGAGAGAAAAAAATAAATGTGAAGAATATGGAAGTGAAAACGTGCCAGGGAGAAAGTGTCTCAGAAGGTAGGAAGAAAAGTTATAATACTTAATAGTAGTAACAATGATATATGTCACAGTGGTCAATAGGTGGATGAAAATTGGTTCGAGGTTGTTATCTACAAAGAAAGAAAGAAAGAAAGAAAGTTAATGTTAGAAAATGAATGGCGAGGTAATGAAAAACAAGGAAAAATTTAACTGGTGGAAACAAAAAGAGATGAAGATAAAAAAAATGAGAGATTTTGTTTCGTGCGGTAATTAGATAGTTAAGAAAGAAAAAAAAAAGAAAGAAAGAAAGAAAGAAAGAAAGAAAGTTAATGAATGGCGAAGTAACGAAAAACAAGGAAAAATTTTAACTGGTGGAAACTTTAGTTCGTGCGATAGTTAAGAAAGAAAGAAAGAAAGAAAGAAAGAAAGAAAGAAAGAAAGAAAGAAAGAAAGAAAAGTTAAAATTGTAAAAAATTCATCGAAAGAAAAATAAGAAAAATCTTAATTGCTGAGAAGATATATTGAGTGGTGGGGAACATAGAAACAGTTTTCCGTTTTTAAATCGATTTGTAAGAAAATGAGAAAATCAAAAGAAAGAAAGAACAAAACAAAGAACGCAAGAAAGGATGTAAGAAAAGAAAGAATGAAAAAGAGAGTGGGTTATATTTAAAAGAAAGAAAGAAAGAAAGAAAGAAAGAAAGAAAGAAAGAGAGAGAGAATGATTACATGTAATGATTATTAAAATATAAAGCGACAGAAAGAAAGCAAAAAAAAAGCAAAAGATACATTTTAATAAACAAAAAACAAAAAGCAACGAAAAAAGACCAAGAGAAAAAAAAAGAAGAAAAAAATGATAGCAAAACAGAAAGAAAGAAGGAAACAAGTAAACAAATATTCAAATAAAATAAGAAACAAAGTAACGAAGAAAAAATAAAGAATAAACTTGCAAGAAGCTGATTGAAATCTACAATAAATGAAAGAAAGCAACAAAGAGCAAGAAAGAAAGAAAGAAAGAAAGAAAGAAAGAAAGAAAGAAGAGTGATATTTACAGGAAGAAAAAGTCAAAAAGAAATAGTAAGATTTGAGGAATAAAGGAAGCAAGGGTGAAGCAGAAAGAAAGAAAGAAAGAAAGAAAGAAAGAAAGAAAGAAGTGTGAAAATTATGGGAAAGAAGGGAAAAAAGGGGAAAAAAAGAGTAATATTGAAGGAAGGAAGGAAGGAAGGAAGGAAGGAAGGAATGGTGAAGTCTAAAGAAAGAAAGTATTAAAGTTCAAAAGAGAAGGAAGAAAGAAAAGAAAAAAGAAAGGGTAAGACGGAAGGAAGGAAGGAAGGAAGGAAGGAAGGAAGGAAGGAAGGAAGGAAGGAAGGGTGAGATTTAAAGAAACGGAAGAAAGAATAAAAGAAGGTAAAGAGTAAAAGAAAGAAAGAAAGAAAGAAAGAAAGAAAGAAAGAATAGGGAGGACTACTAAGAAAGAGAAAAAGAAAGAGAAATTAAGGAAATGCAAAGAGACTGATTTATTCCATCCACCCTACAATCCAACGTCAGTTAGGAAAAAGTTTCCTAACAGAAAGCTGAGATTATAAATACACCGAAGAGATAAAATGCACTTGAATTACTTGATGTGTACGTCTGAGACGTAATCACTAAGTCTGGTACATAATTATTTGCTGAATTTGGATCCATTTGATGGGATTAATATTCATAATCAAATTAAATGTATTGACATGGAGATAATGTTGAAAAATAAATATTTTTCGGAAGACAATTGTTTTTGCCATTAGGCTACAAACTTATCGTTATAGCATCATGTGTACTATAGAGTCTACAAATAAGTACACTTCTTATAGACAGTTTATATTCTTTTCTCAACCAAGATTTGATAATTTCTAGTAGAAAGCAAAACGAAGATTGTTATATAGTATTTATTCCAAAGAATTTTTTCGTTGGTTTCCTTCAGCTTCAAAATCGCGATTCTGCTCATCAGGACATCAATAGAAGACTGGCACCTTATTGAGTGATCAGACAAGTAACATTTTAATTTAGTGGGGCGGCAGACGGACTAGTTCGAGAATGGATACGCTGGATCCAGCTTGTTAGTAGGATGTTAAGAAAGCTGGATGTTGCTCTATAATAGTTTGGAACATAATCTGTTTGCAGAAACCTCAAGTGGAGCTGGAGCCTGTCTTGACTGGTGTTACTTACACAGATCATCATTTTCACCCTTTTCTCTGATGGCTATGTCTCCGATTTCTGTGAGTTTATTCCAAGAAAATACGGCTTTCCATTGTGCATGAGTGATACGAAACACAGACGAATTCAAGGTACTGAATTAACCACCATGCTCGGTTGATATACTCGAGTGAACCTGTGTGAAACTTGTTGCACACGACACTAAATTCTCTGCTGTTACACCCAAGAAATTCCTCTCGGCCCCGACTGTGTTTTTGCCCAGTCAACCAAAACTCTAGAATACACCGACTGCTTCTCTGCAGAAGGGTAAGATCCACTCCTAACGAGTGTCCTGGATATGATACAAGAAAGTGTGATTCCAGTTAGGTTGGAGCTTTAGGGAATATGGATTACCCCTTCATTGCTATCGCTCCCCGGTCCACTCCGGGCCAGAGTGGTAGCACCTGATAGGGTCCTATCAATGAGTCAAATAGAACTAAACTGCGTACTTATGCTAAAGTAAGTAAAGTAAAGTTGTCTCCCTTTAGTCGTGAATGACCCGAAGGCCCCATTTTCGATAGCTACTACACCAAGGTGTAGTGGAGGGCACTACTCCTTTCCCTGGATTGCTCCACTTTACCCTTGATCCGTACCTTATAATGCTGAGTGTTAAGCAAAGAAGCATCAAGTACCATTTTTTGAGTCTTTGGTTTGACTCGAACTTGGATCGAACTCCGGTCTCTTGGGTCATTGGCGAACACTCTAGCCATCATGCCAATGTCATAAAAACAACGTAATTATGCTAAACTGAATTGTTTGAAATGGAACTCTTTTTGACATGGAAAATGCAGTTACGCTAAACTGAATTGTTTGAAATAGAACTGTTTTGGCATTTAATTGTGCAAACAAAAACTATACTTATGCTTAAGTGAATTGTTTGAATTAGAACTCTTTGACAAAAATAGGACTGTTTTGACATTTAAACTGCGTACTTATGCTAAACTGAAATGTTTGACATAGAACTGTTTTTAAAAAGAACTAAAATGTGTACTTATGCTGAACCTAATTGTCTGAAATAGAATTTTCTTGTCATTCAACTGATTGTAAAAAAGCTATACTTATACTAAACAGAATTGTTTAAAATTTAATTCGGTATGTACCATAGCCCGAAATAGATATGCGAAATGGACATATAATGTTCATAATATATACATAGAATATAGGAATCTCGAAACACGAAAAACACTATCGACTTCTTAGTTCAGGTACGAAACTTTTTATTACCTTTGAGTTTAAAGGTTCTTCGACATAAGAAGAGAGATACACATTCTTTCTATTCTGGCTTTTTCATCTGCGCCCCCCCCCCCATCTCGTACGGAATCTGCCCAAGGCCTCCGCGAGCAAGCGAAAGCCAACCGTCTTCTCCCGAGGCAGGTCTCAACTCAACTCCACTAACTGACTTTTTCAAAAAACCCCAAATCCTCCGAGCGCTTCCGGTGCGTGACTTCATTCGATCTTGCTAGCCCCATTTCCCATCTGGGCTATTGTGACATCTCTGAGTGATACCTTCGCTCCGCGCACGCGTATGAACACCTATGTTAATGTTGCACCTAAGTAACCCATGCACTGAGCCGAAAGGTTCTCAGCCTAACTAAACCCAAAGGCATAAAACGAAATCCCTCGGCCATTATATTACAGGTGTTAAATGACCCGAAATGGGTTGATAGGCCGTTAAACAAAACAACCAAATCAAACTTGAGCGTATTTGGACACACCTGCAATACGATACGCGTGATCTCCTCAGTGCCCACCAAACCTATTCACCCTATTAAAAATAATTCAAGAATTAAAGATGCCTCTACAGTTACATTTGGTTATTCAAAAAATACTTCCTGATTTTAGTATAAACTCTATCCTAACATCTTATCTTAAAGTAGTTGTATAAAAATCCACATTCCAAATAATTTATGTGTCATCTTTGTTAATTTTCAATCACTTCTTTCAGAATTTGTCTTTGAAATTTATATGTCCCTAATCATGAACATAAAAAGAGTAATATCTTTTGTTGTTGTTGTTGTTGTTGTTTTACATGAATTCATGCTAGGTCATAATTTTTCTTTCATGAAAACGCTTGGGCACATGCTGCCGAAGCACACTAATTTGGGATACGAGACATTCATATATTCACCATCTTCTCCTGATTTTTCAGCCACCGACCACTATTTTTTCCAACATTTGGACACTTTTTTTTACGCCAAAAAGCATTCTATACCGAAGGAGAATTAAAAACTGCATTAAAAGATTTCCTGTAATCAAAACCTTTCGATTTTTTTTCATCGTACAGGCATAAGTAACCTTGTTAATAGGAGGTAGAAATGCACAGATGTTTGGGGATAATATTTTAACCGATTAAAGCATTGGTTATCTTCATTAATTCAGCAATAAAAGTTTATTTAAAAATCTGACATCATTTTCCGGACAATCTAATTGTTTACTAATTATTTTCGGGTGAATTGCATTAAATACTGGTAAATTAGTTTTGTTTTGAATTCTAATATTTAATGGATTTACTTGGAGGTGAAAAGAAATTAAAATTGTTTACAGAAGACGCATTAAGTAAAACGTTTGAGAAGCTCTAATTATGATGAGGATGGCGGTAATTAGTTACGCAACACAACGCAACATGACGATAAATTTCTAATTTGACGTTTTAACTATGTCATTATCATCTGACATACGTTTTGACAAGCAGGTATTTCCCTGATTCTCATTCTCTCTCACTCTCTCTCTCTCTCTCTCTCTCTCATTCTCTCTATCTCTCTCTCTCTCATTCTCTCTCTCTCTCTCTCTCTCATACTCTCTCTCTCTAAAATGAGTTTAGAAATTACATTTGATATATATGTATAAAAAGTATTAAATAACCCACAACCGTTGATATGCCATAAAACCAAACCAAATTTTCTGTAACATTGCAAGTACTAAGGTTGGAATAGGAAAGAGCGGCAAGTTAACAAAGTTCAACATCTCCTCTGGTAAGATAAGTGTAACAAGATTTGCTTAATCTTCTACCTCGAGCTGAAAACAAAATAAATAAGCATTTAGTAGGACATGCCGAAGTCACCAGATTCAATCGACCATCTAAGTGACGGAGATTGGGGAGGAGCAGATCGGATGATGCCATTCTCATAAGGTAGAATTCTGAACCCGAATAAAAGCTGCTAAGGTTCTCGATCATTTCATTTATTTTTTTTCTTTGGGTGGGTGACACAATGAAAACAAGCAGTCACGTGAACGGAGAGCGATTGAACAACTCAAAGACCCGTGAAGAGCTGGTGTTATATTTTGACCTTCGCCCCGGCCCAAAAATGCTATTCCAAGGTAATACACCGGAAGGAAGTGGCACATTCCAACGGCCAGTAATCGAAAGAGATCGCGTGGGCGGATTAAGGCTTATGATATGGGAAAAGGTGAAGGTCCCATTGTGCCATTACAGTCATGCACCAGAAGAGAGTAACCTCTGAACTGCATGACAGTTATTTCCGCTTGATGACGATTAAACATTCGATTTCAAAGATCCAGTAGGCGATCGTGTAACGTTGAGTTATTATTTAACTCAGTTGAGTTTGGGTCCCAGAGCAGTTGCCAGCAAACTTCCAGACAGTAGAGACCAGATGTGGTAGGGAAGGCCACACCCGACCGAGGGGGCCCTCGGAAAAGCCCCGATGGAGTGGACCCCAAGACCTCTGGTTGAGCATCTAAGAGAACAAGAAAGACACAACGTGACGGTCATAACAGTGGGGTGAAAATATGAAGTTTACGTTCGGTCCCTAGCATCCTCTCACATGCAATCCTTCAACAACCCTTTCGAACCCTTGCAATAAAGTGAGAGGTGAATATTTTTCTAAAGAAGTCTTCTTGTGTCTTCCTACCTGCATCTTAATTCTTCTTGCGTCTTCCTTCCTTCATGCGTCTTAATTATGGTGTCGTTGTGATGCTGAATGAACGTGTAAATAACTATATAACACTGGTTCCTACTAGAACGAAGAATCTACAAGGCACGTTGTGTCAGTTATCCATTTTCACCTACTTTCACGGCCCCAGAAATGAACGGAGAGTATAAAACAAACATAGGGTTTTAACACATGAAGTTAGTGGTTTTTGGAAGGTTTCTACACATCTGTTGGACTATGCTTCATTCTTTTTCTTGGTATGAAAATTCTAGGTTTGGTTTGGTTTGGTTTTATGGCATATCAACCATTGTAGATTTTTTAATGCCAAATCCATTTTTATAAATATATAGAGTTCTATCTCAAACAACCCAGCTAAGCATGAGTTCGCAGTTTGATGTCATATCCAGGACACTGGTTGGGGGGTTGGAGAGTTTTACCCCTCAGCAGATATGCAGTCGGTGTATTCTACAGCCCCAGCCGACTGGGCTGTTATCATAACTGTATACGTGGTTCTGCAATGACTGAAATCGAGTTGCTATTATAAATACTATTGTATTATAAATACTATTGTATTATAAATACTATTGTACTATGTATTGTATTATAAATACTATTAATTTTATTAATAGTATTTATTCAAATGATGAAATGCTTTGTCAATACAGCGTCATCAGATAGTACTATATTCTTTTAAGTTGATAATAGAATTTGTTGTTACAAATCATATTAAGCTTTAGCTTGATTTCTTTATTTATTTTGGTGGCATATCAACCCTATTAGGTTATTTAGAATCAAATACTATATATATATATATATATATATATATATATATATATATATATATATATATTTGGCTAGCGAATAGTCTGTAGGTAACATTTTTAAACTAGACAGACCTCATTTGTAGGAACAGAGTTAAATGATTTCGAATTGGTAAGATTTCCTTTTGTTTTTGTCATATCAACCCTAGTGGTTTATGTTATGCTAGATTTTATTTATACATATACTTATTACATACATAATTTGCTGCAAACAATTTGCAGGTAACATTATCTTAAAATGAGCCAGACCTCATTTGTCTTTTACTCAGTAAAATTGTTTTAATCTTTGCAATTTATTGTTTGCATTCAGTTGAAGGGTTTCAAGAATGGCTATTTAATACAAATAATTCTATTCAATATAAATCACTTGTTTGCACACAGTTAAATAGTTTCAAGCATTGTTAGCAAACACTAACAGTTATTGTCTTTAATTGGAATCATTTTGAGATGAGGCTTCTTAATCTGAGAATTAATTTTTATTTATTGCGAACTTTTTGTCCTCATCTTCGTAGTTTTTTTGTGTGTTGTTTCTTCTTTCACTACGTTTCGACCAAATTTCACGTCTGGCCTTCTTCAGAAAAAACTACCAAGATGAGGACAAAAAGTCCGCAATAAATAAAAATCAATTCTCACTAACAGTTATATCTGCACACAGTTAAATGGTTTGAATTATTGCAATCTAATACAATCTATCCAAAATTAATCATTTATTTTGGTTAAATAGTTTCAAATATTGCTATCAATACTAATAGTTCAATTAAACATTAAGTCAGCAAACACATACTGGATAAAATAAACACGCGGCTCAAAGTAAAAAACTACAGCTCAACCAGCGGAAGAACACCTAGACGGTCAGTAACTGGTTCGCAGCCATAACCAGTAAAAATAACACAACCTTTATCCAATTTGACATCGAGGACTTCTACCCTTCCATCACCGAATACAACCTTGATAGAGATTTAGAATTCGCATCCGAGCTATTGCAAGACTCGCGAGAGGATATCAGGATAATCAAGCACTACTGCAAATCACTCCTCTTCCATAGCAACAAACCATGGATAAACCAGCTAGTCAACGTAACGGTAGGAATCTTTGATGATGCGGAGGTGTACAAGCTGGTCGGTGCCCTGATACTCTCTGAATTCTTCTATGTAATCAGAAATACTGATATGGGACTATACAGAGACGACAGCTTAATCATCATAAAGAACCCAAAAGGAATAAAATTGAATAACTACAGAAAAAACATAACCAATGCTCAAAAACTGCTGGGATTTAAGATCACCATAAATACCAACCAAAATAAGGGGAGGTGCCCGTGGTGTAATGGAAATGGACACGGTGACACGAGTTCAAATCCTGGACGAGACTGATTGCTTTTCACATAGCACTAAGGGGTTGGTAAATATGATAAATACCAACCAAAAATATAATATATTTCTTAGATATTACCCTTAACTTAAAGAAAGGAACATCGGAACCTAATAAAAAAAAAGAACGATATACCCATTTACATATACACCCCTTCAAACCCCTCATCCTCAATTATCAAGCAAATACCAAAATCGATTAGCAGCAGACGATCTGATAATTCCCCTAACATCGATATTTTCAGCAAAAACAAACATATAAGACAATACACTAAAGAATCGCAGTTATAGACAAACACTAGAATACACACCTCCAAAAAAAAAAAAAAACCAAAACACAATGATGGAAATATAGCCTGGATCAACCCACCATACAACAAAAGCGGGACATCAAACATTGGTAAGAATTTCCTACATATCATAAGCAAACACATCCTCAATCAGAGCCCTCTAGATAAAATTTACAATAGAAACGACATAAAAGTCTACTAGAGTTGTACAAGAAATATATCCCAAATTATAAAAAAACCACGACAAAAAAGTTGAAATTTACCATAACACCACTCATCCTAACAAAAAATGCAATTTTAGTGATAACGAATCATGCCCTCTATAAGGCGACTACCAACAAAAATGTAAAAGACATGGCCACTGTAAGTCAAAGAACTCAGTTAGGCAGTACATAGGTGCAATGGAGGGAATCCAAAAACAAAGAATATATGCCCACAAACGTTCCTTCTACAATAGAAGTTAATCAACCCATACGTCATTATCCATACACATCTGAAATCTAAAGAACATGCACGCCTCATTCGCCGTTACCTGGGAAATCCTAAAACTTGCACCCGTCGACAACAAGACATTAAAAATGTATCTTGCTCAGTCAGCTAACGAGTGTCCTGGATATGACACTAAACAAGCTGATGATGAGGTTCCAGCAGTGCTGGAGCTTTGGGGAATGCGGAGTACTCCTTCATTTCCATCACTCCCAGGTCCACTCTGGCTCGGAGTGGTAGCACCTGATAGGGCCCTATCTGTGGGTTAAATAGAACTCACAGCATACTTATGCTAAACTGAATTGTTTGAGTAAACTGAATAGCTTGAAATAGAAATGTTTTTGACAATTAAACCGTACTTACATTTAAACTGTATGCTTATGCTTAACTGAATTTTTTGAAATTGAACTGTTTTTCGACATTAAAACTGTATTTACACTTAACTGAATTGTTACATATAACTGCTTGAATAGTTAGGAATGGAAATGCTTTTGACAATTAAACTGTGTACTTATGCTAAACTGAATTGTTTGAAATAGAACAGATTATTTACATAAAAATGGATTTGGCGTTAAATAACCAACAAAGGTTGATATGCCATAAAACCCATCAAACCAAACCAAACCAAAATTGTCTCCTCCATAAGAAACTCGCAGTTATCACTCACCCCTCACACAACACCCTACTGAATAAAAAATCTGAAATATTAACAACATGGTGACTCGAGAAGAAATATCTACTTTACCACTTCAACCCATACACATGATCCATCTCCACCACCACTATCTACCATGCAAACACTACATTCCCCACTAAAAACCACCACACTCCATCACATAAAACCCCATAATATACCCACTAAACCGTAAGAACCATTTTCCTGCATTGAATCCTCACATCTATCTACAAGCGCCCTCACTATCTACTGATATAATGTTCACCATAATACCATGATTGTTAGACGTATCTCTAAATAGAGTATATTCATTGTATTCATTATGTACATCAATTTAGCATATAGCTGTAACATGCCCAACAAGATAGATTGCATTATATGCTAAGGACAACATACAACAACCAAATACTTGGTAATATTACCCAATATATCAACATAATTATATCATTTGCAATATTGTAGTAGTGTACTGCATGGTATGTGCTATTGTATTATACGCATATATAATATTTTGATATACTTTGATATAATCATAGTACTACGTCTCATATCATCAGATTACAATAACGTATTTGTAATATAACATTAACACGACAAATGCAAACAATACAAATTCTTATTAGTTACGTACTGCAACTTAACAGGAAATATATAAACATATGAATGGTAGTATTGTATAACACACTATACTAAATAACATTATACCGTGTCTCATATCATAATATTCCCACCTAATCTATCACGTTTTAAACCCAAAATCGATTTCGTCTATTATTCTCACATTTTAAATCAGAAATTAATTTCCTTCCTCATTCAATGATTATGATAACTTTGTCCCTTAACTAAAATCATCGCTATACACTATTAAAAAATTATATTCGGTTAGATCCCCAACCGTCTCTCGACTTCTGCCGTCTTTTGCTACTCATTGCTACGTACATACATACAGGAGACAATCACAAATTTGCCAGGTACATGTATCATCACACACACACACACACACACACACACACACACACACACACACACACTAACAAGCACATATACGACCACACACAAAAATACGCAAATATAACCTACACACTCAAAAAGAAACAAAAAAATAGAAATAAAGACTTATGCGCAAGTTTAACATAAAATTCTTTCGGCTTTATCTTTTCGGTATTTTCGATTTCTCCTAAATGTCCCTTGTTCTGCCTGATGATTGCCGTGAATTGATGTGCAGGAAACCTGCGGTCGAAGATAAACATCCATGTTATTAGATATCTATAAAAACTAATATTTATCTAATCATTTATTATATTATATGATGGCTTTATCACGGATATTGAACACTCTCGAAATTATACCACATTTGGTCAACCACGAACCCACCCAGGAGGTACCCGTGGTGTAATGGTTACCGTCCAAGGAAATCGACACGGCGACACGAGTTCAAATCCTGGACGAGAATAATTGCATTTCACATAGCACTAATACCGTTGGGAAAGGTCTGAATCCAATTATTCTCCCTCCAGCTATGGGTAAATAGTAGGACAGACTAGGTTCTTCAGCTTTGGTGAGACAACTAGTCTAGGAGAAGGAAAACTCTGAATTCAAGCCTGTTAAACTTCGCTTAAAAATTGACCTTGTGTCAGATCCTGCCCGAGCGGAGGAGTTGGGTAAATATGACCACGAACCCACCCAGTCAGATAATGATAGCAATAAACTGTTGTAACGCTCCCCCATGGGGGTTGAGCACTCTGGAATTGTCGGCCGCCGCTAGCGTAATGCAAAGCTCTTCGAAAGAATCGAGCACTCTGGTAGCCGATAGGGTATAAAAAAAATGTAAACAAAGGCTGCTGCTGCTGTTGCTAAAATAAATACCTTAAAATTCCCTTAGCCAACGTGGTCCGCTTGGTGGCCGAGAGGTCTTCTGATAGAACGAAACAGTCTGTCTGTGGATGACAATATACATATATATATATATATATATATCATGATGTCACATAAAAAACACAAGATGGAGATACAGACTACTTCAACATTGTAGCAGGTGTGCTGTAAGGTGGCAAATTAAACCTATTTATTATCTGCCAATACTACGTGCTTAGAATGTCTATTGAAAGTTACAAAAAGATATCGGCTTCAAGCTGGCAAATGAAAGAAGCAGATGATACCCGCATAAACTATTGCAGACGCGGACTACGCCGATAACATAGCACTTCTGGCAAATACACCCATCCAAGCCGAAGCCCTGCTACATAGTCTGGAATGAGCAGTTGCTGGTATAGGCCTCTATGTCAACGCAGACAAGACGGAATACAGGTGCTTTAATCAAAGAGGTGACATCTCCACACTAAATGGTAGTTCTCTGAAACTAGTGGACAAGTTCAGCTAAATTGGAAGCAGTGTCCCATCAACCATGACGGACTTCAACACGTGACTAGCAAAGGCATGGACAGCTAACGATAGACTATCGGTCATATGGAAGTCAAACCTGACCGATGAAATAAAACACAGTTTTTCCAAGCAGTTGTCGTGTCAATACTGCTATATGGATGCACTACATGGATGCTAACTAAATGTATGGAGAAAAATCTTGGCAGCAATTACACAAGAATGCTGCGAGCAATATTAAGCCAGTCCAGCAGCTATACGGCCACTTACCACCCATCGCCGAAACTATCCAACTAAGACGAACCAGAGATGCGGGATACTGCTGTAGAAGTAAGGACGAATTCATAACCGATATACTCCGGTGGACCCCTTCACATGGACGAGCAAACGCAGAACGACCGGCTAGAATCTATATACAACAGCCCCGTGCTGATACAGGATGTAGCCTTGAAGACCTCCCAGGAGCAAATGACGATAGAGACGGGTGGCGAGAGAAGGCCAGGGAGATCCTCACACACACACACACACACACATTATCCATTCATATCGGTTTCACTTTCTGCAGGTCATGTAGACATCATCCAGAGACCGTATGAATGTTAGTCATTGCTTGTCGGCCAGTATTGGTGGGTTTATGTAAAGGAGTCCATTGGAGAATGCTGGTTATGACCTTACCTCCCACCAGTAAACATGTTTTGCTCATCTTACTTGGATGGTTTGTGTGATGGGAAGTAAGTAGCCACACAGCTGCTATTTTGTAGGGTGCTCCTTCCAAGATTTGTTCTAAACAACTCGAAACATTCTTGTGTAGTCCACAACCAGCCTTTTCTCCAAGCGTTTCGGTAACGTCCATATATATACCGGATATTGGCATGATGGTTAGAGTGTTCGCCAATGGCCCGGGAGACCAGGGTTCAATCCCAGGTCGAGTCATACCGAAGACACAAAAAATGGTACTTCTTGCCTAACACACAGCATTATACGGTGCTGATTAAGGGGAAAGTGGAGCAATCCAGAGAAAGGAATAGCGTCCTCCCCTACATGTTGGTGAAGTAGCAATCGAAAAGGGAGCATTCGGGTGGCCCTCGATTACGGTCACCAACTTTACTTATATATATATATAATAAAAATCTAAAATGGCAATTAAACATTCTCACAAAAGTTATATTTATGTACGAAAGTTATACAGAATGTCAACTACTGACAACACTATATATATATATATATATGTGTGTGTGTGTGTGTGTGTGTGTGTGTGTGTATTAAGCTCTACATAAACCCAAAAATCTAAACTCCTATCTATCTCAAATACATGGACTAAAGTACATCATATACTGAATAATAGAGTTAGAAGGCCTTTTCTTATTAAATCTATTAGATAAATGCACCTGTTTTATATAAGAGGAAATAAAAAAAGCAATCAAAAATCTTTTTCCTTCCTTGATTTTTCTCTCCAATCCCAACTTTTCACTTTCACATTTTTCCTCCAACTTCCATTCCCTTTTATAAACACCATTCTCTTACAATACCATTTCCTCTTCCAGTATTTCTTTTTTCTTTTACCGATTTTTATCTTTCGCCATCTTTGTACATCATCATTTTTTTTCATTTTTCATTTTTTTCAGCCAGCAATGTCTTCAGGCGAAACTGTCTCAGTTTGATTGACGATTTCACTAACGGACACGATTTTTTTCTTCTTTCGAACCCAGCCCACCACCCCATTTTGCTTCCGTTAATGTTTGCTGAAATTTCTGTCTAAATCTTAATACGATAAACAATGCTATGTCTCTGAAACCTTAGTACCTCAATCATTGTTAAGAGATAAAGAAGAAAGAAAAATACACGCTCTTAAAACCGTTATATCTATGCAAAGACATGCACTCCTTAGCACAGACACACGTGCCTATATATATATATATATTTATAACGAGACACACACACACACACACACATATATATATAGAGAGAGAGAGACAGATAGCCTGTGTGTGTGTGTGTGTGTGTGTGTGTGTGTGTGTGTGTGTGTGTGTGTGTGTGTTCACATGAACTTCTCTTGCAGACAAATTTCATTAAAGATAGCATAGAAAATTAAGTCTATTACACATTGTAATAATTAATGTTGTCCTGTTTGATGACACAATATAGAATCGTAAAAAATGTTGGAAATATCTCAAGAAAAGTACTCAATTCTATATTGAGACATACACTTGATTTTTGCTTATGCTGTCTTCAATGAAATATATCAATAAAAATTAGATATGGATATAAAGGCTGCACAAACACAGAAATCAAGACTGTACAAAGGTTCTCAGCTTCATGATCTCTAAGATCACGTGACGAAAACATGGTTAAATTAACCCATAAAAATTGAAATACATATACAAAGTGTGGGGAGGGGCAGTATTTCTTCGTTAATACATATTTGATCAAACACTATGGACATCCTTTGTCTACACAAACAAAAATTACAGAAACTCTAAGCTCTCCAGATCAGAAAGAAACTACCTAAACTCAATAGAATCAGTTTTGAATCTAGTACTTATGTACTTAAAATCCTTTATCTACTGCTGCTACTTAGATAACCAGTTTAAAAATAAACGCTACAACAACATATCAGTATAAATAATAAATGTTCAACACTTACAAAGTAGTAATGTATCACATCGCTTTTGCAATGATGATGGTCCCAGATCGAGCAGAAAGTATTAAGGAACCAATTAACAATGGAAGGTTTATTAACCAATTTCCACTTGATACCATAAAATCGACTCGAAAGGATTAATACACAAATGTGTAAATAAAAGATGTCTGTACTGTTTTATCAAAAAAATATAGAGAGAGAGAAATAACCCCATGTATATATATATATATATATATATGTTGGGTATCACCTACCTTTTCAGCATAATGAGCTGTTCCATCTGCCATACATGACAGTAGCGGAGATCAATCTGAGAAGGATAAGCCTACGAGTCAGACCAGAAGAGCCGTTCCTATTGTTGAAGTATATCATGACACTATCACTAATCCTATGTTCTTATTACTAACAGTCTCTCTCTTGTAAATACTCTTACTGTAAATATAACTATTTTCCTTACATATCGTGGTTTGTCTTATTATCACTACTACTTGTGTTCACTAACCAGAACACAACAATATATATATATATATATGAGCTGCAAGAGAATTCTTGAAAAGGCAAATCAGTTAATCTTACTTTTTATTTACGTTGAGTTTTTTCAGCTTTCATTTTTAGAAGAAATCTATTTTCGATTGTTTTGTAGTGTCTGAATGCAATAGTCACCATCATCATGTCGTGCCACTAGCATGGATTTCTTTGACTCTTTCTCGCCATTCGCCTCTATCGTTCATCGCTTCTGCACCTCCACCCCCACCCGAAAACCCCCAAAGGTGTTACTGTTGTTTCTATTATATCTTAAACGCCACCGTTTCCTAAGTTAGTGATTAGTATTTTACTAAACCGAATGTTGACCACACATATCTCGAATCCTCTATGAAGGAATATGACCAACTTTGAAATAAATTTAAGAGATACCATTTACAAGTCAGGTACTAAGGACCAGAAATAGACGTTGGAGTTCGAAAAGGAAGCCAAGAAGTTGATAGCTGGACTTTAAGTTAAAACTTAAGGAATGTACTGCGGGGAAAAAGGAAGGAAGAAAAGATGGAGGACAAAAAAAAAAAAACAAGAAAAAGGAAAAGAAAAAGGGAAGAAAAAACTTTTTCTTAACCCTCGGAAGTCATGGGAAGCAACATGGTGGATATGAAGTAAGGTGGACGAACCCCACAGGTCACCGGCCTGGGTCAAACAGTTCAGTCAGGAAATGACTGCAACTCATCTTTAAGGGTGGTGTCTATTGATGAGGTAAAAAAGCAACCATCGAAAGATTAACATGAATGTAATAATACCTAATACTATTGGCTTTGATTAAATGATATTCTACCCGAAATAATAAAAACCCCGATATATTTGGATTGGAAGGAAGTAGACTTTTTTTTATTAAGAGTGGTTGTTGTATGCATGTTAATGGACAAGACTTTATCCAAGCAGAAAAAAGTAGTTTTTAAATTAATTTTTTTAAACAGTGCATCACAAAATTTCAAACACACATAAAACTTTTAGATTACAAAATATTTTATCGAGAACAATTCCAATTTTTTTTCTTTAACATTTGATATTTAATTTTTATTTTGAATGCTTTTTGCTTGTTTATTCGTTTGTTTGCTTGTTCGTTTTTTTTTTTGTTTTTTTTTGTTTTGTTTTTTTTTGTTTTGTTTTTTTGTTACTTTTTCATATAAAACTATTCTGAAGTAAAATCTAAAACAATGTTTATGAGTCGAGTAGGTTTTAACGAAATTTTAATCAAGTAAAGTTTTTGCTAATATAAAATACGTTGACAGTTCAATTTATTGGTTGCTGCTGTTGTTAAAACGGTGTTGATAAAAGACATACGGTTACATATTCACCTTTGACAGCTGGTTATGGTGGATCTTTTATTTTTACTTCCAGCGGTGGTTTTCTTTTTCTTTTTTTTTTTATTCTTGTTCTGAAAATGGAGGATCATTCTTCATTGAATTACAATTTGAAAGTGAACGTCCTTTATAAAATCTAAATTTTATTTTTCACGAAAAAAAGACACTTGCCTTTAATGGTTTAATTAGTTCAAATCACCAAAAGTATCACGAAAAAAATTTCCCCGGCAAACTTGAAAGCTTACACGTGTTGAATAAAAAAAATAGAAATTGTTTTCTTACAAATCGTATGCGTCCATTATTTCTTCATGTCCTTTTACTCTTGGCAAAATTTATGTAAAGTAGAGGAAGGTAACCTTCATTTTTTTCGTTTAGCAGTAAATCAACAAATAACAGATAAGATTTAATCAACAGTATATTTTTCCAAGCTATGCAGAGCGGGATATTATAGAATAACACAATGTTGAGGAAAAATGTTCGGAATTTGCATTCCTAAGATAAATACCAGCAGAAACCTAAACATACCGAAAGGAAACATAGGCTCTAATAAAAGATCTGTCAATTAAAATAAAGGAAAAGGATCGCAAAACTTATTGAAGATGGCAATCCACGGTGGAATGAAGTATTGGTTGAAGTTGCCGCCAAATGAAAAAAATTAAATAATCAAGGATTTTAATTCTTGATTAAGTGATTACAAAATATCCAATGAGAGACGGAAAACCCATAGTAACTTGAGCAAGGAATAAAAATAAGCAGTCTGTTCAACATGCTCAAACTTTGTGGCCCCGCCTATAATGTATAAAACATGATATCTTCCACTTATTTTCAAAAATCAAATTCTTATTTCATGTTCCCTCTAGACTTAACGTCTTGAGAAACATCTAAACATCTAAACAATTACCTGTACTAAAAGAATGAGTCGACATTTAAAAGACAATTCTTGCAATACACAACAAGCGGTTGGGCATACCTAACTGAAAAGAAACATGGCTTTAACAAGAGAAATGTCAATTAAGACATCTAAAAAGAAAAGAAAAGATCACAAAACTCATTCAAGAAGACAATTTACTCTGGGCTGGCGAAAGCGGTTGGTTATTCACATACAGCTGTATATAAAAAAAAAAAGACTAAGTAAACGTTAATATTCTAATTCCATAATTTTAACTGGGGCTGTATTAATGACGTGGGCATAACAGTAAAATATTTTCAAGGTTAGTTGATTGGTTGGTTGGGCTTTATAGTATGTCAACTCTTGTTGGTTATTTAACACCGAATTCTATTTATTCATATATGTTAAATATATATGATTTTTAAATGCATATTTTGTGAATAACATTTTCAAACGGGCCAGAGATCATTTGTTTGCACATAGTTAACACGAATAGTTCTATTTAATATTAATCATTTGGTTGTACACGGTTAATTGTTTTCAAGTATTGCTAACAAATTAATCTAACAGAAGTCATTTATTTGAACACAGTCAAATGGATATATATCTGATTTGTAAGTGAAAAGTTTGTGGGTAATTTTATTATTAAAAAAGTTAAAAGGTTTCGTGTATTACTTTACAACACTAATAATTCCCTTCAACATTTCTCATTTGATAGCACATTTCCTAGAAATGCTATATAACACTAACAAATAAATCTAACATTGATTACCTTACCATTGTTAAAGAAATTAGTAATCCTTCTATTTAACCATGGTTGGAGGGAGGAGAGCTGGATGCATACCTTTCCCCAGGGGTATTAGTGCTATGGAGAAATGAATACAGCCTTGTCCAGGATTTGAACTGTTGTCACCGTTTCCATTTCCAACGACACTAATCATTACACTATGAGTGCCTCAAGATTTATATAAATATATGTTAGCATGAACATATATGAGTGCATTACTCTGTGTGTCTGAGTGAGTATAGATGTAGTGAGTGGCATAACTTTTAGCAGCGAAGAAAATGGACTTGATGAGACGAGTTCAAATCTCTGAACGAGGCTGTCTCCGTTTTACAACGCTCTAATATCTTTTAAAAAGCCATCACTCTATCTCTTCTCTCCTTATATATGGATAAATAGTCGGGTAGATGCAAATGTTGTATATTGACCTTTGATAGAGCTGTCAATCAGGAATTTCTGGGACAGGCTGTCCCAGCTAGGTAAACAAAGATTTGGTTTCTTTCTTTTCTGGCATATCAACCTTCTTGGGCTATTTAATGCCAAAGCCACCTTTCTAGAAGAACAGTAATTGGAGTAATTGTTATCGTCGTAGGAAATGGACACGGTGACACGAGTTCAAATCCTGGACGAGACTGATTGCATTTCACATTGCACTAATACCCTTGGGAAAGGTATGAATCCATTTATTCTCCCTCCAGCTATGGGTAAATAGTAGAGCAGACTAGGTTCTTCAGCCTTGGTGAGGCAACTAGTCTAGGAGAAGGAAAACTCTGAATTCAAACCTGTTAAACTCCGCTTAAAAATTGACCTTGTGTCATATCCTGCCCGAGCGGAGGGGTTGGTAAATATGAAGAGGTTCTCCATATTCCCCCAAACTACAAGTCTGGAGCCTTACCATCGGATGCAGATTAGTGTCATACCAGGGCACTCGTTGTGGGGTCTCACAACATTACAGAAATGAACTCGGCGTTTTCTACGACGCCAGTCAATTGGGCTGACTTTTATTAGCGTTCTAATTTAAGGTGCCATAAGATACAGTGAGAAGATTGCATTCTAGTTTTTTGATAGGCAGCTAAACTCAGAAAAGCATGCGTATATGCTAAGTAACGCAAATTTAGTTGCTGAAGGTATTTGGATCGTTGTTCACAGTTCATGTTTCGGCAGGATAAAGTTTCTGTGCATACTGAAAGAATCACAAAACGTTTTCTTCAAATACATTAGCGTTTTAGTCTGACAGGCCATCAATCAAGAGCTCAACGTGACTGAAAACGTAAGGGGATTATTAGAAAGATAAGTTTTTGAAGGTGACGGGCAATTTCAAATGGTGTAGAAATACAGAATTACCATTTTAGTGCATTAAAATGAAGCGACTAATTGATCCCTTCTTCGTTTGTTTCAAAGTACATCAGATAGAATTTTCCCAAGTAATTAAGAATAATGCTGGTGAAACAAAGCTTCGATGATTTTTTTAAATAATGAATTTAAAAATTATTAAAATCTTCTAAAATGTCAAACGAGCTTTGAATTTCACGTTAACGGAAAATATAATTAATTAACTGAATAATATCATTGATCTAAATGGTTTATCTTAATTTTCTTATAAAAGAATTTTATAAGAGTAACTACGTTTATTATATGCGATCAAACAAAATTCACCTATGATTCATTAAAAGATTAAAATATTAATTAAATGGAAAAATTCTTCTCAGCTTTGAGTTTTGGAGTGCACGATATATCAATATATATATATATATATATATATATATATATATGTGTGTGTGTGATATTTTTTCAATTATAAAATAATATAACACGACAAAAACTCATAACTCAAAGTTTCACGCTATCGATGTTTATAGTTGAGCTACTATTTTCGTGTAAAGGATACTATAAATATTTTACGGAATTAAAACCGCTTTCAGTATCAAATTATATATATATATATATATATATATATATATATATATATATATATATAATATTAAAGATAATGTATATATAATATATTATATGAAATATAATTTCAGTGTCATATATATATATGTGTGTGTGTGTGTGTGTGTGTGTGTGTGTGTGTGTGTGTGTGTGTGTGTGTGTGTGATATTTTTTCAATTATAAAATAATATAAAACGACAAAAACTCATAACTCAAAGTTTCACGCTATCGATATTTATAGTTGAGCTAGTATTTTCGTGTAAAGGATACAATAAATATTTTACGGGATTAAAACCGCTTTCAGTATCAAATTATATATATATATATATATATATAAATATAATATTAAAGATAATGTATATATAATATATTATATGAAATATAATTTCAGTGTCATATATATATATGTGTGTGTGTGTGTGTGTGTGTGTGTGTGAGGGAGAGAGAGAGATGGGGAGAGAGAGAAGGAGAGACAATGTGTGACAATATCAACAACAATGCAGAAATAGTTTTAGCGGACATTGGCATGATGGTTAGAGTGTTCGCCATTGGCCAGGGAAATATGGGTTCAATCATAGGTCGAGTCATATCAAAGACTCAAAAAATGGCACTTGATACCGCCTTGCTTAACTCTCAGCATTATAAGGTACTGCTCAATAGTAAAGTCGAGCAATCCAGGGAAAGGTGTAGCGCCCTTCCCTACATTTTCGTGTAGTAGCAATCGAAAACGGAGCCTTCGAGTCACCCTCGACTACGTTCGCCAACTTTACTTAATTTTGCCCTGAGCGCTAATTGGGAAGTAAAGTATACGCAAATATAATTTCGACTCAAAGTTTCACGCCTAATATAAATGAAGATCTACTAAAACTATTGCTCTGTCTGTTGCATAGGTAAAAATGTTCATATACTCATTCGTTTACTCTCCTGACATGTGTGTGTGTGTGTGTGTGTGTGTGTGTGTGTGTGTGTGTGTGTGTGTGTGCTATAGTATGAAAAACTTAAAAGATTTCAGAGAAGCAAAACATAACGACTTTTACGGTCTGGTGATTACACCTAGATCGTAAACGAACAAAGTAAATTAAATTTGATTAAATTCAAGTTCCGACGTGAGTCAATCAACTTTCTAAAAGACATAATGCTTTATGAACTGTCAATTTGAAAATTAGTTCAAATCGGTTCATTGAGCTTGAAATCTATGATTTGACGAAAATGGATTAATCTTTAAATTATTCGCACGCACTCCTGTCTGCATAAATATGAACTCATAATAAACATATGCGATTGAGTTGTACGAAGGCTGATGTTGCCAGCCATAAGACACAGGCATACACTAATGTAAGGATGCATAGATTCATGTATAAGTTCTTGTATGTGTACATCTTCGTTGGCGCTACAGAAATAAATACTAACACTGTCGCCATTTACTAAGCCTATAGTTTAGTTTTACATCAGGACAGATTTAGGGCACACCCGATAAGAATCGAATCCAATAATGATAATCTGCTTGTCTATTTATATTTACAACAAATAAGCAAACAAAAAAAATCACAATGGGTTATGTATTAATAATCTTGCTTTGTTTTTGTTTTGTTTGTTTTGTGTGTGTGTGTGTGTGTGTGTGTGTGTGTGTGTGTGTGTGTGTGTGTGTGTGTGTCTTTGGGAGGGATGGAACGATGAAGAAGGATTTCCGGCACATATATCCTGCTTTTTAAGGCATGTATAACTTCAGAGTTTTAACAATAATGTGCACGATATATCAATATATATATATATATATGTGTGTGTGTGTGTGTGTGTGTGTGTGTGTGTGTGTGTGTGTGTGTGATATATCAATATCCAACATTATTAACCAGGATATATCAATATCCAACATTATTAACCATGAATAAGTAAACACTATCAATTTTTAACAAAAAGTTAGTTTTCTTCTAAAATTAAGATTCCATTATCATATTTGTAAGTAACCCATTGGCCTAGTGGGTAGAGTGTTCGCCAATGATCCAGGACACCTGGGTTCAATCCCAGGTCGATTCATACCAAAGACTTTAAAAATGGTACTTGATACCTCCTTGCTTAACACTCAGCATTATAAGGTACTCATCAAGGGCAAAGTGGAGCAATCCAGGGAAAGGAGTAGCGCCCTCCCTACACATCGGTGTAGTAGCTATTGAAAAGGGAGCCTTCTGGTCGCCCTCAACTACGGTCTTCAACAACTTATCTTATTTGTAGGTTATGCCTCCTTGGGTATCAACCATTTTTACGCTTTTCTCACTACAATCTTGAAAATAAAATAAAATAGATAAAAAAAGATATTGTTCCTTTGTTTAATGATAAATCAAGTTTTATGGTTTATTTAATGCTGAAACCATTCTCGCCGAAGAACGGCTGTGGTACTTTGGAACTCGAAACTGTGGGAATGAGGAAGTTCCTCATACCTTCCCCAATCGTTATAGTCCGAAAATGAATAGAATTGCGTGAATTCGAACTCGCTTACTACGATACAGCGGTCCAGCACACCGCAGGTAAATTCTTTACACGCTTTATTTATATATATATATATATATATATATATATATATATATATGAGTAAGGTATGAGGTTTAATCTGACAGATATGTTGTATAAAGAAAACGTAAAGAAAAATACATATAAATCGATGAGAAATAATTTATTACTAAAATACTGAATAATTTCCACCGACACGTTTTGACATGGATTATTTAAGATATGAAACAACGAAATATTCAGGTAGAAAGTTTTTTTTGTCATCTTCCATGTGGGAATTATGAATTTAAAATAGCGGTTTGAACGAATACAGAAAAACAATCGAAAAATCTTCGAAAGGTTACGTCATGAACCATGTCGAAATACGTTGGTGGAACTAATTAATATTTCAGTAATACATCTATTTCTCCTCCATTTATATGTATTTTCCTTTCTGTTTTCTTTATCATATTTACCCAACCCCTCCGCTCGGGCAGGATATGACACAAGGCCAATTTTTAAGCGGAGTTTAACAGGTTTGAATTCAGAGTTGTCCTTCTCCTAGACTAGTTGCCTTACCAAGACTGAAGAACCTAGTCTGCCCTACTATTTACCCATAGCTGGAGGGAGAATAATGGGATTCATACATTTCTCAAGGGTATTAGTGCAATGTGAAATGCAATCAGTCCCGTCCAGGTTTTGAACTCATGTCGTCGTGTCCATTTCCTACGACGATAACCGTTACACCATGGGCACCTCCTTTTTTTTCTGTTTTCTTTATCATCATGTCGCATCATTTCTTTACCATCATGTCGCATCATTTCTTTATCATCATGTCGCATCATTTCTTTACCATCATGTCGCATCATTTCTTTATCATCATGTCGCATCATTTCTTTACCATCATGTCGCATCATTTCTTTATCATCATGTCGCATCATTTCTTTACCATCATGTCGCACTAGTAGCACAGATATCCGTGACCCTCTCTCGCCACCCTTCCCTATCGTTCATCGCCCTAGGCAGGTCTTCAGGACAACATCCCGTATCCTCACATAGCTGCTGAATATACGTTCGTGCTGGTCGTCCTGCTTTTGCACGGCCATGTGTGGGGGTCCATAAGAGTAAATCACTTATGAATTCGTCCCTGCTTCTCCAGCAGTGTCCTGCATGTCTGCTTCGTCTAACTTAAATAGTTTTCGTGATAGGAGGCAGGTGGCCGTACAGTTGGTGTCTTGTGGGGTGTTGCTGCAAGGACTTGTTCCAGATTGCACGCAGCATTCTTGTGTAATTGCCGTCTAGCTTCTTCTCCTGCCGTTTTGTTAGCGTCCATGTAGTGCACCCATATAGCAGTATCGATGTGACCGCTGCCTGGAAGAAACTGTGATTCATTTTATCTGTTAGATCAAATTTCCATATAATCGATAGCCTATTGATAGCTGTCCATGCTTTCGTTAACCTCGTTTCGATGTCCTTTTCGGTTTTCTTTATACAACATATATATGTATATATGTATGTCTTCTTAACTTCTTTTTTCTTACCATTATTTCTGAAATCATCTAATTCAATCTTAAAACTTTTTATACTGTTGTTGTTTTTGATCTGATGAGGCAATTTTTTACCAATAATATATCTCTTTAATTGCCAAATAATCCTGTCGGTTAATAGACTTAATTTTTTAATCTGCCTTGATGGATATTTTCCAGTTCGATTTTTAAAAATATCTATCATAATTAGATGTGATTGCTTCAAGTGGAACATAATACAAACGAAACGAATATTATTAGGTATTATGTATAACCAAACTACAGCTTTGAAACTCTATAAGAAAAAAATTGAGTTTGATTTGAAAATATACATACAATGGAACATTTTTGTTTGAGGTGTACTCATTTCTGGGCAACTATATTTTCCTATTTTTTTTTTTTTTTTTGGTCGTGATTTTTTTCCTTGTTAATTCGTAAATTCTGTTACTATTAGAGTGTAATATCTGTGTTCTGTCTTGGATGAAAATATTACTGGCAAGGACATTTGTCTAGTATTCAAATGTATTATGTTCTTCCTCTTCCAATTTTTTTATTCGAATTGTACTAGACGAATATATATCAGTTGAACTTGCGTTTAAAGAGTTCACTCATGGTTTATCAACATCCTAATTCAGTATAAAGGGAGGATCGTAGTAATCTAACCACTCTGTGGCAATGGACATGATATCTGTGAAATTTCTAAACTTGCTTTCCTCTCCACATGTGTACCTACTCCCTTCATCATCATCATCATCATGTCGTGCCGTTAACACAGATATCCCTGACCCTCTCTCGCCACTTCTCCCTATCGTTCATCGCCTCTGGCAGGTCTTCTGGGCTACATCCCGTATCCTCACACAGCTGCTGAATGTACGTTCGAGCTGGTCATCCTGCTTTTGCCCGGCCATATGTGGAACTTGTGGGACCTATAAGCCTAGCCACTGTTGATCCTTGGCTTTTTTTATACGACTGTTTGCACGAAGAAATGTAATCTTCTTCGGCAGGAATTGAACTCGGTTTGCAGGGTTCCATTTTTTAGGGGTAACTATTAAGTCACTTTAAGTCATTTGCCTATCGTGTGCGTATTTCATGCGTATTTATGTTTTATAACTGTTTCACCAGTGTTAAAAGGAAGTTTTTAAACTATTTTCTTTTTCTTTTAAAACTGAATCCTATTTATTAATATAGAAAAATGCCCCACGCATATTTTTTAAGCTAACACACAAATATATATAGTGTTCGCCAATCGCTCGGGAGACCAGGGTTCAGTGCTACGATGTGTTATACCAAAGACTTTAAAAAAGGGTACTTGGTATCTCCTTGCTTAACACTCAGCATTATAAGGTACATATCCAAGGTAAAATAGAGCAATCCAGGGGAAGTAGCACCTTACCCTACACCTCGGTGTTGTAGCTATTGAAAAGGGAGCCTTCGGGTCGCCTTTGACTACGGTCCCCAATTTTACTATATATATATATAGTACCGTACAAAATTCTTCGGACACTTAAAAGTATTGTTAATTTCTACAAATTGCCAACTTGTAGGTCGATATTTCGTTTTGTGTTTTTTACAGATAAATCATTGGCTCGGTTGAAGTCATTTCTATGCCTAATCATTATATTTTGTAGTAGGGGTTCTAAACGAAAGGGGAAGAATTGAAACCACTTCCAAAAAACGACCGCGCAAAAGTTTTCAGCCACCTTTCGTAAACCAATCAAGATACAGTGTTTTTATAACAGAAAAATATCTGTATTGAAAGTTTATAACATAATGTTCATTTGAAGATGTTACTGTATATTGTTTACATTTCGCGTGGCTTCTCTTAGCTTGAATAATTATTTCAAAGCCCCTGGGAAGAGATGCATACAAATCTTTCACTATTTTCACACATATGAGATGCCATCCTCTGCGGCTGAACTCCCATAACTCTTCAAGATAGCGTGGATTCTTCTTACGAACTTTTCTCTTTAGTTCTGTCTCCATTTGGTCGATGATATTTAAGCCCGGATTCTAAGGCGTACACACACACACACACACACACACACACACACACACATATATATATATATATATATATATATATATATACAAGAGACATATATTGCTTTGCCCAGTCGGCTGGGGCTGTAGAACACACCGACTGCACCTCTGCAGAGGAGTAAGACGCCCCATGAGTGTCCTCGATATAGCACTAAACAATCTGATGGTGAGGTTCCAGTGATGCTGGGGCTTTGAGGAATGCGGAGTACCCCTTCATTGCCATTGCTCCCAGGTCCACTCTGGCCCGAAATGCAAGCACCTGATAGGGCTCTATCTATGGGTTAAATAGAATTAACTGCATCTTTTTGCTAAACTGAATTGTTTGAAAAAAAACTGTTTGACTAACCTGAATTGCTTGAAATAGAAATGTTTTTGACAAATACACTGTGTACTTACATTTAAATTGCGTGCTTATGCTAAACTGAATTGTCTGAAATGGAGCTGTTTTTGACATTCAAACTCTACTGAATTGTTTAATATAGAACTGTTTTGACATTTAACTGTGTGTAAAAAAAATCTGTACTTATACTAAACTGAATTAGCTGAATTAGGATTGTTTGAATAAACTGAATAGCTTGAAATAGAAACGTTTTTGACAATTAAATTGTGTACTCACGATAAACTGAACTGTTTGAAATAAAACTGATTATTTGCATAAAAATGGATTTGGCGTTAAATAACCATATACCATAAAAATTCCACCAACCAACCAACCAACCAACCAACATATATTACTCGAGAGTTATCATTACAAGGAGAGATTTGAACAAGAGAAAAAAAATGAAAAATACATGTTAGCACTAATCTTCAAAACCACACTTAAAAAAAATAGCAAAATGAAAAACAAAATCTTCAAGGGAAAATAAAATAAATCATAAAATGAAAAGATAAACGAAGAATCGTATAATATCATTGCCATCGCAAGTGAAAGGATTTACTCAAGCAAAAAATAAATTTCAAATATTTGAAATCATACTGGACTATACAGATATTCAAAGTAGCAACTTTGAAATTATTACTCGACAGATGAAAGGTCAATGTAAATATTACTGATATGAAAAGACAGTAGAAAAAAAACAAACGAAAATCCTGACCATACTTCAATAGTCTGAGCTTTTCACAATTTTGAATATTTTTTCTCTATGCAACATACTGTTCTTTAAAGAAATGCAACGAAACGTTGAAGTATTTGTTTGTTTATTTGTTTGCTTTTATTAAGGAGATTTTTACGGAAAATTATGCAAAAAAATGTTTTAGAAAAAAAAACAAACGCATTGAAATTTACTTGTATTTAAAAAAAATAATATCTTTATTTTTAATATTGGAGATGACAAATGAAAAAAATACAAGACAGGTCTAAAATATATCTATCTCCCTAACTCCAGGATGTGACACAAAGTCACCCTTTAAGGGATTAGAATAAAACTTATCAATACATATGTAAAATTATACGCTTCTCCTTGTCGTCAAGAATGTTTGTTGCCTGTGCAATATTGTGTTGTTTAAGAGACTTCAAAGAAATGATGAAATATTTGCTTGTTTTTTATTAGTTTTTTCGACGATAAATTATAAAGATTATCTTTAAAAAATAATGAAAACCATAAATGCATAGACCTGAATTTAAAAAACAATAACTTCTTAATCTTAAATTTAAAAAGGACTAATAACTGTGGAAAACGCTTCGAAAGTAAAGTTACAACACTAGAAAATGAAAATTTGCCTAGGAGCGTCCTTGTGGTGTAATGGTTAAAGCTGGACTGCGGAATCGTAGTACGCGTGTTCGAATTCCAGTCACGCTATTACGTTCACTTTTGAATAAATACCCTTGGGAAAGGTATGGATCCCATTATTCTCCTTAAATAGCATCAATGCTATTCTTCTCGAAGGATAGCTATGCCATTAAATAACCTACGTAGGTTGATATGCTATTAACCAAAGAAACCAAACCAAAATGTAACGCTAATGAGGGTAACATTTCACACGCAAATATGAAAAAAGGTGTTACATTCGTGAACCAAATGAATAGATGTTACATTTTCCGAAGCACAGGACGAACTCATGATGTTTGTATACGAAAATTTATTATCGCAACTGCAACATTACACAGTAGTCAACAAAACAAGAGAGATAGATTGAAAGATATGAATTGTTACTTAGAAACACTGACAGTTTCATTAGTGGTAGACGAAACACCGAATCCATTTCTTCTCTGGACCCGAAACTGCTCGACACAAAGTTAACAGATGACTGCTGGTTCTCTGACTAACTAAGATTCAAACCATTTTATAATCTTTCTCTTAAAAATAATATTTCTCTTAATTTCTAAAAACTTTCCATGAAAAAGTCATCGCTAAATCAGCCGACGTATAAACCAAAGTTGATCTTTGTTACTCTGACCACAAAACAAACCTTTATTATGACAGGGCTAACGTCCAATCGACCAAAAGTCCACCTGCCTGACCTTTTCAATGCAAAAGTACACTTTAGATGTTAAACTCGAAGTTTTTACCTAACTCACAATTCATCACTAAAATAAAACGATTAAATAATATAGTTAATTGCAATACGTGATTATATTACACCTGCGCCCCAAGCAGTTCGATTTAGGGATACCATAGCTTAGAGTAAAGTTTTTAAAGCATTTCACTGAGAAATAATAAGAAGTCTACGAAAATAACTTACTTTTTGTTGGATTCGATGTTTTGTTCTCGGAAGATACTTATGTATTGACCAAACCCCTCCGCCACAATCAGGTCAATTTTTAAGCAGATTAAAACTGGTTTGAATTCATCGGTCTCCTTCTTTTAGACTGGTTGCCTTAAGAAGATTAAAGAACCAAATGTGTTCTCTCCTGGGCGTTTTCCGTAGCTGGAAGAGAAGAAATGGATTCATGCCTTTCCCAAGGACAAGAAGCCGATATGAAATTCAAACAGGCTCGTCCAGAATTCGAACTCAGGTCACCGATTCCAGTTCATATGACTATAACCGTTACTCTGATTTTTGTAATTTTTATATATATATATATATATATAGAGAGAGAGAGAGAGAGACCGGGTATTTAAAAGATATATATATATATAGTTTGATACACTGAACTTGAAAAAAACAAGTGTTTTTGAGTTTAACTAGCCTTTACAATCGCCGGGTTCTACCTTTTTAAATAAATATAATATTTTGAATAGAAATATCGAATTATGGCCACAAATAATGAAAAGAATCGTTGATCAAAGGCAGTTTATATATAAATGATACCGAATTCTTTTACTTAAAATTGAAAGAATAGGTTAGGTTTTAGCGGTTGAAATTTATCTTTACAAATAAAGCAAAAAGAAGCAAAGTTCGCAACTGTTGACGAGGGCAACCAGAAGGCTCCCTTTTCAATAGCCACTACACTGAGGTGCAGGGTAAAGGCGCTATTCGTTTCCGTGGATTGCTCCACTTTACCCTTGATACATACCTTATATTGCTGAGTGCTAAGCAATGAGGTATCTAGTTGCATTTCTAAAGTCTTTGGTATGACGTGACCTGGGATTGAACCCAGGTCTCCCGGACCATAGGCGAACACTCTACCCACTAGGCTAATGAGGATATGAATCGTAACATACATATGCCTGTATACAATGCTATTTCAAGCTTACTTTAAATCAATGGAAATTTAAAATCCTTTTAATGCGTCAGTCAGACGGGGTAATCTCGCTTAATAGTAGTCATAGTTTGCAATAAAATGGACGTCGGATTGCTACAGGATTTGTTACTGATTGTCAGTGATAGAAACGCCATGAAAGAACGATACCTGCTGACAGAGAAACATCACAAGAAAACGCCCACGCAATGCACCGGCTGTCTATTCAAAATATCACGCTTAATTCCTTGGAATTATCCTTTAGAAAAAAGGAGATCGTATCTCTGTGTAAACGGTGGGTTTTAAATTTGGAGACGCTAGTAAATAATTGGAAAGGTAATTTTAAACTTAAACTAGCTTATATGCAAACAGTAAATTAAGAAAGGAGAACCAGGCATCGTTTGTGTAATAATCATTTTGTTATGTTAGTCTAGGTCTGCGTAGATTAACGGTTATCATCGCAAGAAATGGACTCAACGATCTGTGTTCAAACCGTGAACGAAGCTGTATGTTTCACTTCGCTCAAATACTTTTGAGAAAGCCATCAATTTCTTCTCTTCCCAGCTATAGGCAAATAGTAGGACAGACTTTACTCTATGACTTTGGTAATACAACCAGTCTGGGAAAAGAAAAATGTAATTCAAACCAGCTTTACTCCGAATTCAAAGAATTCCAGCTTTATATATACCTATTAAAACAATACCTCAACCATTTAGCAGGATGCGACAAAAGATCAATTTTAAAGCGAAGTCTAACAGATTTTTCTTTAATTTCCCTTCTCCTAGATTGATTACCTTACCATTGTTAAAGAAATTAGTCTTCCTACTATTTAACCATGGTTGGAGGGAGGAGAGTTGGATACATACCTTTCCCCAGGGGTATTAGTGCTATGGAGAAATGAATACAGCCTTGTCCAGGATTTGAACTGTTATCACCGTTTCCATTTCCAACGACACTAATCATTACACTATGAGTGCCTCAAGATTTATATAAATATATGTTAGCATGAACATATATGAGTGCATTACTCTGTGTGTCTGAGTGAGTATAGATGTAGTGAGTGGCATAACTTTTAGCAGCGAAGAAAATGGACTTGATGAGACGAGTTCAAATCTCTGAACGAGGCTGTCTCCGTTTTACAACGCTCTAATATCTTTTAAAAAGCCATCACTCTATCTCTTCTCTCCTTATATATGGATAAATAGTCGGGTAGATGCAAATGTTGTATATTGACCTTTGATAGAGCTGTCAATCAGGAATTTCTGGGACAGGCTGTCGCAGCTAGGTAAACAAAGATTTGGTTTCTTTCTTTTCTGGCATATCAACCTTCTTAGGCTATTAAATGCCAAAGCCACCCTTCTAGAAGAACAGTAATTGGTATAATTGTTATCGTCGTAGGAATTGGACACGGCGACGCGAGTTCAAATCCTGGACGAGACTGATTGCATTTCACATTGCACTAATACCCTTGGGAAAGGTATGAATTCAATTATTCTCACTCCAGCTATGGGTAAATAGTAGGACAGACTATGTTCTTCAGCCTTGGTGAGGCAACTAGTCTAGGAGAAGGAAAACTCTGAATTCAAACCTGTTAAACTCCGCTAAAAAATTGACCTTGTGTCATATCCTGCCCGAGCGGAGGGATTGGGTAAATATGGTTATTGTACTATATAACCCATAGATGGGAGGATAGGAGTGTCAAACCTTTCCCAAGGGTATTTGTCCGAATATTCGCGTAATAGCACAAGTTGAGTTCGAACTAGCTTGCCATGATTCCGTAGTCCAGCGCTTCAAGCATCATACCCCGATCGAGAAGCGAAAGAGCTATGTGGTGCACTGAATATGGAATCAACGTGGTTATGGGTTAATATAATAGTCCTCCTGCAGTCTGTGTCTGCGTCTCTTCGTGTCCCTGTCGCTGCCTCTCTCCTGCACGCCTAAACCCAGTTTCCACCATTTCGGGAAATAAAGAGACGTGCATATTTTTGTAAAGAAAGTGTTATGTCTTTTCATTATGCTCATTCATTCCTTTTATCCATTTAGCTGGGGCTGTAAAATACACCGACTGCTTCTCTGCTGAAGGGTAGGAACCCCCTTTAACGAGTGTCCTAATAACGACACTAAATAATATGTTAGTAAGGCTGGAGCTTTGTGGAATGCGAAGTGCCCCTTCATTACTATCGCTCCCAGGTCCATTTTGGCCCAGTGTGGTAGCTCCTGATAGGGTCCTATCTATGGGTCAAATAGAACTAAACAGTGTGCCTACGCTAAACTGAATTGTTTGAAATTGAACTGTTTTTCACATTGAAACTGTGTACCTATGCTAAACTGAATTGCTTGAACTAAAACTGTTTTCACATTTAACTGTGTGTAAGCAAAAAACTCTACTTATACTAAACTGAATTGTTTGAAATAGAACTTTTCCTGTTTAAAAATTGATTTGGTACTAAATAACCTACAATATTTGAGTGCCATAAAACCAAACCAAACCATTCATTCCTTATTCATGTTATACAACACAAAGAGTCTCGTCCAGTGGCTAACTCGGGTCGCCGTCTCCATTTCCTTCAATCATAACTGTTACATTAAGGGCGTCTCCCTAGAAAAAAAAAGTGATTTATTTTGTTTTTCAGACTGGTAACGTCGACTGACAAACCAGCTGATCAATGATAAATTTGAAAACGTCTGACACCAATTAGTTTATGTCTGTCTCTTAGAATTCCCATTCAACTGAATAATCTTGGAAAAATGATCGTGCTTGTGCTTGGTGTTGTGTGTCAAGAAAATAAAACGCAGGGAAATATTCTCTCCAAGAATAAACATTTAACCAATCAACACAGACTTAATAAGAATAAACATTTAACCAATCGGTGCAAGAATCAACACAGCTTTAATACGAATAAACATTTAACCAATCGGTGCAAGAATCAACACAGCTTTAATACGAATAAACATTTAACCAATCGGTGCAAGAATCAACACAGCTTTAATACGAATAAACATTTAACCAATCGGTGCAAGAATCAACACAGCCCTAATAAGAATAAACATTTAACCAATTGGTGCAAAAATAAATATTTAACCAAACACAGTCTAATGGAAGATCAAGCTCTCTACGGACACTGTCTCTTAAGCGGGGTCGGCAATATGCTGACTGTATCCTATGAACATCCACCCCCACCAAAAAAGGTGTGTCTTTGGTATGATACTAAACTGCAGCAGATGGTGAAGCTCCAATTCTCCATTGCTTTGTGGAATGTGGAGTAACCCTTCAGTGTAATTACTCCCAGGTCTATTTTGACCCGTAGTGGTAGTATGTGTTAAGGTCCAAACTATGGTACGAGTAGAATTGTCCAATAATTTACTAAAGATTATTTATATAATTGGTAATTTGAAACCATATGGCTTTGTGTGAATTATTCATATTGCGGAAGAATACTTTATAGATTTAATTAATAATGTTAAATAGCAATACTTGAAAACATTTAACTGTATAAAAACAACTACTTAAAATGAATAGAATTATTAGAGTTAGAAAGAAATAGTTCAAACCATTTAACTGTAATATATATATATATATATATATATACGAGGATTATTAAATGAGTTTCCAAACTTTTTTTTTGTATGAGCACTTTTATTGATAGTACACACATGAAACTCTAGTCCCCTTCGAAGTAATCTCCTCCGGCTGCAATGCACTTGTTGTACCGTTCCAACAACTTCTGGAAGGCCCCATGGAAGTCCTCTTATGTGAGCGTGTCAATGACCTTCGTCACAGCCACTTTCATCTCCTCAATTGTCTCATAACGACAGCCTCTGAGCTTAAAGAATAACCAAAAGTCACAGGAAGCAAGGGCTGAACTATAGGGAGGGTGAGGAGCTGTCTTGATGCTTATCTTGGTCAAATAGTCTGTGACAAGGATGGAGCTGTTGACTGGTACATTGTCATGGTGGAAATGCCACTGAGCCGATTTGAAGAGTGCTGGCCTCTTCCCTAGGAATCTCTTCCGGAACTCCCTTAAAACCTCAACATAGTAACCCTAACCCGAACCCTCTGGCCAATCAACTTTGGTGTATTGACTTCCTTACTCCTTCCACACCTCTCATCATCCTTCACAGACTCCCTGCCTTCCTTGAATCTCTTATGCCACGCAAAAACTGATGATCGATTCATGCAAGATGCTCCAAACGCAGTGTGAAGCATTCCATATGTGTTTGTGTCATTTTTTCCAAGTTTAAAACAGAATTTTATTGCATATCGTTCTTCTAAAGTGTCAGATTGCCTTTTCGAAATTCACCAGCTGTGACAATCAGGCTTTAGTAGGGTGTATTCCAATTCCTGTTGTTGCTGTTCATTTGAACCTGAAATCCTAAAAGTTGCTCAGTCATCTCATAAGATGTATTTTCAAGAGTCTACAACAATTTTAAATGCCCATACGAAAAGAGTCTGGAAACTTATCGTATGCACCCCGTATCTATTCGTTGAATGAAAACTATTTTCTGGCATCCAAGTATTTGGACAGACCATTTTTTAATCTCTGCTATCACGAACACAACATGATATTTGTTAGTCATGGATAGATTTTTCAGGATACTTTATTTTGGCATTACAGCCATTTAGTTTGACATGATTGGGTTTTTTTATATATAAACGAATGTATAGTATTTACTGCCAAATCGGAATAATCGAATTCCAACTCCAGTCGCGTTATTGGCGTTCATTTTCGGACTTTTGTTCCTGAACTCCCTCATATCTCCCAGATATGGCTTAAATATTATGACGTAAGAATAAACTTTTGAAATTTTTCGAAGATAAAGAGTGTATCCACTCGGCAAATCATAAGATTAGGATCTGTATGAATCTGGCCTTCCATTGCAAAAGAGACTGGTAGTCAATATCCAGGACATCATGACACACATGTAATAATCTGGATGAATCTGGATGAATCTGGCCATCCACTCCAAAAGAGACTAGTAAACAATATCCAGGACATCATGACACACAGGTAGTAATTTGGATGAGTCTGGATGAATCTGGCCTTCCATTGCAAAAGAGACTGGTAGTCAATATCCAGGACATCATGACACACAGGTAATAATTATATTTGACCCTAATGAACATGTAACTTAACTTTTGGGTATCCAAGTGTCTATTTTCTGATCCCTTTCATCGTAAATACCTGACAAACCAACGCATGGCTAGTTTTTTGGTTGACTGGAATTCTATGGCATAGAAACATTTGTGGGTTATTTAATATCAAATCGTATTTATATATATCTATATATATGAAAATGTATTGAGCTGAAAAACCACAAGGTCATCAGAGGATGATTTTATTTGTAGACACACGTTTTCGTTTTTAGACATTCATCAGATCAGGGTGTGTAAGTTTCTAACTTACAAACGTTTTCTAACTTACACGCCCTGATGACGGTTTAAAAACCGAAACGTTTATCAATGGCAAATATATCTATACATTTTTATACTGTCGGATTTATTTCTAATTTTTCAATATATATATGTGTGTGTTTGCATGCGCGTGCGCGTGTGTTTGTATCAACGAATAATATGTGGGTAACGTTATTTTTAAATTAATCGTTAGAGATCGTTTGTTTCCTCACGACCAAACGGTTTCAAGTATTCCTATCTAACACTAATAATTCCATTTATTATTAGTTATTTGCTTTTATACAGTTAAATTGTTACAAGTATTACTATTTAACATTGTTAATTATATCTATCAAGTATTCTTCTGTAATATGAATAATTTACGCAAAGCTATATTGTTTCAAATCACCATTAATCATATTCTCTGTGGATTAAAAAAGAAATAAAATAATAAAATAAATAAATGCAAAAAGTAACGTTTTCCTGGTAGGCATCTGACAGGAAGCGAAATCTGCGTATGCTTAAAAAGAGGGGCTTCCTGACGCCAAAGAGAAATTCTTCCGTATTAAGTATTTACTACTTCGACTGGAGAGACCTGTTTCTTTCGCCTACAAGTAGGTAGCGCACATGCTCGTTAAGTCCTGAGCCTTAGGTGTAGGTTGTGTCAGATACGAATTTCAGCCTCTGCTAAACATAGCCCTATAAACACGAAGAAACCTCTAACTTTTAATTGCCGAAAATAATTCTATAACCTCCTCAATCCGTTGTCTGGGGAAAACCTGACTATTTCTACTGGTTCAGGAAAACATTCCAATACGACAGAATAGTTGTAAACCCCAAAATAATGTTTGAGTATAAAGATATCCTTGCCTTTTTCCTTCCGTCCTTGATTTTCAGAGAGCTTACATAGACAAAAAGAAGA
This sequence comes from Sepioteuthis lessoniana, assembly GCA_963585895.1. Taxonomy (NCBI): domain Eukaryota; kingdom Metazoa; phylum Mollusca; class Cephalopoda; order Myopsida; family Loliginidae; genus Sepioteuthis; species Sepioteuthis lessoniana. The sequence continues at coordinate 36,114,411 of OY757910.1, read as the reverse complement.
CAAGTGTGGTAAGAAGAAGAAAAAGGAGTCAGATACGAACCTCAAAATATCCGAAAAAAAAAACAACATTGACAACATACCACATGCAAACCCTTCTTGTACCCTATATTTCCTTAGTAAATGATTGGACATTCTATTCAAACCATACATGGGACCCTTAAAGGTACCATCACTCCAGGCCAGAGTGGACCTTAAAGGAATGTCAATTACTACACATTCCCCAAAGCTCCGGGACTGGAACCTCATCGTCAGCTAGAGTTTATCGTCATACCAGGACACTCGTTGAGGGTTGGTCTTATACCTCAACAAAGGTGTTGTCAGCGTAATCTAGAGTTCTACCCTGTCGGTCGGGATCCCTACGAAGATTATTCTTTGGCGTATGTGGGTATCATTATCACTATTTATTTTTAACCATATAATTGCCTGCAAAAGAAAAAAAGAATTTTAATTCTATATTAAATTGCCCGACAAGGGTTACCATGTCGTGAAACCGAGAAATTTTTTTTCCAAAGCCTGGATACTGGACATTTGTGCATACTTCTAAAATATCATATCTTTTCTTGGGTTGTTTGGTTTTGTTTTATTAATTTTTTATTTTTTTAATTTTTTTTTTTTTTTGTTTAATCGCATATCAACCATTGGGGTTTATTTAATGCCAGATCTGTCCTTGTTGAACAGGGGCGGGCGAACTGCAGCCTGCGGGTTGAATTCAGCCTGCTGCACTGTTCTGGGTGGCCTGCGAGAGCCTCTAAAAATAGAGAAAAATAGAAAATAATCACTTGCACTTCAATCGAGACGGAATCATTTTGATTTTAAAAGATTCGGCTCTTTGATAATTCATAACCGAGTGACGCAGCCCTTCCACCAGAATGTCTGCCCACCCCTGTTAAGAAAATTCCAACCTTTTTGAAAGGTATTAGTAAAAAAAAAAAAAAAAGAACGTAAGATCGTGACTGAGGATCGAACTCGTTAACTAATACGTTGCAGTCCAGCCCACTAACCACTACAATACGAGGACTCTCTTCTCCTGGGTTGTCGTCACGTCTCCAAGTCACATTTTCTCTGCTGTGATTATTCAGAAGACAATATTTCCACACCACAAGAGTCAAGTAGTGTTTGTTTTGTTTTGTTTTATTTTATTTTTGTTGTCATTCTTTTGTTTTGCGTATGGGGGCGTGGAGAATTTCTTACTAATCGATTTTCAAGATTGATTGTTGCTCTGATTTTTAATATAAACAACTTGGCTTTAAAAGGCCATTATTCTGAGAAAAGAAATAAAAGTTGCTGTCTGATCAGTCACTGACATAAAGACTAAATCAAAAAAACGTTCCTCATGAGAGAAAAAAGAGAGAACAGGTCGAAGCGTTTGATATTTGGCAAAAGGCACCAAATTTCTTTCTTCTTTTTTCTTTTCTTTTTTTTTTATTTGATTTCCTATCATTTTGCTGTCCTCTTTTCTTTTTTTTTCTTTTTTCTCATTGTGATCTTTTTCTTTTCTTTCTTTTTTCAGGTTTTTTTTCTTTTTTCACTCCAAGTTTTTATTGGGTTTTTTGCCTTCTTTTCCTTTCTTTTTTTCTCTTTTGGTTTCCTCTCGTTTTACCGTCTTCTTTTCTTTTCCTTTATCTTTTTAATTCTTATTTACTTTTTCCTTTCTTTCTTTTCCTTTTTCTTTTTCTTTTTTTTCTTTTCTTTTTTACTTCAAGTTTTTTTCCTTCTTTTCTTTTCTTTCTCTTTCCTTTTTCTTTTTTTCTTTTCTTTTTTACTTCAAGTTTTTTTCCTTCTTTTCTTTTCTTTTCTTTCTCTTTCCTTTTTCTTTTATTTTTACTTCACATTTTCTTTTTCCATTCTTTTTTCTTTTCTTTCTATTTTCTCTTTTTTTACTTTCTTTTTTTTTTTTTTTTTTGTTTTTTCACTTCAAGTTTTTTTTACCTTCTTTCCTTTTCTTTCTTTTTTCATTTTTTTCTCTTTTGATCTTACTTTATTTTAGTGTTTTCTTTACTTTTACTATTTCATTTTCTTTTTCTTTTTCCATTCTTATTTACTTTTTCTTTTCTTTCTTTTTCATTTTTCTTTTTTCTTCTACTTTACTTTTCCCCCTTCAAGTTTTTTTGCCTTCTTTTTTCTTTCTCTTCTTTCCTTTTTCTTTTACTTTTCAATTCGCATTTTCTTTTTCTTTTCTTTCTTTTTTCTTTCTTTTTTCTTTTCTGTCTTTTTTTCTTTATTTTTTCTTTTTCTTTTTAATTTCATATTTTCTGTTTGCGTTCTTTCATTCCTTCTCTTTTCATATCTTTTTTTTATTCTTGTTTTCTTTTTCTTTCTTTTCTTTCTTTTTTCTGTTTGAATTTCTTTTGCCTTCTTTTCTTTTTTCTTTTACAATTCAAGTTTTCTTTTGGTTTCCGGTTCTTTTAAATTCTCATTCTTTTTCTTTTTCTTTTTTCTTTTTTTGCCTTTTTCCCTTCGTCTTTGGTTTTCAGATTTTTTTTTTCTTTTCTCTTTCTGATTTTCTGTCACTTTTCTCTTTTAGTTTTTTTCCTATTCTTTTTAAGAACTTTCTTTTTTCGTCTATGATTTTATGATTTCTTCATCCTTTATTTTTGCTTCCATTTTTTCTTTCTTTCTATTTTCCTTTTTTTTCTTTCCTCTTTTCTTCCTACCTTCTTTTCTTTTTTTCTTTCTATTTTCCCTTTTCTTTCCCTGTCCTTTCTCTGTCACGTTTAGTTTTTCTTTTTCTTTCTATTCCTCTTTTTTCGTTTTAGTCTTTCACTCTTTCTTTTATTTTTTCTTCACTTTTTTTGCCTGATTTTCTTCTTTCTTTTTTTCAAATTAATTACTTCTTTTTTTTCTGTTTCGTTTCCCCCTCTTTCTTTTTCGTTTTATTTCATTGTTTCTTTTGCTTTTCTTTGTCATTTTTCTTTCTTCTCCTTAACATTTTTTTGGGAGTGGGGAGGCTTTTAATTTAGATTTCCCTCCTTTCTTTTTGTTTTGTCGTGTTAAAGATTGCTGACCTCAAACGTATTCTAGAGCGAAAGAAAACACTTATATCAGCTCAAATAGCCGATCTACGTTTTGTCATAAAACATTAATCTTTCTTTGTATTGTTGATACGTGGGCAATGGCTTCAAATGTGGAAGGAAATCATCAATTATTGAGAGACTGATTGATTCTTCGAACTGATTCGGTCATCGTTGTTATGTAAATACATAAATCACGATTTTATGGGTTTTATTTTCTTATCATGTGATTTTGAGTTAGATATCTATGATAAAAATGTTCACAGAACATACAAAGAGAAATATATATATATATATATATATATATATATATATATATATATATATATATATACGATGGTAATTCAAAATGTTCCCAGCATCAAACATATTTTGTATTTGTCGCATACCTTTACAGAGACCATACCTGCACAAAAATTTAGACCGAAGTCTGAATTCGTCTTTCTAGTTTTATATAAGTGTCTGTGTGGAGCTACAATAAAACTATTCAGTTTTAGCTTTTTTTTCTGGGTGAAGTTTATAACTTTTTGAACAACCATATATATATATATGTGTGTGTGTGTGTCTGTGTGCGCGCAATGAGTATGTGTGTGTCTGTGTGTGTTCAAACTTGTTCTCTTATGAAAATATTCATTACTATATTTAATTTATTCCTATTGTCTAAAATCTGCCTTGACTACGTACTTAGAACGTCGATTGTTCTAATGAACTAAAAAAAGGCAAGAAGCAGACGATACCCGCACAAACAATAACAGACGCAGACTACGCAGATGACATAGCGCTTCTGGCAAATACACCAGCCCAAGCCAACTGCATAGTCTTCAGTAGACAGCAGGTTGCATTGGTCTCCATGTGAATGCAGACAAAACGGAGTACATGTGTTTTAATCAAAAAGGAGATATCTCCACACTCAATGGTGGCTCTCTGAAATTAGTGGATAATTCAACTACCTCGGAAGAAGTGTCTCATCTACTGAAAATTATATCAATAAGCGACTAGCGAAGGCATGAACGAATATCGATAGGTTGTCGATCATATGGCAATCCAACCTATGCGATAAAATATCGCAATTTTTTCCAAGCAGCAGTCGCGTCGATTCCACTATATAGATGCACCACATGGACGCTGACTAAGAGTATCGAGAAAAAGCTAGACGGGAATTGCACAAGAATGCTACGAGATGTATTGAATAAATCCTGGAAGCAATATCTCACTAAGCAGCAGTACGGACAACTAATTCCCATCTCTAAACTATCCAAATAAGATGGGCAAGACATGTGGGACACTACTGGAGAAGTAAGAGCGAACTCATAAGCGACGTTCTCCTATAGATCCATTCATACGGACGTGCAAATGTTGGACAACGAACAAGAACCTCTCCACAAGAGTTCTGTACAGACACAGGATGTAGTCTAGAAGACCTGCCGGAAGCGATGGATGACAGAGACGAATGACGAGAGAGAAAATTAGGGAAATCCATGCTTGCTACACATGATGATGATGATGATGATGATGATATCGTTAATTGATTTCATACATATATGTATGCGTGTTTGAATGAGTGTGTATGTGTGTGTGTATTTGTGTGTGTGTATGTTTGTGTTTACTAACCCCGCCACACGAGCGGAATATGATAGAAGGTCAATTTTGAACTCATTTTTCCTTTTCTTCGACCAGTCACCATACCAAGGTTAATGTGCTGTGTCCACCCAACTATTTACTCATAGCTGGATTGAGAATATCTGGATGCATACCTTTCCTAATGGTATTTGTCCTATGTGAAACGCAAACAGTCTTCTTTAGGATTTGAACACAGGTCGCCGAATCCATTTCCTACAACGATTACAATTACACCACATGCACCACTGTGTGTGTGTGTGTGTGTGTGTGTATTTACCAACCCCTCCACACGAGCGAGATGTGACAGATGGTAAGTTTTGAATTCACTTTTTATTTTCCTCGACCGGTCACTATACTAAGGTTAAAGAGCCGAGTCTGCCCTACTATTTACCCATAGCTAGATGGAGAATAGTTGGATACAAACCTTTCCCAATACTATTAGTGCTATGTGAAACGCAAACTCGGATCGCCGTGTCCATTTCCTACGACGAATATATTTACACCACACGCACCTCTAAGTGTGTATGTGTGAGCACACCAAGGGAAAGTTCGCTTACGTTTTTTTTAATTCATTTAAAGGTAAATGAACTAATAAAAGATAAGACGCAAAACATTTTTTATTTAATAGCTGGACATTCTGGCTCATGAAATATTCCTTAAACAATGTACATTACATTATTTTTTAAGGCAATGGAATAAAGTCGTATTTAGGAAAGTTGTAAATGAAGAAATAGTCAATAAGGCGAAATAAAAATAGATTTATAGACACACTTTTGCCTAGTCTGAGATACAGTCTTAATCGAGGTTTTAGGAATGATAAGACTTTTAAACTTACAGCCCTACACCACGAGTACTGGGGCCCAAGTGAGGATAGAAATCACGATTAATGGGTCAAGCATTAAACCTCTACTAGATATCATTTAAACGTAACGGAGTTTAAATTTGGTGTAGTACATGGAGCACATATGGAAGAGTAAATTTATTGCTTAGTAATATAAGTTTACCCAATCCTTCTTCCACTGGCAAAGTGTGACACAAGGTCAATAAGTTTACCAAAACCTTCTTCCAAGGACAGAGTGTGACACAAGGTCAATAAGTTTACCAAAACCTTCTTCCAAGGACAGAGTGTGACACAAGGTCAATAAGTTTATCCAATCCTTCTTCCACGGAAAGATTGTGACACAAAGTCAATAAATTCATTTAATCCTTCTTCCACGGGCAGAGTGTGACACAAGGTCAATAAGTTTATCCAATCCTTCTTCCACGGGAAAAGTGTAACTCAAGGACAATAGGTTTACCCAACCCTTCTTCCATGAGTAGAGTGTGACACAAGGTAAATACGTTTACCCAACCATTTTTCCACGGGCAGAGGATGACACAAGGTCAATAATTTCATGCAATCTTTCATCCACGGGCAGATTGTGACACAAGGTTAAAAAGGTTTACCCAATCCTTCTTCCACGAGCTGAGATTGACACAAAGCCAATAAGGTTACCCAAATCTTCTTCCACGTGCTAAGTGATACATAAAGTTAATAAATTTCTCCTATCATTCTTCCACGGGCCGTGTTTGACAGAAGGTCAATAAGTCTACCCAACCCTTCTTCCACGAGCAGTGTGTGACGAAAGGTCAATAAGTTTACCCAATTATCGTTCCAAGGGCAGAGGAGGGCACAAGGTCATTAAATTTATCCAATCTTTCTTCCTCAGGTAGAGTGTGAGAAAAGGTCAATAAGATTACCCAATCATTCTTCCACGGGTAGAGAGTGACACAAGGTCAATAGGTTTATCCAATCCTTATTCCACAGGCAGAGTGTGACACAAGGTCAATAAGTTTACGCAATTCTTCTTCCACGGGCCAAAAGTGACGCAAGGTCAATAAGTTTTCACAACCCTTCTTCCACGGGCAGAGAGAGACACAAGGTCATTAAGTTTACCCAACCCTTCTTCCACGGGAAGAGTTTGATACAAGCTCAATTTGTAAAGCTTGTCTGAATTAAGATTTTTAATTCCGACTAGACTGGTTGACTAATCAAGTTTAAGGAACCCCGTCCGCTCTACTATTCAACCATACTGGATGAGAGAACTGATGGATTGATGCCTTTTCCAAGGGAATTAGTACGAAGATAAACACAAATAGCTTCGCATTGGATTTGAACTTGATTCACCGATTCCATTTCTTATGACGATCATTATTACACTACATGTACCTCCATTTCTCATTCGGGATCGATTTGACGAAATAACATGAATATTATTACTCTGTAAGGAGGAGTGGAACAAATATCCGACTCCTCGCCGTGGTGTAATTATCAATGCTGTCTTCTTTATCCAAAAATACTAATGTGAGGAAGAAAATCCCATTGCTTTTTGAATAACCTTCTTTTATACTTTTCCACGAGTTCGAATTCAAGCCGTACTACTGCTAAACTTTGGACTAATACCTTTAGAAGATACTTCAACTCCTTTATTCACCTATCTATGGGTTAAAGAGTACTACATCTGTTCCTCTACACCAATAAGAGAACAAATAACAAACACTTGATAAGTCTCTGAATTCTTTAAATTTTAATGTAGTGACCTTTCTTCTAAATAACAGCCAGTAATCTATAATCTATTGATTTTGTATTTTTTGTTTACTTCAGCAAGTTCAGATTCGGACAAGGAACTTTTAATTACTTCCTATAGGGATGCTTTGCTGTTCTACTGTTTGCAACTTTCATATATTGTCATCTTTACAATTGATCATAGATTTTCAATTGGATTCAGATCAGGACTTGATAGTGATCATTCCATTATTTTCTCTCCTGTAAATCTTTTATGCTCAAAGAATTCACAGGTAAGCTTAGATACATGAGAAGGAACAGTGCTATGCATAGATACACTCTTCACTATGAAACTGTGGAACTATGCTCTGTTCCATGCAAAGAATATGTTATCCATAAAATCATAATATTTAGCACTGTTCCGTTTAACTCCTTGATCGTCTTTGAATGGTCGAATAATGATTTGGTCGAAGATTCCGGCCCATATCATCACACTACTGCCTTCTGAATTAGATAGCATCCATTCTTTGGTTCATCCAGAGGGTCTATCAAATGTCACTCGAGATTCTTCCGTGAAAATTACTTAAGAAAAGTCTATAAAGTCAAATTTTAAGAATTCCTTCGTCCAATTTAGATGCTTTATAATATTTGCGTTAGTGAGAGTTGCCTAGGTGATTTTTTGTACAGATTTCACAACACAAAGTATTCTACACCTTTCGTCCTCCCTAACTCCATCAATTTCAGCCTTTCCAATGATATGAGCACTGCTTAAAAATGGTTGTTTCACTATAACGCGCTTTGATTTATGTTTACCTCAAGAAAACAAGTTATTAAAGCCTTTTCGTTCCCTTTGATTTTTCAACTTAGTTATATTTTAAACAGCCTTCTTTATCGTTCGATGATCGCATCAAAGTTCCTTTGATATCTCCAAAATGAACCTTCCCTCACTCAATAACTTTATTTTCAGTTTTTTTCAGCAGTTGTTTGAACCTTCCCTTTTCCCATGTTTCAACATAGATTATGGACAAAATGAAAAAAAGTTTTCGTTAGATTTCAGAGGGCTTTAATATTAGTTTGATTTGCATATTAACTTCATTTTCGTATACTGCAAACATCTGAAAACCTAAATATTAAAAATGACAGATTTGATTAAATATTTTCCTAAGAGTGGATAGGGACGCGTTTAAATTTGACAAATATTGGTTCAGAAATTTTTGAGTTATTGATGTTTCTTTGATTTGGATAATAACTTTCGACCGTGCCTGTAGTGTAGTAGTTATCGTCGTAGGAAATCGACACGAGGCCGCCAGATCAAATCCTGGATGAGGCTGATTGCATTTCACATAGCATTAATACCTTTGGGAAAGGTATGAATCCAACTACTCTCTCTCTCTCTCTCTCTCTCTCAAGCTATGGGTTAATATTAGGGCAGACTAAGCGCTTTAATCTTGATATGGCAACTGGTCTGGAAGAAAAGGAAACTTTAAATTTAAATCAGTTAAACTCCGCCTAAAAATTGACCATGTGTCATATCCTGTCTGTGCAGAGGGTTTGGTAGATGCATGCATAACTTCAGACAGGCTGTATACTTTACCAGGCAGTAGCAACAAGAAAGCTGTTACCGCCATAGCCAACGATGACAAATATTTTCATTATTTTTTTTTAATATGTGTGTTTTCTAATTTGACTCTAGACTAAAATCTATACACTTAGTGCCACGAGTAGAGTGTAGATGACACTGAAGATCATTTTCCGGTAAGTTAATTTGATTTGAAATCAAGTGAATATCACAAGTCAACTGGAGTTCATTTGTTCTAGTCGAGACATGCGCTTTATTGGAGAGGTCAAGAGTTTGAGTCAGTCGAAAGAGGGTTAGGGTTAGAGTGTATCGATCGATACTCAGCCTGTAGTTGATGGATTAACATTTGCACGTTTACTCACCTATATCCTATCTGAACGTATGTGTCATAAGAATCTGTCAGTCAGTCGAGCGCAAACTAAAAATCGATTCCGACAACTGTTCTCTTTTGAAACGAGTAGCGAATTAGAAAAGTAAAACTTGTAAAATCAGAACAGCTCAATAAAAATTTGGTTGGTTGGTTCGTTCGTTCGTCAGTTGGTTGGTTGGTTGGTTGGTTTTACAGTATTTAAACTCATGGATTTTTTAAAGCCGAAGTTTGTCCGTTTACAAGCAATTGTATGTGTTTAATTGTAACATTGTAAACGGAATGCACTGGAGTGAGAATATGTAAGTTTTTTTTTTAAAAAAAGCATCTGGAAGAAAGTTGAGTTGGCAAAACAACACGTATACATATGCAAATATAAAACACAGGCGAAAACAGGCGGACTCCGTTGTTCAGGTACGAACGTTTTATTATTAACTTCTGAGTTCGATTCTTCAACACGAGGAGAGAGACACAATTCTTAAAAGTCTTTCGTAATTATATTATGCTAACAACCCCCCCAACGTTCGGTACATCTCGTGGTGTTTTAGATCTCAATTCATCTTCGCTGGTCGGGACACGCAGAAATTAACCGGTAGAAAACTCAACTCAATGGCAGAGAACTCAATTCTCTGCCTCAATGGCAGAAACTCAATTGTCTGCCTACATGGTCCAATCTCAAATCCTCAACTGACGTGATTTTTAGAACCCTCAAAATCTCAGCCCATCTCTTCTGGGCATGACGTTATCCACGCTCCAGCCCCATTTCCTGTCTGCGATTTATTATGACAATGGTGATTGTCATATCCTTTGCGCACGAGCGTAAAACTGTACCAATTGACTACACACCTGAACTCTTAACCCAAATAGTTCGAAGCCCAACGAAACTGAATGATAAAATATAATTAATGAAAAATGTTTAAAATAAAAAAATATCATTCCTTAATTATATAACACGACAATACACCTGCTGATACCCTTGGGAAAGGTATGAATCCAATTATTCTCCCTCCAGCTATGGGTAAATAGTAGGACAGACTAGTTTCTTCAGCCTTGGTTGTGCAACTAGTCTAGGAGAAGAAAAACTCTGAATTAAAACCTGTTAAACTCCGCTTAAAAATTGACCTTGCGTCATATCCTGCCCGAGCGGAGGGGTTGGTAAATAGGATAGGATACACCTGCTGACAACCCTCCGTGCATCCGGCCATTCATGGTCGAAAGAAACATCGTCATATTGGAATAAATTCCCTATTCACCTGATATTACTCCGCATGAGTTTTTTCTTTTTCCTAAGCTCAAGGCCATCATCAATGGGACCCGTTTTGAAGGCCTGCAGACCTTCAAGAAGGCTGTAACGATGGTGCTAAGAATACTTCCAGAAATGTATAGAAGAAAGGCTGAGAATGATGGGAAAGTGCATTCGACTAGAGAAGAGAATTACTTTTAAGTGAAAACCATGTAGTTTGTTGTTTGGAATTGAATTAAATTTTTTGTGACATCAGTCCCGTTGCTTTTCAAACACTTCCCGTATATTGGGATTTGTTGTTTAAAACTCAACGTTACCGTCAAAGGAATTCTAGCAAAGATGTCATCCTGTTTTAGAGAGGCACAAGAGTTTTTGATGTGGCATCCCGAACTGAAAATAGCTGTTAAACTGGCCGTGCCGAGGTCACTAAACTCGATTGGCCAACTGAGTGATAGCTTATCAAGGAACTTCAATGTAAAGGTTGTGGTCACTGACAGATATGTGAATGTATCGGAACTAAATGACACAATGAAAAGCTGCTACCGTCCTGAGGGGAAAAGTAGCTGAAGACGAACAGATCTAAAAGAAAAAATACAAAAGAAAGTATCTGACATGATCTACCGGGTAATAAAAAAAAAACAAAATGGAGACGAAAACAGAAGCAAATGCCAGAAAAGAAATACTCTTTGTTAAAAAGCTGATATTGACACCATTCAAAAATAAAATAGAAAAAAAACCAGGAGAAATAGGGAGATAACAATGACTTTTCTACTCTGCTATGTCGCAATCTAGCTCGTGAGCCATAATACCACAGGCACTCCCTTTTACATTTAAAATAAATCAAATTTGTCATAGAAGAATTTTCTTATTTAAAATTGAGTGTTTTCAAATTATTCCAAACTGTGACAGCCCTTTCAGCTGGGCTGTAGAATACACCAACTCCATCTCTGCTGAGGGGTAAACCAACCAACAAGTATTCTGAATATGAAATTAAACAATCTGATGGTGAGGCTCCAGTAATACAGGAGGTTTTTGGAAATGCGTTTTACCCTGTCATTGCCATCGCTCCCATGTTCACTCTGGCCTGGAGTGTAAGTACCTGATGGGGTCCTATCTATGGGTCAAATAGAATTGAGTGCAAACAACTGACTTATTTTAAATTGAATTGTCTGAAAAAGAACTGCTTGGTCGTTTAACTGAGTGTAAACAAATGACTCGTGTTTAATTGAATTGGGTGTGATACATAGGAATACTTGGAAACCATTGAACTCTGTGCAAACTAGGCATGTTGAAAAGAATAATTAGTGTTAAATAGCAATACTTGTAACCACTTCACTGTATAGAAACAAAAGATTAATATTTAATAAAATTATAAGTGCTAGAAAGCAATTATTGAAACTATTCAACTATGCAAACAAATGACTGATGTTAAATTATTACCGTTACAAAGCATTTAACTGTGTACAAGAAATGAATAATAGAAAATAGAATTATTCGTTTTAGATAGCAATACATGAAATCACTTTACTGTGAGCAAAAATAAGCACATTCTCGTTTAAAAATGTTATCTATAAAATATGTTTGCAAATCGTATATTTGATATATGTGTAAACATGATTTGGCATTATATAACCTACAATAGTTGATATGCCATAAAACCAAACCAACACACAACAATTTAGTCGGTGGAGCTCTTGAGAATGTGGAGTGCCCCATTTAATGTCATCGCTCCCATAGGGTCCTATCATACAATAGGGTCCTGGGCAAACAAATGAGTTACGTAAAATTAAATAGAAATAAGACTGTTTGATCATTTAACTGTGTATAAACAAATGACTGATGTTTAATAAAATTGTTTGTGATATACAGCAATACTTGGAACCATTCAACTGTTTGCGAACAAATGATTAATTGTAAATTGAAAAGAAAGAGCTCTTGCTAAATTCCAAATGTATCCACAAAAAAAGTTTACAAATCATTTAATACATGTAAAAACAGGATTTGGCATTAAATAACCCACAATTGTTGATCTGTCATAAAACCTCAATCAAACCTCAAACTATAGCACATCATGTACGCAAGACTTAAAATGAATTGTATCCCAGCAGAAGGGCAAAAATTAGGTTTCTGGGTATCACACTAAACTGCATCTGATGGTCAGGCACAAGTACTATTTCTGTTTTGTTTATTGTGATTTGATTTTTTGTGACTTTTTTTATATTTCTTTCGAAAATGAATGTTAAATTTGTTTGTGTTGGTAACATTTGATGATATGTATATGTAAACTGTTATATGAGGCGAGGAAAGGTAGAAAAACAGACAAGGTTAGATAGAAGGAAAATGAAATCTGTATCTCCGAAAAGATAAGTATTTTTTTAAAAGGGGGCGGGTAACATATTTGAACTAAACGGCTAGAGAAGAAGCTAGACGGCAATTACACAAGAATGTTGCGAGCAATATTAAACAAGTCCAGGTGGCAACACCCCACAAGACACCAACTATACTATCCAAGTTAGACGAACCAGACATGCAGGACACTGCTGGAGAAGCAGGGACGAGCTCAGAAGTGATATACTCCTATGGACCCCCACATATGGCCGAGAAAAAGCAGGACGACCAGCTCGAACATACATACAGCAGCTATGTGAGGATACGGGATGTACCACAGAAGACCTGCCAGAGGCGGGGAACGATAGGGAGAAGTGGCAAGAGAGTGTCAGGGATATCCGTGCCTGCGGCATGACATGATGATGATGATGATATATATACATATATACCAAGGGACGAATAGATGCTATCTAAAACAGACGGAAGAAAGACATGTAAAGAAAATTCAACATCTGGTCCAATGGGCTAAGTGTAACAAGATACGTTTGATCAAGCACCCAGATAGAAACGGGTATTTTTCGAGGTCACCGGATCCATCGGCCATCTAAGTCATGACATGGGCTGGCCGAATCACGTCATATCCGCTGCGTGGATGTGAGATTTGCGTACTCTGTGAACCATACTAAAAGACGACAGAATTTCTCGATTCATCTTCTCTTTTGGTGACTGAACTACGAGAAGACAAGAGTTCGCGTGATCGGAGAACAAAGAACGATCGAAAAATACGGAAAGAGCTGGTTCGTACAAGAACGAGAAAGCACCTTGATTCCGTAATTCATTTTCACTTATTTCTACGGCTTCGGATATTGAGAGGAGAGACAATGAAGCAACTGAGGTCCTAAGGTTTGAGACGTATTGTAATTTTTGTGCTTTTCCCCCGCCCTATATGAAGATTAGCCATCATGAACATAGCAGTTGTCAATGAGTACGATACGCAAGTAATTAATGATAATAATTTGTAAACAATTGTAGCTTTAAGTAACTATTTATGATGCAATCAACTTAAATATAGTTATAAGGTTTCAAGTATTCCTATCTAATTGCAATAATTTGCCCATAGTTATATGATTTAAAGTAGTTTTTTTCACAGTTATGCGGCTCAAGTATTTCTGTCAAATAGTAAAAAAAAATTAAGCAGATTGATTTAAGTCATAGACGGGACTCTAATAAGAACTACCACTCCGTGCCAGAGTAGAACTGGGAAAAATAATGTCAATATAGGGGTACTCCACACTCTCCATTACTTCAGAGCTAGAGTCTCACCATCGGATGCAGTTTAATGTCAAACCCAGGGCACTCTATGAAAGAGTAGGGGGATACTCGTATATTTAAAAAAATTGTTCTTGTCTCACATCCTGCAAGTATCAGAAGGGTTGGGTAAATATATATATGTAAAAGTGAAGTTGGCGACCTTAGTCGAGGTGATCTAATCTAATTAATGAACAAGAACGTCAATATATCCGAGGTGTAGGGGAGAGCGCTACTCCATTGGCTGGATTGCTCCACTTTACCCTTGATCCTTACCTTATAATGCTGAGTGTTAAGCAAGGCGGCATCAAGTACCATTTTTGAGTCTGTGGTATGACTCGACCTGGGATTGAACCCCAGTCTCCCTAACCATTGGCGAACACTTTACTCATTTTGGTTATAAATGTCAATTTTTTTTTTGCTTTCTAGATAAAACAGTTAGAAGTATTTAGTTAAAATAAAAATAATCACCCCTTTAAATTGGGACACCTTAGTTTAGAATAAAATTTATGAGCACATTTGGTTTTAATTCTTTGTTTAATGGCTTTCAGGAGTTATTTAATGCCGAGGCCATATTTGAAGACGAACAGTAGTGGTACTATTTAACTAATAGCTTTGGGAATAAGGGAGTTCATGCCTTTCACCAGGGTATTAGTCCGAAATTGAATATAATAGAAAGACTAGAGTCTAACACTTTACCAACTACACAATGGGGACTTCTTCTTCCTCATAAATCCATTTTCACCAGAAAGGATAAGAACATTACCAAAATGACAGACATGTCGTTTGATTATATTTTGTATTCAGGAGATTATCGTATAAGAATTTTCCCAAATGCTTCGCCTCTAAACCAATTTTTAAGCATGTTTCAACGTATTTGAATTCAGATTTTTCTTTCTCCTAAATCAGCTTATATTCCTGCATCCATATATATATATATATATATATATATATATGATAGTTAGGATAACGTAAACAGTTATCAAGTACCCTGGACTATGTCTACACTATCCTAACTTAAATAAATACGCTCAATCTATGATATTGAACTATATATATATATATATATATATATATATATATATATATATATATATATATATATATATAAGTCAGTAATCAATTCAGTTAATCTGGAGTTGGGAACAATTCCAAGCAGGACAGTTCAATCTTTAGATATAGAGTATAAAATTTAAATCATCCCGGTGAAGAGCTCAATGCAAATAAAATCTACAGACCAAATAACGACCCTTTTCTATTGCTTCTTCCATATCGTCTGAAATAAAAATTTAAATGTCAAAGTGCCTTCTACAATTCATTTTACTCCTTACGAGTGTTCGCATTAGTTTAGTTGCTGGTTTTTCACTGAAGTCTTAGTGACAGCAAGTATTCACAGGTTTCCAGGACTCCTCTAACTATTCTAGCTATGAACAGGATTATCTTGATCCTTCCTCTGATCTTTAGTTCCCTCAGTCTCTTAGGGGACCGTTCCAAGTGCACCAGTCACAAATGGCATCACTGTCATTTGATGTACTAAAATAAGATATGTCCGAATGATAATTTTCTAATATTAATTTGGGATAGTAAGGCATAAGTACTTTTGCAGCTATAAATTTTCTTCTGATAAATTTGAAGTGTGATGAAACCGGATGTTGTTCAATATATGCCAAAATAAATTGATTAAAAGGCTACCAGATTTTTATTGGGTTAAGTTTATGTAGGTGAAATAAAGTTTTTTTGTTTTTTTTGTCTAGTCTGATTGTGAATAAGAAAACAGTTATTTTCATCCATTTTTTAGTTGATTTGAAGAAGTCATGTCAATGTTCAGAACATTGATAAATATCAATGCTTTTTAACTGGGTGGAAATAAATGTATTATCTTAACGTGGCCGATTGTTGTTTTTTTTGTATTTTGAAAAAAAAGTATATCCCTAAAAAGCAACCTAGTTTCCAAATATAATGCCTTTCGAAATCGAACTAGAGCTTGTTCATACTCTAAAATTGTACAAAGTATTCACAATAAAACAAGTTGTGAAAAATTTCAGACGTTTTCAATCTGTTGAAAGAAAGAATGAGTCTGGAAAAAAGATCGCTCTTTTATATTCAAGAGAAAGACAATATATACACACACACATATATATATAATCAAGTTTTGTTGAAAACAACGATTCCCTTAGCCCTTTCTCGCCATCTCTCCCAATTGACTAGGTGCTCTAGACGGCATCCAGTGTCCACGCAGAGCTCATGAACGTAAGTTTTTGCTGGTGAGCCAACACTGATGTGCACATGTGTAGGAGTCTTTAGGAGAATGTAACTTTTAAATTTGTCCTTTCTTCACCGACAGTCTAGCTCGACTTACTTGAATAATTTGTGAGATGGAAGGTACTATTTACCAACCCCTCCGCTCGGGCAGGATATGACACAAGGTCAATTTTTAAGCGGAGTTTAACAGGTTTGAATTCAGAGTTTTCCTTCTCCTAGACTAGTTGCCTCAACAAGGCTGAAGAACCTAGTCCATCCTACTATTTACCCATAGCTGGAGGGAGAATAAGTGGGTTCATACCTTTCCCAAGGGTATTTGCCCGAAAGTGAACATAATAGCGCGACTGGAGTACGAACTCGCGTACTACGATTCCGTAGTTCATCGCTTTAACCATTACACCACGAGGAAGGTAAGTCGCCATATAGCTGCTGTTTTGTAGGGTGCTGCTATTAGATGTATTCAAAACTGGACGCAGCCTCCTGGTATCGTTCCGTTAATCCTCATTTAATGAATGAATCTGTGACGATAACCTAGTTGACAATTTAAAATTAAAAGTAAATATGTATTTACTTAATCCATCTACTACGGACAGAATTTTACTCAAGGTGAATTTTTAAGTGGGTACAACTTTTTCAATTCAAAGTTTTTTTCTTCTCCTTGACTGGTTGTCTAACCAAGGTTAAACAACTCAGTCTTTCCTACTATTTACCCATAGCTGTGAGGAACAGAGAAACACAAACAGCCTCGGCTAGGTTTTGAACTCGGATCGGTAAATCTATTTCCTACTATGATAATCGTTTACCCCCTATTAGAGAACTGTAGAAATACTTCTAAAATATTTTTCTTTGTGATTGACATTGACATCAATTTTGTAACTAAAGTTCACTTTTCAGTATCGATTTTGTCGTAAATGTTTGCTTTTTTTTTTAACATAATGTTTTTGCGCGTACATATTGTGTATATATGATTGGACATAATACTTCTGCCTTGGGTACACTTAAAGGAAAATATGGAAAGGAAAAGGTATTTTAAATGAAATTAAGGTTTGTCTATTTAATAAACTAATAGTCTTTATAGCCATATATACAGGAGAAACCTGGATTTTGAGAAAGGAAGGTAACATAAAACTGAATATTCTGGAGAATGATTGCCTAGGGTCAAAAGTGGAGGTTACTTGCATAAATCACGTCAAAATGTTCGATAAAACGAATGACCTTGGAATACTAAATTAAATCACTGACATTTTCAAGGAGAAAAGATTGAATGGCTTTGACCATGTGAGGCGTAAAGACAATACCAGCTCTGACAACTATTCACACTTGAATGATTTTACTAATAGAGGATCCAAAGGACCACCATCAAAGTGGAGTAACCGAATAAGAAAGGACACAGAATTACCTTTTCTAACACGTAGAGATTCTATGTAGACAAATATGTGCTAGAAAAATTTGCGAGCTAAATTCAAATAATAATAAATAAGTACCAACTATACTCAAGCAAAAGTCGACGATTAATAACTGAATAGTAAGGACGAGTAATGTGAAGACAGAGATGAAATAGATCATCACATTACCAAGCGAATGTAGTAAACTAGTATAAAATGAATACAAGAGTAGGCATGACTGGGTGGGAAAGATGATCTAAAAGAAATTGAGCAAGAGATTAAAATTTGACGATAAATGGTATATGCTCAAATCAGAATCTGTCCGAGAAAATAAGGCGCATAAAATTCTCAGGGATTTTGAAATACAAACATATCACCTAAACGCAGGAAGAAGACTTGCCCTAGCGTTCACAAGAAAAAAAGAATTTGCCATCTTATGGATTTTGCCGTTCCGGCCGACTACTTAGTACACATAAAAGAAAGAAAAAAAAGAAAAAAAAACTAGACATATACTTGGATTTTTCAGGATAACTGAAAAAGATGTGAAATATGAATATGACGGGGATACCAATTGTAACTGGTGCACTTGAAACGGTCCCCTTTGTAGGTTATTTAACGCCAAATCCATTTTTTATGCAAAGAATTCTATTTCAAACAATTCAGTTTACCATGAGTACACAGTTTAATTGTGAAAAACATTTCTTTTTCAAGCTATTCAGTTTATTCGAACAGTTCTAATTCAGTTAATTCACCTTAGTATAAGTACAGATTTTGTTCACACAAAGTTAAATGCCAAAACAGTTCTATATTAAACAATTCAGTTTAGTGTAAGTACAGTTTCAATGTCAAAAATAGTTCCATTTCAAATAATTCAGTTTAGCAAAAGCACGCATGGACCTGGGAGCAATGGCAAGGAAGGGGTGCTCCGCGTTCCCCAAAGCTCCAGCATCACTAGAACGTCACCATCAGATTGTTTCGGGTCATATCAGGACACTCATTGGGGTGGGTCTTACCTCTCTGCAGAGGTGCAGCTGGTGTATTCTGCAGCCCCAGCCGACTGGGCAATTTCGATTTTGAATAAAATTTTGTTTATTCTCACAATGTCCCAATTTAACTATATGTGATGTAAAATTTTATTTACAAGTCATATTGTAAACTACTGTCATAGAATGCCGTTGAAAAATGTTGAATGGAAGAATTAGTTGTTTATTTTATAAAGAGAAGGGATTTGGGTTGGTTTGTTATTTTTTTACAGCAAATCAAACCTTGAAAGAAAGAAAAAAATAGAAGATATATTAATATCTAAATTTTTCATTCTGCCAAGATTTAAGAATGAATACAAAAGAAGTTTTTGTTTTTGTTTGTTTGTGCGCACGTTTACACGTGTGTGTATTGTTTTGTTTTTTTGTTTTTTTTCTATTAGGTGTTTCAGTAAATATGGAACCCATGTGACTGCTAATGTAATATAATGGCCGAGGGATTCGTTTTATGCCTTTGGGTTTAGTTAGGCTGAAAAATTTTCGGCTCAGCACATGGGTTACTTAGGTGCAACATTGGCGCAGGTGTTCACGCGCGTACGCGGGCGGAGCAGACGTGTCACTAAGAGATGTCACAATAGCCCAGATGGGAAACGGGGATAGCAAGTGTGAATGACGTCACGCACCGGAAGCGCTCGGAGGATTTGGGGAATTTTGAAGAAAGTAGTTGAGTTGAGAACTGGACACCGAATGAAAAGGGTTGACTTTTGCTTGCTCGCGGAGGCCTTGGGCAGGTGTTGCACGAGATGTGGCGCGGGGGGGGGGGGCAGATGAAAAAGCCAGAATGGAAAGAATGTGTATCTCTCTCCTTATGTCGAAGAACCTGTAAACTCAAAGGTAATAAAAAGTTTTGTACCTTAACTAAAAAGTCGTTACGTGTTTTTCGAATTTCGAGATTCCTATGTTCTATCTTTATGGACATTCGTTGTACTTTTCCCACATAGCCATATCATGGCTATGGTACACTAATAAGGCTACTAATAATAATGTTGCGTTCTTTTTTTCTTTTTTTTTTCAGATGTGAAAATAGTATACTATAAGTACTATTATTCCTCGATCACAAAGCATTGGACAAGTAAGGAAAAAATATTTTTCGTCACTACTTATTTGGAGAGAAAATCATTCAAAACTGTCTCAAATAATTTGTATTCAAAGTCGAAAGTCATATTATTGAAACAAGAAAGTCAAAAAAGATTGCATGTCCTGGAAGCTGATATAATAACAATTAAAGAAAACATTGATTTCATGCCTCTAGCTAAAGAATGCATGTTTTACTGGATGTGTTCCAAATGACCGCCATTGCGCATTTCTCAGTTCTAAAACCTTATCATATTAATGGGTTGCATCTATTTTGAGAAACCGTAAGTAGACTTTCGACTTTGAATACAAATTATTTATTTGTTTTTGGCATGATTCCCTATTTACCAATCTGAGAAGCAAAGTCTTCTTTACTAGTGCTATAGTAAACTACTATAATACCATTTTAAAATACAAAAAATAAACGTTTAAGGTCAACACACAAATACCCGATTACAAAATGAGATAGTGAGAATTAAGTATGTTAAAAACATATTTGTTAAATCCTAAAATGTGGTAGGGTTGTATGCAATGATAATTTTTGCTTATTTGTGTGTGTGTGTGTGTGAGAGAGAGAGAGAGAGAGAAAGAGAGAGAGTATGTGTGTGTGCGTGTGTGTGTGTTCACGCTTTTTGATGGAAGTAATGCTGGTAATTCGCTTAAGGTTTTCTCTCTTGGAAGAATACTATGTTACCCCAGTGAGATGAGCACAGTTAATGAATTACTCCTGGATCTAGTATAGCAACAATATACAACCCATGAAAATGTTTAAAATTAATACAAATAAACGTGGGACTTAAATGTCAGATTTGAGTGTCATGATTGCCAGGTACTACTTGATAGCCTACTGCAGAACCTAGCAGTCGTTCTGCTTCTTGCTAACCGTTTCACTATGACAGGGTTCTCATTTAAAAAACTAAGAGTAATTCAATTTAGCAAATATCGACCACAAAGTAAGAATTGAACTATTTTACTCAGTACCAATCGCTTAAAGAGACTAGATGGCTGAGAACTGTACGACAAAGTTGTATTCTTTTTAAAAAGTACGTATAGCTTAGATTAGGAACAAGGTAGCAAGAAAGAAACACCTAGTTAGGATTGAATTCACTACTCAGAAGTACCGTAATTATTTGTGTATAAGACGCACTATTTTTTCAGATTTTTCAGCCCCAACGTTAGGTATGCGTTTTATACACAAGAAATATATAATTAACTTCTTTCCAGATACATATCTCTCCATACGGGATGATCGAAAGTAGGTTATTTCAGTAGTCTGTGAAAACATGTCTGCACGTTTACTCTAAATGATTTGTCAGTTTTGTGATTTAAGACAATGTAAGTAAGTAAAGTTAGTGAACGTAGTCGAGCGTGACTCGAAGGCTCCCTTTTGGATAGCTACTACACCAAGGTGTAGGGGAGGGCGCTACTCTTTTCCCTGGATTGCTCTACTTTACCCTTGATCCTTACCTTATTATGCCGAGTGTTAAGCAAGGTAGTATCAAGTACCATTTTTGAGTCTTTGGTATGAATCGACCTGGGATTGAACCCAGGAGAACAATCTAACCATTATGCCAATTTCCAGTTAAGAGAATGTAAGACAATGTAAACAATGCAAATAACTACTTATGATTTGTCAGTTTTGTGATTTAAGACAATGTAAGTTCGATAAAATGATCGATAAAATGATCGAAAAATAGTAAATTTACGTTAAATTTAGTTGCAAATTTTATAACATTAGTGCGTATTATACATGAAAAGATTTTTTTTTCCAGAATTTCGTCGTCCACAGTTAGAGTTACCCGTTATGTATGAGTGCAAGTCATACACAAATAATTACGGTAATTGCAACCCAATCAGATAATTATCATTTATTCAGCTGAGATCAGTTTAGCACAAGGTTAGATGTACTAGGCACCCAGTGAGAATCGAACTCACAAGCAATGGTCTGCAAGCCTAGCTCAAGGTTAAACTGTTCAAGGTGACCTTTAAAATTGATCATAGTTTAGATTTGATTCCAGGCCGAAATGAATGGAACACCCAGCGAGGATTGAACGCACTATTCAGTAATAGTCGATCGTAGAGTCTACCTTGTTAACCATAGAAGCTGGTTATGAGCTCTCTTATCCTCCCCAGCAATGGGTTTGATAGAAGCGTAACTCTTATTCTACAAGGATGTTTTTGGCATTAAATAACCCACGAAAATTAGTATGCCAGTAAACAAAGAAAGTAAATCCTAGGTACTGAAGGTGAACTCTTAATCGTAACAACGAGGATATTGTGCATGGAATTAGTTTTTATTTTGTAGTGTTGACGTTGTAAGTTCAATTCTGATATCTTGCAGTAAATTAGCTGAAACAATTGGCTGTAGAATACACCGACTGCTTCTGAGCTGAGAAGTAAAACGCCCAAATGAGTGTCCTGGATAGGACACTAAACAATCTGATAGTAAGCTTCAAGTAATGCAGGAGCTATGGAGAATGCAGAGTACCCCTTCATTGTCCAAAGCTCACAGGTCCATTCAGGCCCCGAGAGGTAGCACCTGATAGGGTCCTATCTATGGATCAAATAGAACTAAACTGTGTACTTATGCTAAACTGAATTCTTTGAAATTGAACTGTTTTCGACATTGAAACTGCGTACGTATGCTAAACTGATCTGTTTGAAATAAATATGTTTTTAAATAGAACTAAATTGCGTACTTATGCTAAATGAATTATTCGTAATAGAACTATTTTGGACACTGAAACTGTGTACTTATGCTCAACTGAATTGTTTGAAATAGAACTGTTTTGGCATTTTACTGTTTGTAAACAAAAACATTCTTATACTAAACTGATTTGTTTGAAATACATTTCGACATTAAATGATCCGAAAAGGGTTAATGCGACGTGAAACCAACCAGCCAGCCAACCAACCGGCGAACTTCAATAATAATTGTATCAAATACCAAGTATAAACAATCTTTTTCTTCTGGAATTTCAATACATTTCCATAGCAAAGAAAAAAACAATGCATTAAGAGTATACAAATGTGCGGTTTACATTAATTCCTAATACGCAATAATGCTTTCTTCTTCTCTAATCTATATATATCTATAACTATATCCATATATATATATATATATATGATGAACAAAAGTAAACGGATAGAGGGGAATATATTTCTTTTTAATTTTTATATATTCTCTTTTTAATAATTTTGAAATAGTTCCCAACTCATAATTTTGAAATAGTTCCCAACTCATCAGGGGCCCCAAGGGTCCTTTCGGCCTGATGTGGCTTTCCCTACCACATCTCGTCTATAACTCCCTCTCCAGCTGTAACTAACTTCTTGTCTTGACTGAGTTATATAATAGTTCCTCGCCCACCCAATCGCCCACTCGATCTTTGGAATGGCATGTTTGATCGTCATCAAGTGGAAATAACTGTCATGCAGTTCACAGGTCACTCACTTCCGGTGCATCACTCTGAAGTGGGACCTTCACCTTGTCCCATATTATCAGCCAAGCTCACCTGCGCGATTTCCTCTCATAACTGCTATTGGAATGTGTCACTTCCTTCCGGTGCATCACTTTGAATGGCATTTTTGGCCGGGTCGAAGGTCAAAATACAACAGTTAGTGGCAGACCAAATGCAGTATAATTTGGAAAGTGCTTAATATCTCTGATAGAGTTATTATATAATATAATGATAAATAAATATATATAAGATTTTATGTATATTTAATAGCACAGATGCTTATCTGTGACAAGTGGTTTCATGCCGTCTTTATACGACAATCCTCAGGCAGATGATTGTCCTATAAAGACGGCATGAAACCATTGGTTGCAGATAAGCTTCAATGCTATTAAATATATATAAAAACTGATATATATTTTTTATCATTATATCATAAATGCACGCGTGTGTGTGTGTGTGTGTGTGTGTGAATACGCATATACCTAACTTATGTATGTGTATGCTTTATATCTTTTACAGTATATATATATATATATATACGTATTCATACACACATAGACGTATATATATATATATATATATGTACATATATGTGTGTGTGTGTGTGTGTGTGTGTGTGTGTGTGTGTGTATGAATACGCATACGCTTATATAAATACATAGTATATATAAACAAGATATAAAGTATATGCATACATAAGATATGTATATGCGTATTCATATACACTTTGACGTATATATATATATATTACCATAAGTAAATATATGCTAACATATATATATATATATATATATATATATATATATATATATATATATATATATATATATATGTTCAGATCTTTCCGCTGAGCTCTTTTTTGAAATCTAGAGACTGAACACAGAGTATAGAACTATTTTTTTTAAATAAAGTAAAATAAAATGTGCTGGATACTTTTGCCCACACCTAATGTATGATTATCCCGAGTTAAAGCAAATCGTGTCATTATTGCAGGGTAGAGAAATCGTGCGTTGATTACTACCCATTACTGGTTATGAATTCTATTTCGTGACGTGGCCATCATTAGAAATAGAATAACACCAAAAGGCACTTCATTATGCTAACCACTCAATGTTATTTGTATATTTAACGTTTGGCTGGTCGTAGTTTCTTTACTCTTATCTCTTTGTATTTCTTTGTTTTGTTTGTTACTGTGTTAACTATTGAATATAAGATAAAAATCAAACACGCGTTTGAATTATAACTAGATGTTCACGATAGTTGTTTAGAAAACGCGAACTTTAACATTACCAAAGAAACGAAACGAAACTGATTCCATAACTGGTCATTGTCTTATGAGAAATAAAAAGAAAATTATATATTGCAAAGGAAAAAGAAAACGAACCTCAAACAACAAAATGCGCAGGTTTTGTCTGACTCTATTTAGTAACAAAAAGTTGTTTGCTTTTTCATTGTTGCTTCATTTTATTTATTTATTTATTTATTCATTTATTTTTTTGTTGAGGTTATCAGTTTTTTTGTTCATTAGACCTGAAGAATACCGATATCTACTTCAATCGAATCTGAGGGGGCCCTTGGCGTAGTGGCTAACATACTGGACTATGAAATCATAGTAAGGACCCGAAGAATACCAATATCTACTTCAATTAGTCTGAGGGATTCCTCGTGGCGTTGTGGTTAACGTGCAGGACCGTGATATTGTAGTCAGAGAGTTCGAACTCCAGTCACGTTATTACATTCACTTTCGAACAAATATCAAAGGAAAAGGCGTCCCCCCACCTATTCCTACCATCGGCTATGGGTTTTTAAAAGTAATACTTCTAATATTCTTCTGCATGGATAGGTTTGGCATAAAATAACGCACAAAGGTTGATATGCCTTTAAAGATGATAGATGATTCGAATACGTTGACAGTAACCGATGAGTCAAATAGTTGTTTGAAAATTATAAGTAATTGATTGGAATACTTAAAACCCTATTACTGTTTACAAATTATTTACATTAAGAATAGTTACTTGAAGCTATAATTGCTTCATAAGCAATATTAGTAGTTGTAACTTGAAACCATAAAACAGTGTGCAAACAATGATTATTATTAGATAGAAATATTTTAACTACTCAAATATGAATAGTTACCTCAAAACATATAAGAATAGTTACCTTAAAAAATATAAGTAAGTAAAGTTGGCAACCGTAGTTAAGGGCGTCCAGAAGGCTCCCTTTTCAATAGCTACAACACTGAGATGTAGGGGAGGGGGTTATTCCTTGCCCTGGATTGCTCTACTTTACCCTTTATATGTATCTTATATTGCTGAGTGATAAACAAGGAGGTATCAAGTACTATTTTTAAAGTCTTTGGTATGACGCGACCTTGGATTGGACCCAGGTCTCCCGGACCATTGGCGAACAATCTACCCACTAGGCCAATGAGCCAGTAATTGAGAATAAATTATTAGTATTAGGTAAGAATACTAGAAACCATACAAATGGCCGCAAACAAATGATTACAAACAAAAGTGGTTTGGTTTGCTTTGGTTTGGTTTATGGCATATAAATTTTCGTGGGTTATTTAACGCCAAAGCCAATCTTGTTAAATAACAATAAAGGTATTAATTAACCCCTAGGAGATAAGGTGGATTACAGGATTCATATCTCTCTTAAGTGATGGTTGGTTGGTTGGGTTTTTATGGCATATCAATCCTTGTAGGTTATTTAACGCTAAATCCTATTCTTATATATATATATATATATATATATATATATATATAAATTGTCAAGGAATATTTTGTAGGTAATATTTTAAACAACCCAAACCCAATTTGTTTGCACATAGTTAAATAGTTTCAAGTATTACTCACACAAATTGTTGTCTTTGCACATAACAAGTTTCAAGTATTGCTATTTAACACTAACAATCTAATTTAACATCAGTCTACTTTTTGCACATTGTTAAATGGTTTCAAGTATGGAAAATGATTAAACAGATCTATCTAATCCATAGATAGGACTATATAGGTACTACCACTCCAGGTCAGAGTGAATCAGTGAACCAAGTAGTAATGGCAATGAAGGAATACTCCACATTCCCCAAAGTTCCAGGACTAGAACCTCACTATCAGTCAGTTTGGTGTCTTATCTAGGACACTCGTTCATGGTGGGGATACAGAGATGCAGTCGACGTATTCTGCAGCCCACCTACTGGGGTCTGAAAGTGAACTTAATAACCCAACTATAGACAAAAAAGTAATTTTAAAAAACTGAGCATTGAAAATGTTGTTATTACCATTAATAATTCAAAAATGAATCAAATTCCGGTATTAAAAAAGTAAACCAAACCAATCTTTTTATATTGGCTTAAAGTACAATTGGTAATGATGAAGACTTGACAAGTGCGGTCACATACCAGCAAAAGATTACACTTTGTTAAGTGTATACCCGAATCTTTCTTCCCAACTGTATTGACAGAAAAATAATCTGTTCCATCTTCTGAGATCAGGATTTAGATTTCATTATCATCGCCGGAGTTTTAAAGGACCCGACACAAATAAATGAATAAATAATGAAAAAAAGAAAAAAGAAAAAGAAATAAAATTTATAGAAAGTCAAAATTGGTTCTTCCCAGACAATCGGAGATGGAAACGGAGATGAGACAAAAGTAAATTTCCGTACAATTCTAGATATTCCGATCGATGCACCAACATTTTATTTACGTCTCTTAAATTCACGAGTTCCCCGATCAGTATAACGGAGAATGCAAATAGGCTGAAAAATTCTCGGACCAGCCAAAAAGATTTGTTTGGTTTCTTTGTTTAAAGGCATATGAACCGTCATGAGTTATTTAATGTCAAATCCATCCATGTAGAACAGCTGTGATATTAGTTAACCCATAGCTGGGGATTAAGGGGGTCCATACCTTTCCCTAGGATATTTGTCCAAAAGTGATCGCAATAGTGCATCTAGAATTCGAACCCGCTTATTTCGAGACTGCAGTCCAGCACTTTAGCCATTACCCGACGGGGAACCTCCAACAAAGAAGAAAATTACTTCTTTTTTTTTTTATTCAATTATTTTAGAAAGTTACGAGAAACCTTAGAAACAAGTGATACGTGGCAGGGGCCTCAAAAAGAAGGAAGCCGAAGACAACCATTAAAATTAGAGATGACAAGCAGTTTACCTAAGAAAAAAGTCAGACAAGTGGTCACTGAAAAAATATCTCTCAGTTGATTAGTGTGTTTCAACTTCTTTCTATATCGGTCTCAAATGGGAGGGTTGATTGATTTTGATGCTATTTTTATCTGTTATGGGTAATTTCAAGGTTTGAGAATCGCGTTCATTGTACAACATATTTACGTTTTGTTAGAAACTGTTTCTTAGGAGTTTTTATTTATTTTTGATTTGCTTTGTTTTTATATATAGGTCACAACAAATACGTCTATTTTTTTTAAACAGATGTTTTTGATCGATAGATTGAAGCTTAACAGATACAACTACTCCGGTTCAGACTGGACCTGAAAGTAATGGCAATGAAGGGGTACTACAAACACCTGAGACTTCCAGACAGAGTTGTTAACCATGCGTCTTAATCTTTTGGGGGAGTCTTACGCAGTGAACCTATTATAAGCCCCGATGACATGGCCTTGTCTCAAATCAGAAAAACGAGAAATGGTATTTTTTTGAGTCTATGACGGAATTGCTAAATTGTAGCTCCCCCACCCATCTAATGAGGGAGGGTTTCCCAAGTCCCGAAATTTTGTTTATTATTTGTCCTCCGTTGAGTTCTCACTGACTGACTCTTCTTCAAAAATCCCTAGCAATCGTTTGTTTCTCACTGTTGTCACGAGAATTCTCATGGCTGACCACTTGTTGTTGTTCACACGGCCGGGCTCAAGGCTATTTGGTAGTACAAGATGGCATTTCATTACACAAAGTGTCAAGAGTGTTAAACTACGCCAAGAATATATGGAATTGTATCGCTTATTGATTTTTGACAGAGCAGTCAGTTGGGGATTTCTCGAGCGCGATGCACCTGAGTAAACAGGCGGAAAAAGATGCCAGGTTTGTGAAATAATATAAACATTGGTACTTACGGCAGATACGGCAAGTAACAAATACACGGTCGGGGAGTCAAGAAACTGCCTGCAAGAAGCAGAAGTGCTTAGATTTGGTTTGGTTTCTTTGTTTAATGGCATATCAACCTTTGAAGGTTATTCAATGCCAAAGCCATCCTTCTTGAAGAACGCCAGTGGTACTATTTAACCCATAGCTAGGAGGATACGGGGGTCCATACATTTCCCAATGGTATTTGTTTGAAAGTGAACGTAATAGGGCAACTGGAGTTCGAACTCGCTTACAACGATTCCGCAGTCCATCGCTTTAACCATTAAACCATGAGTAAATCCCCAGAAGTGCTTAGAGAGGCCCTGTGTATGAATATGGCACAGTGTAACTAAGAAGTTAAGGGTCAATATTGTAGTCTGACTTCCGTCTCCCTGTCTCTTTCTGTCTCACACTTAAAGTCAACTTCAGACCCTTTCGAGAAACGAACTCAAGAGAGTTATAGTTTTGTAAACCAAGAGTTATGGTTTCGTCCGTTTTGCGGCCTTTGTTCACCCTCTTCTGAAAGTATGTGCTCCAAAAGCTGTGTGAACTTCTGCGATATAAACAGTTTTTCAATAATATTCTAAAAAGTCTTTATGAATAAAATGCAAATTATCCGAATATTTTCTATTCGCGACTTGCACAGGTGAGCCTAGACAAATCATTCTACAAAAGTTGGTAAGTTTTCTCCTTCTTTCATAACCTCCTCAATGAACGTGGCTTAATTAATGGTTTGTTGATAATGAATAATGAATAATTTAGATTTGAAACTGGTGGCATTTTATCTTAAAAGAATCTATAAATTGTTTATTGTAAGATTGTAAACGAATAATACCGATTTTTTAAATGATAACTTTAAAAAAATAAGTTAGAATCCGAAAGAAGGGGTTGCCAAAATTCAGCAAGTCGTTAAGAGGGCTTGGAGTAACAAAATATGTTTGATCTAACAGTTTAGCAGGAATCTCCAAGGTCACCAGACTCAATCGGTCATCAGTGACAGGGGCTGACCGGACGATATTTTGTGAACCATAATAAAAAATAATGAGATTTCTAGATTCGAACTCTTTTCGTGGCTGGGATATGAGGAGATAAGCGTTCGCGTGTACAGACAGTGGAAGAATCTTTCAATTATAAAGGAAGAGTCGATACCTATTTGCGTACCATTTACATCATGTTGACTCTTTAATACGCATATTTATCCGACTTCGCGCCACAGATTTGGCATGAAGTCATTTTATACTGGGGGTGGGTACGCATGAATCCAGACTCATGCATGGCTGACGTAAAAATGCTTGCTCCCTTCGGCACTCCCCACATTGAGCGCCTCATACGTCAAGCCATAAACTATACCCTGTCAATCAGGTATTGCCTGGAGGAGAGGCTCCAGCGAACAAGCGAATGGTTCTTCCCTAAACAAGCCGACGCAAATGTCAAGTTTATTTATACTTTCCTCCCACCAGGAAGGATCTAACTGGAAGTTCTTTTTAAAGTAGGGTTTAGAGGAAGGGGAGGTCGGGCATGACCCGATATTCATGTACTACTGGTCATAGGTTCACCAGACCCAGAGGGCAGGTATAAGTCAGTCATTGCTTGTCCTTGATTCCCTAGGTGCAATGTGAATCTATGCTAGTCAATGCTTATCATCGATTCACAAGACCAAAAGGGCCAACTGTAATGTGAATCCAATCTTACCAAAGCTTGTCAATGATTCTCGAGTCAATAAAGTCCAAGTCGAATGTGAATCTTGGCTAGTCAATGCTTGTCATCGATTCACAAGACCAAAAGGGCTAACTGCAATGTGAATCCAATCTTACCAAAGCTTGTCAATAATTCTCGAGTCAATAAAGTCCAAGTCGAATGTGAATCTTGGCTAGTCAATGCTTGTCATCGATTCACAAGACCAAAAGGGCTAACTGCAATGTGAATCCAATCTTACCAAAGCTTGTCAATAATTCTCGAGTCAATAAAGTCCAAGTCGAATGTGAATCTTGGCTAGTCAATGCTTGTCATCGATTCACAAGACCAAAAAGGCTAACTGCAATGTGAATCCAATCTTACCAAAGCTTGTCAATGATTCTCGAGTCAATAAAGTCCAAGTCGAATGTGAATCTTGGCTAGTCAATGCTTGTCATCGATTCACAAGACCAAAAGGGCTAACTGCAATGTGAATTCAACCTTACCAAAGCTTGTCAATAATTCACCAGACCCAAAGACGAACAGCAATGTAAATCTTTACTTGTCATTGATTCTCAGCCGGCACGAATACCAGTTTTTTTATATCCCTGTCTCCCGCCAGGCAGGATTTGACAAAATGTCTTTTTATATTGGGGATTTATTTAATGGGTAGGTCAAAAACAAACCGAGACTCATGTGCTGCTGGTTAATGCTGGTCATAGCATCAATAGATGCAATGTGAACTATGCCAGCCTTAACGATGTCTCCAGACACAAAGCCAGATAGCACATTAATACGCATGATAAGTGCAATTTGTATTACATATACTATCACAGTGATGGTTTATCTAATGTACTAAAGGATTAAAAAAGCAAAAAGACAATGTTCTTATATATAGCTGTCCTGTTTCGTTGATTTACATTTTCATTATTAATGATTTATTTGCACACAGTTTCAAGTATTGCTATTTAACACAAATAATTATATTTATTAAATGGGTTCAAGTATTTCTATCTAATACTAATATTCAATTTGATTTTAATCAATTGTTTGCACACAGTTAAATGATTTCAAGGAAAATAAGAGAATGAATAATTCTACTTGACCCATAGATGGGACACTAACAGATATCACTATTACTTATATGTAAAGTAAAGTTAACGACTTTAGTCAAGGGTGACCGGAGGGCTTTCTTTTCAATAGCTACTACACCGAGGTGTAGGGAGAGCGCTACTTCATTCCCTGGATTGCTCATCTTTACATTTGATCCTTACCTTATAATGCTGAGTGTTAAGCAAGGCGATATCAATTACCATTTTTGAGTCTTTGGTCTAACTCGACCTGGGATTGAACCCCAGTCTCCCGGACCATTGGCGAACACTCTACTCATTAGACTTATATGTACATGAAAATAAAACAATGACATCGCAATTCAACGAAACATGGCTTCAAGTATTGCTCTCTAATACTAATAAGTTAATTAGATAGCAATACTTGAAACCATTTAATAAAAAGAATTATTAGTGTTCGGTAACAATACTTGAAACCATTTAATAAAAGAATTATTAGTGTTCGGTAACAATACTTGAAACCATTTGATGAAAAGAATTATTAGTGTTCGGTAACAATACTTGAAACCATTTAATAAAAAGAATTATTAGTGTTCGGTAACAATACTTGAAACCAGTTAATAAAAAGAATTATTAGTGTTCGGTAACAATACTTGAAACCATTTAATAAAAAGAATTATTAGTGTTCGGTAACAATACTTGAAACCATTTAATAAAAAGAATTATTAGTGTTCGGTAACAATACTTGAAACCATTTAATAAAAAGAATTATTAGTGTTCGGTAACAATACTTGAAACCATTTAATGAAAAGAATTATTAGTGTTCGGTAACAATACTTAAAACCATTTAATGAAAAGAATTATTAGTGTTCGGTAACAATACTTGAAACCATTTAATAAAAAGAATTATTAGTGTTCGGTAACAATACTTGAAACCAGTTAATAAAAAGAATTATTAGTGTTCGGTAACAATCATCATCATCATCATATCGTGCTGGCAGCACGGATATCCCTGACCCTCTTTCGCCACTCCTCCCTATCGTTCATCGCCCTAGGTAGGTCTTCAGGACAACAACCTGTATCCTCACATAGCTGCTGAATGTACGTTCGTGCTGGTCGTCCTGCTTTTGCGCGGCCGTGTGTGGGGATCCATAAGAGTACATCTCTTATGAGTTCATCTCTGCTTCTCCAGCAATGTCCTGCATGTCTGGTTCGCCTAACTTGAATAGTTTTCGTGATAGGGGGCAGATGGCCGTACAGTTGGTGTCTTGTTGGGTGTTGCCGCCAGGACTTGTTGAGGATTGCACGCAGCATTCTTGTGTAATTGCCATCTAGTTTCTTCTCCAGCCGTTTTGTTAGCGTCCATGTAGTGCATCCATATAGCAGTATCGATACAACCGCTGCCTGGAAGAAACTGCGTTTCATTTTATCGGTTAGGTCTGATTTCCATATAGTCGATAGCCTATTGATAGCTTCGGTAACAATACTTGAAACCATTTAATAAAAAGAATTATTAGTGTTCGGTAACAATACTTAAAACCATTTAATAAAAAGAATTATTAGTGTTCGGTAACAATACTTGAAACCATTTAATGAAAAGAATTATTAGTGTTCGGTAACAATACTTGAAACCAGTTAATAAAAAGAATTATTAGTGTTCGGTAACAATACTTGAAACCATTTAATAAAAAGAATTATTAGTGTTCGGTAACAATACTTGAAACCATTTAATAAAAAGAATTATTAGTGTTCGGTAACAATACTTGAAACCATTTAATAAAAAGAATTATTAGTGTTCGGTAACAATACTTGAAACCATTTAATAAAAAGAATTAT
Source organism: Sepioteuthis lessoniana (assembly GCA_963585895.1). NCBI lineage: Eukaryota > Metazoa > Mollusca > Cephalopoda > Myopsida > Loliginidae > Sepioteuthis > Sepioteuthis lessoniana. Next base: position 36,081,514 of record OY757910.1, on the reverse strand, counting down.
TAGTGTTCGGTAACAATACTTGAAACCAGTTAATAAAAAGAATTATTAGTGTTCGGTAACAATACTTGAAACCATTTAATAAAAAGAATTATTAGTGTTCGGTAACAATACTTGAAACCAGTTAATAAAAAGAATTATTAGTGTTCGGTAACAATACTTGAAACCATTTAATAAAAAGAATTATTAGTGTTCGGTAACAATACTTGAAACCATTTAATAAAAAGAATTATTAGTGTTCGGTAACAATACTTGAAACCAGTTAATAAAAAGAATTATTAGTGTTCGGTAACAATACTTGAAACCATTTAATAAAAAGAATTATTAGTGTTCGGTAACAATACTTGAAACCATTTAATAAAAAGAATTATTAGTGTTCGGTAACAATACTTGAAACCATTTAATAAAAAGAATTATTAGTGTTCGGTAACAATACTTGAAACCATTTAATGAAAAGAATTATTAGTGTTCGGTAACAATACTTAAAACCATTTAATGAAAAGAATTATTAGTGTTCGGTAACAATACTTGAAACCATTTAATAAAAAGAATTATTAGTGTTCGGTAACAATACTTGAAACCAGTTAATAAAAAGAATTATTAGTGTTCGGTAACAATACTTGAAACCATTTAATGAAAAGAATTATTAGTGTTCGGTAACAATACTTGAAACCATTTAATAAAAAGAATTATTAGTGTTCGGTAACAATACTTGAAACCATTTAATAAAAAGAATTATTAGTGTTCGGTAACAATACTTGAAACCAGTTAATAAAAAGAATTATTAGTGTTCGGTAACAATACTTGAAACCATTTAATGAAAAGAATTATTAGTGTTCGGTAACAATACTTGAAACCATTTAACTTTGTGCCAATAAATGATTAATATTATTAACTGCACGCAAAGAAACGATCAACATTATATTAGATAGGGATACATGATAGATAGAATTACTAATGTTAAATAGCAATACTTGAAACTATTTAAATGTGTACAAATGAATGAGCTGTTACTCGTTTAAAATAAATTTACTAACAAACTATTCACTTATACACATATAAACTCGATTTGGCATTAAATAACGATCAAGGGTTGATATGCCATAAAACAAAATAACCTAGCATCTGTACATAACTTTAAAAAAAAAGCCAAAATCCACTTTAATTTCACTAAGTTTTTGGAAAGGTTCCGATTTTCAATGTATGCTAATGTTGAAGCTTTTTAATTGCATTTGAAAAATACACCTCTGCATGCGAACATTACCATGAGTAAACAGACATGGAAAAAAAATCACATGTACATGCAAAAATTTAGGGTCCAGTGTTTATTTCTATATAGAGTCACTCAGGATTTATTGGGTGAGGGTATTTGTATACAACGCTCTGAGGTACTCCCCGTAGTGTTTGGTTTGGTTTGGTTTGGTTTCTTTTGTTTAATGGCATATCAACTCTTTTTAGGTAATTTAATTCCAAAGTCATTCTCCTAGAAGAACAGTTGTGATACTATTTAACCCATAGCTGGGAGGATAAGGGGGTTCATACCTTTCCCAACGGTATTTGCCCGAAAGTGAACATAATAGCGCGACTGGAGTACGAACTCGCATACTACGATTCTGCAGTCCATCACTTTAACCATTACACCACGAGGACACCCCTCCCTGCAGTGTAGTAGCTAATGTGCTGAACTGGGACGTCATACTGCAGTTTGAACAGCAGTCGGACTATTACATTCACTTTCTGAAAAAAATTAGGGTACAGTGTTTATTTCTATATAGAATAACTCAGGATTTATTAGGTGAGGGTATTTGTATACAACGCTCTGAGGTACTCCCAGGAGTGTAGTAGCTAATGTGCTGAACTGTGACGTCATACTACAGTTTGAACTGTAGTCGGACTATTACATTCACTTTCTGACAAAATCCCTAGGAAAAGGTATGAATCCTCTAATCCATGTTCTCAGTTAAAGAGTGCCTTTACTTTTCTTCGGTATTAAATAACCTTCAAAGATTGATATGCCATTAAATAAAGAAACAAAAAACTGAAACAAAAATCTGAATAAAAGATAACCACAGCATCAATTGGATTATTTGATTCAAACAATGAGACAAGAGTTGAAATAACTGATAAAGAACAGAATTAGTTTATTCTATTCAACATAATGTCTGGTACATTGGTATAATGAGTTAGAGTGTTCGCCAATGGCGCGGGAGATCGGGGTTCAAATCGAGGTCGAGTCATACCAAAGACTCAAAAAAATAAAATGGTACTTGCTTAACACGCAGCATTAAAAGGTGAGGATCAAAGGTAAAGTGGAGCAATCCAGGGAAAGGAGTATCACCCCCTCATACACTATGGTGCAGTAGCTATCGAAAAGGAAGCCTTCGGATCGCCCACTTTACTTTTACTTATTCAAGATAAAATTAAAAAATCTTAAAACATTGTAATTTTTTTTTTTTGCCTAAAGCAATGGTATTAGCAATAAATAAAACAGCAAAACATGATTTTTTTTTAGGAGCAATAAGTCCCCAGCTATGGGCTAAATAAAACCACAAACTGTTCATCTTCAAGGATGGCTTTGGTAATTAATAACCCACGATGGTTAATATGCTATTAAACAAAAGAAACCGAAGCAAAAATCTTAAACTGAAATCAATAATGGTCATTTTTTTGTTCTTTTTTACTTTGTTTTGTTTTTGTTTTTGCTTTTGCTTTGTTTTAGATGGTTTTTTAGGCTTTTTTTCCTTTTGTTTTTTTAGGGGAATTTCTTTTCCTTTTTTTTTTTCTTTTGCCAGAGTGCAATTGATTTTTTCCATGAATGAAAACTGATTTTTTTTTTTGCTCGATTGCAAATTAAAGTAAAAAGAATTCCATCATCAGTGACAACTTCGTATTAATTTGGTCTTAATTTTTTTCTCAATACTTACAAATTTATTTATTTAATTTAAAAATTTTGGAATGAGCACACTGAGAGAATTTTCATTCATTCATTTTTTTCAGGAGTAAATAGAATCACGATAGATAAAGTACAAAACAGTTTTTCTTTAATAGCTGAATATTTGGGCTTCATAAGTTTGTAAAAGTAAAGTTGGCGACCTTATTCGAGGGTGACCCGAAGGCTCCCTTTTTGATAGCTACTACACCGAGATGTAGAGGAGGGCGCTACTCCTTTCCCTGGATTGCTTTACCCTTGATCCTAACCTTATAATGCTGAGTGTTAAACAAGGCGACATCAATTACCAACTTTTGCATGAATCGACCTGGAATTGAACCTAGGGCTCCTGGTGAACTCTCTAACCATCATGCCAATGTCCGTCTTCATAAAAAGTAAATTAAACAAACTAGATTAAATCATAGAAAGGAAAGGTATATTTTTCACAAGTCATTCAAAGGAAAATATAAAGGAATAACTTAATATTAACGGAAAAAATATGGAATTCATTGATAAAAAAATAGAATTAATACTTACTTGCATCTCTTCAAGCTTTTATGATAGGTACAGATCTCAGACATGAATTTCACTAATTTTAATAAATATTCTTTATCATAGCATGTTTGTGGGGTTGTTTGAGGTCGGCAATGTTGATTGTGGTTGGACTGGAGCGTTGATGGTTCTTACGGCGTGACGTCTACTTGACAACTGGGCGAGGACTTCTAGTAATTTACTAAACATTTTGCTTAGTTAGATGTAGCACAAAGCAGCATGAATGGGTCATCCAATGAGCCTCGAACTCACTCGTATACGCTCGCTAACCATTACATCCTTCGAGGCCCTCTGGTTTGGTTTGGTTTGGTTTCTTTGTTTAATGGCATATCAACCTTCGTGGGTTATTTAATGCCAAAGCTATCCTTCTAGAATAACAGCAGTGATGCTATTTAACCCATAGCTGGGAGGGTAAGGGGGTTCATACTTTTCCCAAGGGGAATTTGTCCGAAAGTCAATAAAATAGAGCGACTGGAGTTCGGACTCGCAACGATTTTGCAGTCCATCGCTTTAACCATTACACCACGAGGGAACACGGCCGGCCGAAATTTGTCTCGCCACAGTGGACCAGAAGTCAATACCATCTCTGTAAATTTAACAACATTTTTTCTGAGATATGGCACAAAGCCGTATGATCAGGGCACCCAATATGACTCAAACTGACTCCTGAAGTTTTGCTAGTCTAGCTTGCTAACCATTGCTCTGGATGAGGATTTCTACACTCTACTGTTTATTTAAAACTACTGTATTGCAGTATTTTGTAGCATATAGTCGCATAAAAATTAGATAAGTGGGAAAGAGAGTGGTTCTGCTGTTCTAAGGAGCCCTAACTAGCCAGAGCTCGTGCAGAGAGATTTAGTAAATAAAAAAAAACAGATGTGAAAAAGTATAGTCATTAAAGAAAAATAATTTTCATAACGTTTCCTGTGTCTAGATATATTTGGCAATCAGATATTAGAGAGGGTTGACATACCGAAAAACCCACCCAACTTTCACATCAACTATAAATAAAAACATCAGTTTAACTTTAGACGAGAACCGGTGATTTCAGCGTAACTTGATCGAAAATCAAAATTTTGTCCCCTAATTGAATACTGAAGAGAATCATCATATCATAACTTTTGACATCTGAGTGTGACCAGTCCTTTTTAAGCATCATTTATCCCTAATTTAATCTATTTAAAGTCCCCTTTGAAGTCATCTCCTCCATCTGCAATGCACTTGTTGTACCGTTCCAACAACTTCTGGAAGGCCCATTTTTTCAATACAATAAGCTCATTCATACTCGTCCGGCGCGCCGGAATCACCAAATGCCACATTCTTTCTATAAAACCCTACTTACCTCATAATAATCAACAAAAAAAAAGAGAATCTGCAAAATTGTAGACTTTGCTGTCCCGGCGGACCACAGAATAAATCTGAAAGAAAGTGAAAAAAAGGATAAGTACCTCGACCTTGCTAGAGAATTAAAAAAGCTGTAGAACATGAAAGTAACGATTGTGCCAATTGTGATTGGTGCGTTTGGCACAATAACTAAAGGATTATTAAAAGGTCTGGAGGACCTGGAAATTGGCGGACGGGTAGAGACTATCCAAACGTCAGCATTGCTAAGAACGGCCAGAATCCTGGGACGAGTCCTGGAGACTTGAGGAGACTTGCTGTCACTCAAACTCCAGTGAAAAACAATCAGCTAACACTGATGTGAAAAACTCTAAAGGAGTAAATAATTTTTACTAATAATGATTGATACAATGAAAGTGTGAAACATAAAACACGTGAAAATACGTAAAACTTGGGAGAGGGGAGTAAAAAAAAAAAGAATTAAAAAATAATATGCAACTAAAGAAAAAAAAATTCCCCGTTTAGTTACCCACCCAACTCCTCTTCTAAGGTTGACAGTTTTTTGGTATTTCAGACTCTGAAACAAGCCGGACGATCCATACGTGGGAGCAGAGCAACATAATTGGGACAAAACAAAGTACAAGGCATAGGGCACGAAGACGAATGGTGACGTGAAATAGGAAAAAATTAAAGGATCCAAAACCTTTCAAAAATGCAGGGCATGGATAGTATAAGGTGAGATTTAAAAAAAAAACAGAGGACGAGGAGATTTTGGAAACTGAGAGCTAAAGGTTTGGGAAAATGACACATATCATACTGCTAACTAGGGTAAAAAAGGAGAGCAATGAAACAACTTACCTGGAATGGGGTCCCGAAGGACATGGTCCATCGCAACAATGAGCAGGAAAAGAAGGGTAGGATGACTCCAACGTTGCTTCCTTTCATACGACCAAGCTTACAGCATGCATCCAGCTTTTGTCGAATGTTATGCGATCCAAGCGTTTTCTGTCGCGTCTGATACCTGAAGAAAAGAATCTGAGAAAAGTCTGTGCCGTCATACAATCCCTTCTTTCGCGTCTCCCAAATTACCATTTGAGCTACGGCTAGGATCGTGAGAAACACCACACGTTTCTCACCTTTTCACGGAGGAGTAATTTACTAAGTTTTTTTTTTTGCTTAGATGTGGTACAAAGCCGTATGAATGGGGCACCCAATGAGACTCTAACTCACTCGTTTAGGTCTGCTAGTCTATGTTAGCTTGCAAATTATTGTCCTGGACGGAAAGTACTAGACTCTGCTACTTTACTGCTATTGAACGCCGCTTATATATATTGATCATATCTGCATAGCACGTGTGTGTGCGCGCATGCAAATATGCATATTCATAAGCCGGTGATGTTACTTCATCAAAACGTCTCCAAATAACAATCTTCCAGCTACCATACAAATTTCAACTTTCCCAAATGAGAGATATTCTTTGGTGGATAGAGATTTCTCTTAGGGAATTCTAATTTTAATTTTCACTATAAATTTTCAACTGGATTTAGTTCCGGACTGTTTATAGGCTAAGTCATTATTAACATATACCTTTCCAGAATAAAAGCTTTAATCCCCTTGCATCCTTGACAAGATGCATTGCCGTCCAGAAAAATGAATTTATCGTCATCAGATCAATTTTCTATCAAGGAAATGAGAAAATAATCAAGGATTTTAATGTATTCATGTGTATTGAGTGTTGAAGTAATGATTGCCATCTTTCTTTGTCCTTTAAATGACGTACAGTTCCATATTATGAATAACTTGAGAAATTTATTTGTTGTATTTTTGCCGTTATTTTTATGTCTTTTATTTGATTTATTTGAACGGGCCCAGAAAAAGATTCCTGCATCATCCATTTGAACAATATAGATTCTTGATTAATCACTGAATATCACTTTCATCCAATTGTCAACACGCCATGATTGTTTCTTCTTAACCCGCTTTAATCCGAATTCCTTTATATTATTGTGAAGTTGTGATTCAATAAACTTTGCTCATTCTGAAACATAGGTCTCAGTTTGTTTGTTTTTTTGTTTTTTGGGAGATTTTTTTTTTTTTTTTTGAAAAGTCAGTTTAATTACACAGAAAGAATTTTTCGTTTCAGTCGGAAATTGAAATAATTGTGACAATTATGGTAGTGTAAAAAAACTTTTTTCTCAGAAGCAATAAACTTTCAAAAAGATTATCGCGCTCTCGGAAAAGATTGTCTTGATTCCTATATGATAATGATCCCTAAGGTTCCCATCTACTCCTTAAACCCATAAAAATATCGCTGACCCCCGCATAACAGAGAGACTCTCTTGTGTATATATAAAAACAAGAGCCTGCAACAAAGAAATCATAATCAGTAGGCTTAACTGGTTTAAAATTAAGTTAAATTATTGAATTTTTGTTGTAGTAAGTGTAAACAAAATATTGGTCGTCTGTTCGAAATATTTTTGAGTAAGGAATAGTATGTTTCTTTTTTTAATTGAGGCAAGTAACGGATGGTATATCTGATCACTTACTAAATTCGTCTCCTTTGGAGAGACTCAACGATGTTAAGACGTTTAAATTTCTTCTTTTTTTTTCAGAATTTGGGGTAATAGAAAAATAAATAAACTTTGTATTCCGTAACGGAAAATCAATTGACCGTCAGTATCGGAGGCGAAGCATAGGAACAGGAAAACTAGTGATACAGAAAAATACTTTCATTGAATTACTTAAAGAAAATCTTTGTAAATAAGACCCTTTGGGGGCTCATTTAGTTAGAAAAAGTAGAAAAGCTAAATCGTCAAAGAATAGCTGGGTCAGCAGGAAATCCGCCAACAGAGGGTAAAGTTTGTCAGTGCCCGTGGTGTAATGGTTACCGTCGTAGGAATTGGACACGACGATACGAGTTCAAATCCTGGACGAGATTGATTGCATTTCACATAGCACTAATACCCTTGGGAAAGGTGTGAATCCAATAATTCTCCCTCCAACTATGGGTAAATAGTAGGGCAGACTAGGTTCTTCAGCCTTGGTGAGGCAACTAGTCTAGGAGAAGGAAAACTCTGAATTCAAACCTGTTAAACTCCGCTTAAAGAAATTGACCTTGTGTCATATCCTGCCCGAGCGGAGGGTTTGGGTAAATATGATAAAGAAAATCATCCAGGTTTTTTCAAAATTGGTTTGTTTTTATGGCATATCAACGATTGTTGTCTGTTAAAAGCCAAATCTTGTTTTTACGGAGATATTATACGTATGATTCGCGAGCACATTTTGTAGATATATGGGGTTAAGGAAATTTTGTTGGGTCATTCGTCTAGTTTGGGTTTTGGTTTTAGATATCTCCGTTGGTTCCTTCCTAACCCATCTTAATTCGCTGGCGTCTTCTTGTCTGTGAAGGCTGCAAAGGAAGAATAGGATGGAGGTAAAGAGAGGAGATACCTCTTTCTAATTTTAGTTTTATTTCTGGGTTTAGCTACCATTCTGTAAGAGAGGAAATTCTTTATGAATGAAAATGAAATGGTTGCGTCTTCCAGACAAGATGTTTAAAATATACTAGTTTTTTTTGGGGGGGTGATATGTCCAAATTCAGTGTTTTTAGTAATGAGTGATAAGTCCATTTGGTGCGTTTGATATAGGCTACCGTTAGCAGAGACGGCTGCTAGTGGTGGAAGAGTGAGCCAGCATGCCACTAAGCGGACACGAGGTTTTCCCACTTGGTCTTTCCAATCCAACCGGTCACTGCTGAAAGAGGACGAGTTTTATTTTGGCGCCTTTAAGTCTGTTTCAGGCATGCGCAGTTCCAACTTCCTATCAGGGGTCTCTGGGATCTTCTACATTTCCTTAATTCCCCTTATTTTATTTATATTTTTCTATCCAGTATAGATACCCACTGTTAAATGATCAAATAGTTCTATTTATGAAAATTCAACTTAGCAAGAGTTACCAAATTCAAATATTTTCAAGTATTGAAATGTATAAAAAACAATTCAATTAAACAGCAATCATTTGTTTACACACTGTTAAATGATCAAACAGTTCTATTTCAAAAAATTAAATTTTGCGTTAGTCATTTCTTTGCTCTGAGTTTAAATGTCAACTTGTTCTACTTGACCCATTCACGACCAGAGATGACGTGAGATCAATGGCAATGAAGGGGTACTCCGCAATCCCCCAAACTCCAGCAGTACTCGAGCCTCACCATCAGATAATTTAGTGTTATTGATATTCTACAGCCCCAGCTGAGCGTCCATGTTTTTTTAAATAATTTTCTTCGGAATTTAAATTTTAACTTGTATTATTTACCTAACCCCTTCTTGCCACAGGCAAATTGTGACACAAAGTCAATTTTAAACGTAAAACTGGTGGGAATTCAGAGCTTTTCTTTATAGAAAGACTAAGAAAATCTAAAAAAAAATCAAAGAGCCGAGTCTGGCCGACTATTTATTCACAGCTGGGAAAAAAAGATAAATTAATTTCTTTTCTGAATATATTAGCGCGAAGTGAAACACAACAGCTTCGTCCAGGATTTGAACTCGGGTCGTCGATTCCATTTCATACAACGATAACCTTTACACTATATGCAGCTTCAAACTATACCCCACTTTATAAGAGTAGAAAAGATAGTGTGAATCTAGATTTTTCCTTCTCCTAAACAGGTCGCCTAATCAAGGCTAAAGAATCGAGTTTGTCCTATTTACTAGTTGCTTTTGAGGGAACAGATAGATTCATGCCTTTCTCAAGTAAAAAGTCGGAATTTGGGAAATTACTTATTGTTAATGAAGAAATACCAAATAAAACGACATTAACATACTTTTATTTATACAAGCTTTGCTTGGTCGGACTTACAGTTGTTAAATTGCCTGAAGTATCCGCGGACGCGCTTATCGTCCTAAGAAATGGAATCACTGACCCGAGTTCAAATCCTAGACAAAGCTATTTGCGTTTCACTTCGCGCTGTACGAATCCATCTTCTATCTCCTAGCTGTGGGTAAACAAAGCAGAATAAATTTTTAGCCTCGGTTAGGCAACCAGTCTAGGAGAAGGAAAACTGAATTCTAACCAACATTACTCGGTTTAGAAATTTATTTTGTGTCATAACTTGTCCATGGGGAAAGGGTTGGTTAAATATCTGCAGTATTATCATCTCCCTAATAGTCACCCACCTCAGAACTGAATAGGTCAATTATTCCTTAACTTTGGGGATCTAGTGGGAACCGTTTCTGTCTTGATCATAATTCGGAATCTTTAAATTTGAATTTAAGAGCTCCACTGTATCCTATTTTTATTCCTTTTACCCTAAAGAATTATATGCTTTCTGTTGTTCCTAAAAAGAAGATTCAACTAATGCCATTAAAAAAAATGAAAGAAAAGAAAAAAAAAGTGTCCTGTTAATGGAACGAAATATTTTGAAATTTTCTGGAACTTCTGTTAATGTTTTGGTAGAAAGAATTTTTATATTATTTCGGTTACTTGTATGCATTGCAATTTCTGAAACCTTTCTAGTGCTTTCAAACAGGAAATGTGTGTGATTTTTAGTTTTCTTAGCATTTTGTGAAATACATATTTTTTAAGCCTTCCCAAAAATAACAATATATTGAACAACAAACTGCGACAATTCTTGAAATAGAAAAAAAAAACGATCTTTCATTTTCTTTTTTGCATTTCACAAAGTTGCAATTTTCTTAAACTTTCAAGTCTCTCTTCAACTTTTTCCTTTATATTTGACAGTATGTTCTTATAACACTTTACTGGTTTTAAATAGATCTGTGATACGTCAATATACCTCCGTCTTCCTGGCATTTTCAAAATGCTTCTATTTACCACAATTATTAGATGGTTGTCGAGATCGACTGAGAGATCGAGTGAGAGTATACGCCTCAAACTCGACACTGTTGAGGTTTGTATAATCTCCACACTTCCTCACATCGGGGATATTCACATTTTTTAATAGCTACAAATAACTGTTTTCAAGACAAATAATTTTGAGGTTCACAAAGCGTAACGATTATCGTCTTAGGAAATGAAATCAGCTACATGAGTTCAAATCCTGGATGATGCTATTTGTGTTTCATTTCGAGCTAATACCCTTGGAAAAAGTATAAATCTATCTTCTCTCTTAAGCTATGAAAATAGTAAAATAGTTGGGAAAACTATATAACTGACTGGCTCTTTTGTTACATATTGACCCTTGAGCGAGCCGTCAATCAAATGTTCTCTGCATAAGTCACACCCGTAAAATTCGATCAGTCAATGAGAGTGCCAGCGAATGGCTGGGCGCCTCTCTGTGAGCTGATGCCCCAGCATGTCTCCGGTTGAATACCCCCCGGCCGAGAAGCAGAAGTGCTAAGCGGGGCCAATAGCATAACACAGCGAGGGATCGTCCAGAGAAGAAGTTATGGGTCGATATTGCAGTCGCAGCCATGATGATGCTATATAAAAACACGAAAGTAAAATTCCGCTCTCCGAATGGAGACACAGACTACTTCGATATTGTTTCAGATATGCTGTAAGAAGACACATTATCCCGATACCTGTTTATTATTTACCTAGACCACATGCTTAGAACGACTATAGATTTAATGAAAGAAAAACGGTTTCAAGCTGGCAAAGGAAAGAAGCAAAAGATACCTCGCACAAACAATTACGGACGCGGACTACGCCGATGACATAGCGCTTATAGCGAATACACCCGCCCAAGCCGAATCCCAGCTACATAGTCTGGAACGAGCAGCAGGTGGTATAGACCTCCATGTCAACGCAGACAAGTCGGAATACATGTGATTTAATCAAAGGGACGACATCTCCACACTAAATGGCAGTCCTTTGAAACTAGTGAACAAGTTTACCTACCTAGGAAGCAGTGTTTCATCAACCAAGACAGACATCAACACGCGACAAGAAAAAGCATGGACAGCTATCAATAGACTATCGGTCATATGGCAGTCAGACCAGACCGATAAAATAAAATGCAGTTTTTTTTTTCAAGCAGCGGTCGTGTCGATACTGCTAGAGAGATGCACTACATGGACGCTAACTAAACGTATGGAGAAAAAGCTTGACTGCAATTACACAAGAATCCTGCAAGCTGTATTGAACAAGTATTGGGGGCATACCCCACAAAACGCAGCTGTACAAAAACTATCAAAGTTAGGACACTGCAGGAGAAGTAGGGACGAACTCATAAGCGATATACTCCTGTGGACTCTGTCACATGGACAAGTAAATGTAGGAAGACTAGCTAGAACCTATCTACAACAGCTCTGTGCCGATTCAGGATAAAGCCTTGAAGACCTCCCGGGAACGAGGGACGATAGGGACAGGTTGCGAGAGAGGGTCAGGGAGATCCATGCTAGTAGCGTGACATAATTATGATCATTCATGTCCCTCAGTGTGTCTTTTTCACACCTCAGAAGCTTTGACTCGAAGAAAGAATAAAGAGATTGTGGTTTCTTACTTCATCACGGCTATAAAACACTTTTTAAATATCCCCAACTCTCATATAACTAGTTTTCCCACCAACCGCGAGAGTTCTTTTTGTTGACCCTTTGTTGACGGTCACACAGCTGAGCACTGGAATAATAGAGAACATCCTCTCAGTGTTCTCAGTGTACGTAATTATTGTCAGGAACAGTTTGTATTTACCAGACATCTTCCCACAAGTAGAATGTGACGCAAGGCCAATATTTAAGTTGAGTTTAACTGGCTTTAATTTAGAATTTTCCTTCTAGCAGAGCACAGTCTGTCCGACTATTACCAATAACTGGAGGGATGGATGTATTTACTTATTCCTCCGCTCGGGAAGGATGTGACACACGGTCAATTTTTAAGCAGACTTTAACGGGTTTGGATTGAGAGTTTTCCTTCTCCTAGACTGGTTGCCTAATCAAGGCTAACGAACCCAGTCTGCACTCCTATTTTTTCATAGCTACAGGGGGTATTAGAGAATTCATACTCTTCCCAGTGGTACTAGTGCTTTGTGAAATGCAATCAAACTTGTCTTTTAATTGGAATCATTTTTGAGATGAGGCTTCTTAATCTGAGAATTAATTTTTTATTTATAGCTGAATTTTTTGTCCTCATCTTGGTAGTTTTTTAAGGACTACCAAGATGAGGACAAAAAAGTCCGCAATAAATAAAAAAATTAATTCGCAATCAAACTTGTCTAGGATTAGAACTCGTGTCACCATCTCCATTTTCTAGGATGGCAACCATTAAACCACGGGCATGTATATCTTTTCAAGGGGTTGTATTTAACTAAGATTACCAACTATCTAGAAAGAAGAGCGCATAGAGCTTATAGGGGCGTTAGAGATTAATACAATGATCGAGAAGATGGCAGAGATAAGAAAAATATTCCCTCTAAAAAATGGGGGTTGTTCTGAGTATGACACTTCACTCTATCTGATGAAGCTCAAGTTCTGAAGACCGAGGGAGTGTGAAGTATCTCCCTTCATTTCTATTACTCTTAGGTCCACGCTGACTCAGGCCAGAAACGCAGGTTCGAGTCCCATCTATAGCTCGAAAATATTTGTTTGAAAAATATTCGTATTCGATAGAACCGTGTTTAAAAAAACACTCTTAAGAAAAAACTACACAAAAAATATAAATATACTATGGACGAGATTTCCTGACCTCTAGGCATAAACTAATCTTGGATGGGTTCACGTGCGATTAGAATTAATCAATTTAAAAGAAAAGAGGGGGAGAAGAAATGGAAGGGGGATAGTAAAAGGTGTTGAATTAAGAAAAAGGGGAAAGAGACAGATAAGTTAAATCAGGAGTGTGAGCTGATTAAAAAAAAGTGTCTGAAAGAGCAGGAGGAAAAATAGACGTGAAGGAGTTGAAGTAAAAGCAGGAGTAGAATTTGTGTCGTGGTGGCAGTTTAGAAACAGGTCGTCCGCCTTCCGAGAGCAAGAGGAGAGAATGAAATCAAAGTTAAACAGTGAAAAATAAACGTAAATAACAAATCGCTAATTGCTCAGCCCAAAATGGCTACCATTATACTTGAGGTTCTCTTGTTTTGTCAATCTTGTTTTGTTTTTTTTTTGTTTTTTGTTGTTTTTTTTTCATCCCGCTTTCTCTTCCGTGATTGGCTGTGACGACGTAAAACACGCAAACTTTGTCACTGTTATGTCAGCTTGAACTTTTTTCTTTCTTTTTGTCGATGCATGTTTCCATGGCAGACATTTTTACTTTAGTTTTGTTTATACTTGTTAGCAATGTTCTTTGGAATTTTGTTTATTCGTTTGTTTATGTTGATGACGATAATTATTCCTTCCGTTTTTCGTTCAATGTTGGTTTTTCCATTGTCATGCCTCCGTATAGGTCTATTTTTCCCTTGATTAAGTATTTTCCTCTCTTTGTCTAGTTGCCTCTTAGGAAAGGGAGGGGAAAAAATAAATATAATTTGATTTCCTTCGCATTGGAAAATAAGATAATAACGAACGCTTCTTTTCTTTTTCGTTTTTTCCATTTTGCTTTTTGTTTAACCTTCGTACGCGCATGCGCAATTCAAATCACTATCAGAAATACTAGCTTTGTCGTAATAAAGTATTTATGCAAGGAACTAGATTCGGCGGCTGTGGAGAACAACAGTTTTTCTTGGCTTCAAAACGATTGCTGCAAGTTTGGCTACGTTCCGTATTTTATTTGCATCGTTGCTTTAGAGTTTGTTTATTTTGTCGTCTTTTTATTCTATTTTTTATATTTTTTTCATCTTTCTTTCAATAAGTGTGGCAGAATAACAAATGTCCGTAGCTCCATTATTAAATTAGATGTTTTGTACTTGGTTGTATCAAGATTGCCGAACATATTTTATGGACATACATACGATAACACACATCAATTCACGGTTGTATATCAACTATGAATATAAATACAACCGTTTGAGTTTCATAAGTATGTATGGATATATGCATAACAAAATATATGGGTGAGTGTGCATATTTTTGTGCATATGGTTCTGTGTATCTGTGCGTATGTCACGGTCTGTCAGTGTGTGTATGTTTATCTCTGCGTGCGTCCGCGTGCGATTGCATAAATATAAGATGGATAGTAAGGGTTTATTTACAGGTAAAAAATGCAACATTTGCATAGCTGTATACACACACACATATATGTATATATATATATTGTCATCCAAAAACAGACTGTTTCGCTGTAACACAACTGTTCAGTATGGCAAGACACGCTTCAAGCTGGGATCGAAACCCGTCTAACTTTACGCTTGACAAGGTACTTAACCTCTCAGCCATTTTTCGGCGACTTATTAGACGAACATAAGAGTGTGTGTATCTGTATCTGTACGGGTGCAATGCCTGCGTTGAGCTTAACTGGCTATACAAATTTAGTATATATCTTAATGATTGCGCACAAGCATATTCCCCACCACATTATATATATATATATATATATATATATATATATAACACTTGCTCATCGCCGTTAAAAATACATATCCAATGGTGGTAATGATGTAGACAGATAATATTTTGTAAGGCAAAACTTCTTTTATCCAACACTGTAATTAGATTTTCTTTATCCGTTAGAGTTTCGTGAAAATGAATAAAAGGCTTTCATATCGAGTTCCTCATACATTATTATTATGAGAATTTTTCACTTCAGCGTTTGCTGATGGTTTTTCACTGGAGTTTGAGTGACAGCAAGTCTCCTCAAGTCTCCAGGACTTTTCTCAGTATTCTGTTCGTTCTCAATAATGTACTAGTTTGGATGGTCTCAACTCGTCTTCCAACTTTCAAGTCCTCCAGTCCCTTTAATAATGTTTTGGAGACTGTACAAAAAGCACAAATTACAATAGGTACAATTGTCAATTTCATGTTCCCAATTTTTTTTCAATTCCCTAGCAAGTTCGAGGTACTTATCCTTCTTTTCATTTCCTTTAATTTTATTCTGTGGTCAGACGGGACAGTAAAGTCCACAATTTTGCAAGTTCTCTTTTTTGGTGATTATATAATGTCTGGTCGTCTGGCCGAGATGTTTGTATGTCAAAATCCCATAGGAGTTTATGTGTCTCATTCTCTAGGACAGATCTGAAACATGTGTCGCACAAATATATGCATATACGAAATAATAATAATAATAATAATAATAATAATGATAATAATTAAGACTAGACATGACTGGATGGGCAAGGTAATCCACTAGGAGATGTGCAAGAAATTGAAATTTGACCATACGAACAAATGGTATATGCACAACCCAGCAACTGTCCTGGATACACACAAACTCCTTAGAGACTTTGACATACAAACGGATCACCTAATCTCAGCCAGATGACCAGACCTTATAGTAATCAACAACAAAAAAGAGAACTTGCAAATTTGTGGACTTGACAACGGAATAAAACTGAAAGAAAGTGTAAAGAAGGATAAGTACTTTGACCCTGCTAGGGAAATGAAAAAACTATGGAACATGAAGGTGACGATTACACCAATCGTGAATGATGTTTTTGGTACAGTAACTAAAGGACTATTAAAGGGACTGGGGGACTTGAAATTTGGAGGACGAGTGGAGACCATCCAAACTACAGCATTATTGAAAACAGCCAGAATACTTAGAAGTGTCCTGGAGACTTGAGTAGACTTTCTGTCACTCAAATTTTCAGTGAAAAACAATCAGCTAAAACTGATGTGAAAAATTCTAATGAGTGAATAATAACCATAATAACTTCTAGTTTTCCCTCATTAAATTGTCCAACTTTCTCTGCAACAAGATTCCAATGATTCTAAATCTCAATACAGGTATACCTGCAAACAGCTCAGACTGTAAAAGTAGTTTCACTATGAATTTTAACTAAGTTAAAACTTTTTAAAATTTGAATATTTAATTTTTTCTTTTCATCTTTTTTTTTTCCTCTTTTTTCTAATTTTTTTTTTTTTTTTTGTGATCGGCTAAAGATTTCTCTGAACATGAAGTAACTTGGTCACATCTATGTCAGGAGCGTAGATAAGAAACACTCTCAGAATCTGGTATCGCCACAATATACTACTCATGAAAAACATGGCAAATCAAAACGTAATTCAACGTTGGATGCAGACATCAGGTTTGGGTGTCATGATAGGAAGGTGCTCCTTTGAAAGAAAATGAGGGGTCCTGTTAGGCGTCCTGCGAATGTTGGCTGTTCTTTTTTCCGGATAAACAAACGATGACCTAAGCAACCTTTCAAACCAGAGACTTCAACTCAGAGAATAAACTAGAGACGATAACAAACTTGCTCTTCATTGTTATTGTAGGAACAACCATACGCTCAGGAGTTATAGAAAAGAATGATAGAAACCTGGGAAGAAGGCTCTAGACTCACTGACAAAACAATAATAATAATAATAATAAAAGGTTGATTTTCTGATCTCGAATTATTAGAAATACACCAACAAATAAATAGTAAAACGAATCAAGAAGTCTCGAATATATAGGAAGTGAGCCGGTAAATATCGAAAAACAAGAACACTCTATTCAAATTGAACCGCACAGTAATAGTAGTCAAAACATCACACACCCAAACACAGAACAAATACTCGAATTTTACATTAGAAAATTCAGAAGAAGACTGATTACAGAACACAGAAACAAGGCAGACAACACAGGCATCAACAGAACAAAAATAATCAGAAAATAGAAATGGGAAGAAAAACAACTGTATGGAGATTTCAAGCGACAGACGAGAAAATTAGACATGGCTAAGAAAGAAAAAGCCTTAGAGTGAAACTGAATCTCTTCTGATAACAACAGAGAAAGACGCTATAAGGACTATATCGAAACAAAAAATAGACAGGACACAACAAAATAGCTTATGTAGGTTATGTGGTGAAAAAAATGAAACCATCAATCACATAATAATCGAATATAGTAAGCGAACGCAAAAAAAGAGTATAAGAATAGACACGACTGGGCGTGTAATATAATTGCCGAGGGATTTCGTTTTATATATCTTGTCTCTTGGTTTAGTTAGGCTGAGAACCTTTCGCTTAACGCATGGGTTAGTTAGGTGAAACATTAACGTAGGTGTTCACACACGCGCGGAGAGGATGTGTCATTCAGAAATGTCAAAATAAAAATCCCAGATAGGAATTGTGATCAGGGTATTTGGGTGACGTCACGCACCGGAAGCGTAGGCTGAGATTTGAGAAAAAGCAGTGAGTTGAGTTCCTGCCTCGGAAGAAGAAGGTTGACTTTCAGAGCTGGGCGAGGCCAGACGACTTTGTGCGCTACGGGCGCCGTGCGCCGGTTGGGTTGAGAGCTGACGATGTAAAAGCAGTCAGCATAGAAAGATTGTGTGTGTCTCTCTCTCTCTCTCTCCTTATGTCGAAAAAACTTAAAACTCAAAAAGGTGAATAAAAGTTTCGTACCTGAACCAATTTCGTGAATTTTGTATTTTCGGGATTTCTATGAGTATGAACATTCTATGTACGTTTCACGTATTCGTATCAGTGGTCGTATTTTTGGACCTTAATATTACAGGTGGGGAAGGAGATCCCCTGGGAATTGGGTAAGAAGTTTAAATTTGACCATACGAACAAATATGCTCAACTCAGATTTCGTCATGGATCCGAGAAATGGTTTTGCGTCTTAATGAGACGCACGAACTTCTCTTGGATTTTCAGATAAAAACGGATCAACTAATCTCGGCTAGACAATCAGACCTAATAATAGTTGACGAAAAAATAAAACTTGCAGAACGGTGGACTATGCCGTTTCGGTTGACCACAGAATAAAATTAAAAGAAAACAAAAAGAGAGATAAACACCAAGACCTTACTAGAGAACTGAAAAGTCCGTGGAACATGATGGTGATGTTGATACTAGTTGTAATTGTTGTGCTTGGTACAGTACCAAAGGATTGATAAAGGTACTGGAGGAGATGGAAATAAAAGTGGCGACCATCAGAATGACAGCATTATTAAGATCAGCCAGAATACTAAGAAAAGTGCTAGAGACTTGAGACTTGCTGACACAAAAAACGTCACTGAGAAACTATCAGCTAACGCTGGTGTGGAAAACTCTCAAATGAGTAAAATAATTATAACAACTACCGAATGGTATATGCACAACCCAGAATCCATCCTGGAGAATAAGACGCGCAAAATTATATGAGGATTTTGAGATACAAACAGATCATTTAATTCCAGACAGAAGACCACACCAAGTGACAGTTTACAAAAAAAAGAGAACCTGCTGAATAGTGGACATTGCCATCCGTGCGGACCACATAGTGAAAATCAAAGAAATCGAAAAGAGAAACAACTTCTTAGACCTTGCTCTAGAACTAAGAAAATATGAAACCGGAAGTTGACGGTGATATCAATTGTAATTGGTGCGCGCGGTACAATCCCTAAAAGATTGGTAAGCGAGCTGGAACAGTTCAAAATTGGAGGACGAGTGGGGACCATTAAGACTATAGCATTGTTAAGATCGGCCAGAATACTGAAAAGTGTCCTAGGGTCTTGAGGAGACTTGCTCATATTCAGACAGCAATAAAAGACCATCAACTAACGCTGGTGTAAAACACTCTCTAATTAGTAAAATAATAATAAATTCCCAGGGATTTTGAAATATGAAACAGACCACCTAATCTTAACAAGAAGACCACACCTAGTGATATTTAACAAAAACAAAGAGAACTTACTGAATAGCGGACTTTACTGTCCAGGCGAACCAGAGTGTAAAAAATTTAAAAAAAAAAAAAAACCCGAAAAGAGACAAGTACTTGGGGTTTCCCATAGAACTATAAGAATATGGGACATAAAAGTAATGGTGATACCAGTTATAATTGGCAAGCTCGGCACAGTCCCCAAAGTCAAAAACTTTAGTAAAATTATAACGAGAAAATAAGCGCTGTCGTAGTGATATAAAATATTAGTTCATTGAATACAAACTGTATGGTTTAACAGTTGAAGATGAGCATCTATCAGCCCAGTCAGTTAGGGCTATAAATTAAGCCGATTACATTTCAGAAGGGGAGTACGACCTCTACCCCAATGAATGTCCTAATAAGGACACAAAACCTTCATATCGCAAGGTTCCAATTCTAGAGCTTTGGTGAATGTAGATTACCTCTTCATTGATATTATTCCCATGTCCACTCAGAATCTAACCTGCTACGACCCAACCAGTTGATTAAAAAGAAGTGTTTGACAATTTAACTGTGCGCAAACAAATAACTGATGTTATATTGAAATATTAATGTTAATGTTAAATGGCAATAGTAGGAACCATTTGGCAGTGTGTAAATGATTAAATAGTTTTGAACAGAATTATTAGCGTTAAATAGCAATACTTGTAATCATTTACCTGTATGCAAACAAATGATGTCTACTTAATCGTTTGAAAATAAAATTACCAAAAACAATTCGCTAACAAATTATATATATATATATATATATATATACACAACCAGTCAAAAAGTATTAGGCCATGCTCAAAATTTTTTATTTCTCATCCTAAAAGTGTCTTTTTTAATGAAATAAGTTAAGCATCACAATGATTTTATTTATTATACTTGATACAAGTCTTCCTCAATACCTCCCAGGGGTGTCTTTGTGGTGTAATCGCTAACGCGATGAACTGCAGAATCGTAGTAAGCGAGTTCGTACTCCAGTCGCGCTATTACGTTCACTTTCGGGCAAATACCCTTGGAAAAGGTATGAACCCCCTTATCCTCCGAGCTATGGGTTTAATAGTACCACTACTTTTCTTCTAGGAGAATGGCTTTGGCATTAAATAACCTACAAAGGTTGATATCCCATTAAACGAAACCAGCCAATCAATAACTCTGACCTTCGTATTACGAGATATCATTTGAAAAATTGATTTGAAAACGTTTTTCTTCTTTAGTACTAAGTATGAATGAGACGTTTTCTAAGAGTTATATTATACCACCACTTGAACTCACATTAGACTATATCGTGTTGAATATACCTGTTGGGAGATATACCTGTTTTACCTCTACAGAGGACGATTTCATCAGAGTCAACAGCTTGCGTAACAGAAGGCTGGTTACACCAAACATTTCTGCACAACTGAAACAATGTCGTGAAAAAATGTATCAGCATTCACAGTGAGAAGATAACTCTGTGAAGGTGGCCAATACGGCAGAATTGCTGTCAAGAAACCACTGTTGAGGAAGCAAAAATGTCAATGTCAAAAAGCTCCAGTGGGCCAAGACACACAAAGACTTAACAATAGAGAATGGAAATAAAGACCTTTAAACTGACGAATTAAAATCCGAAATATTTGGGTCGAATAAGAGAGTGCGGCCAAGAGCTACTGAAAGAGCTGCAACACCCTGTATCACACAAACCGTAAACCGGGGACTCTATTATGGTTTGGCAGGCTTTTGACAATTGCAAAGATTTGCACCAGATGAAGGGCAAATTGAATCAGACAGGTTATTACAACGCCACGCGATCCCACATGGAACGCGGCTTGTGGCTCAAGGATTTGTACTTAAGAAAGATAATGATCCAAAGTTTATCAGTAAACTCTGCACGTTCTTCAGCTGATGTCTTGGCCGACGTAATCAAGGGACTGGTGTGGGATGAACTTGACCGAAAATCAGAGCTAAACAACTCTTAATTACTGCTCACCTCTAGCGATTCTTACTGGAAAGCTAGGAAGAAGTGTCTTCAGTCTACCTTCAGTCTTTGGTGAAAAGAATGTCGTGAATCTGTGACGCAATGATTGTTAAAGAGTGTCACTTTGATGAATCAAAAGTTTAAGAATTTTTTGTGTTTTTTGCTTAATTAGTATCTAATGTGGCTCAGGAAGACTTGTATTTAAAACCGATATCATATATATATATATATATATATATATATATATATATATATATATATATATATATATGCATGTTGTATAGTTAAAATACAACTACACAAATATACAGATACAGGGAAATGCGAAACACATGCGACTCTCCGTTGTTCAGGTACG
>OY757910.1:36032237-36054737 GCA_963585895.1 Sepioteuthis lessoniana | reverse complement strand
ACCTATTTTGTACTGTCGGCGATGCATAAAATAAGCTGACTCCAAAGACATGTTCAGATGCATCAAACGGTGAGGCTCCAGTTCTAGAATTCTGAATGTTGTAGAGTTTTCCTTCGTAGTCAATACCCCCATGTCTACTAAGAGGTATGCGATAGCCATATGTGCATCCGAGGTGGCAGCCATCATATATGTACATTTGTATATATCTATTCCAGTCAACTCATATCTATCTATCTATCTATCTATCAGGGTCATTCAAGAATTTCCCAGCCTCACCCAGACAGAAGAGCCTCGCTGAACTCTTTTGTTGTGGTGACACCGTATCACTTCTAATTAAGCTAGAAAAATAATCAAGATTTCTATTTCAATGTCTGTGCAGATGAAACAGAAAGCTGAGAGGTGTGCGGCAAATCTAAAATCTTGGTGAGGCTTAGATCTTTTTGAACGAACGAACTTCGAAAAAAAGTTCATATCGATCTCAAGGATTATCTTCTTTCTTTCTTTCTTTCTTTCTTTTTTTTTTCTTTTAGTATGTTGTAGGGTCCCATCTATGAGTTAAGAAGATCTGTTGGCAGTTCATTTGTATTAGATAAGAATATTTGATATCATGAAACCAAGGTAAAAAAAAGTTAAGAAGTACACCAAAAAATAAAAACAAAAACGCACAAGGAGCGCAATTCTCTAACCCCTAGGTAATAAATAACCTCAGACATCTCGGTTTGTTTGGTTTCTTTGTTTAATAACATATCAACCTTTGTGGGTTATTTAATTGCAAATCCATCCTTGCAAAAGAACAGCAGTGTAACTATCTAACCCATAGCTGAAAGATCATACCTTTCCCAAATGTATTAGTCTGAAAATGAATGTAATAGCCTGACTGAAGTTCGAACTCGCTTACTTGAAGGCCGCAGTCCAGCATTGTAACCATTACACCACGGTGATTACCGCTAGAGGTGTTGACATGCCGTTAAAAAATAATCAGTCAAATAGTCACTGATATATAACTGTGCAAGAAATAATAGCACAAAAATGTAAATATAACGTACAATGTACGCGATTTCCTTATATCTAGGCATAAAATAATCTTAGACAGGTTGAGATGCCGTTAAAATCAATCAGTCAATCATTGATATTATATAACTGTGTGCAAAAAGCTCATAACAAGCAATTACACAGCAAAACGTATATATAATGTACTATGAACATGATTCCCTAACTCGTCATTTAATTTATTGAAGTTTCCGTAGAAATAAGTAAAAGTCTTAACTTTTGTAGAATCCCTCGTATTTTTTCTACTCCTCTAACAACGATCCGTTCAAACGACGAAAATAACCAAAAATCGAAGAGAGAAAATGAAATCAACAGAAACCCTGAAATGGTAAATGGAATTAAGAAAAAACAATAGAGTGTCAACGAAACTCTAGTGATGGAATTCGTATTGTCATTTTCAATTAACCTTCGTCTTCGGCTCCATGCCATGTGTCACAATGTTGACAAAGATGGATGGCATCCATGTTGTGTCAACAGTAGAAATAGGCGAATAACATTTTCTTTTCTTTTCTTTTCTATTTTTGTTTAGAAGTGGGAGGGTGTGTGCATTTGACAACGAGGCCAACGTACAACAACACGGGCTGTTGCGCTGGAAACTCTTCAAGAGAAATCAATGTGTCGGGTCAAGCTATATCGGGGGCAACTGCCTTCGCAGGCATAAGTAAATTACTGGACCGTGAGCAATAATCTACATTACTCACTGATGCAGGATGCAAAACAAGGTCTTCCACCATATCTTTAAGGCCTTATTGCCCGGGTATCTCATGCAGTCAGTGTTAGCGTGAATGTGACCAAAAGGAATGGTATAGAAAATTGATTAGACATAGAAAAAGAAAATATTAAGATGACAGGGAGAGAGAAAAAGGAATTATATTGGAGGGTGGGCTGAAAGGTTTATAGGCTGAAAAGTTCATACAATGATGTCATATCAGCCGTTGATGACTTTTTTTACCAATGAGATCCAAGCACTGCAATACTGATGGAAGAAGTGCATGCACCGCAAATCAGCTTACGTTGACAAATAAATCTCATTTAACCACGTTTCATGTGAATATCTTAGTATATCTTAGTGAATATCTTATGAACTTTTCAGTGGAACCTAGTATATATATATATATATGTTATATTCTCATCTACAGACTCACAACGACACAATAATTAAGACGCAGTGACAAAGACAGACGCATGATAAAGACGCAGGAAGACTACTTTAACAAAATATTTACCGCTCACTTTATTGCAAGGGCTCGAAAAGGTTGTGTGGGGTTTTACTGTGAGAGGGAGCTGGAGATCGAACATAAACTGTAATATTTTGACCCCACTGTTATCACCGTCACGTTGTGTCTTTCTTGTTCTCTAGGGCTGCTCAACCGGAGGCCTAGGGCCCACTCTGCTGGATGCTGGCTTTCTTTACTGCATCTTTTCAGCATCTTCTCTGGACCCCAAACTCCATCGGGGTTCCCGAGGACCTCCTCGGTCGGGTGTGGCTTCCCCTACCACATCTCCACTCCAACTGTCTGGAACTCTACTGGCAACTCCACTGGCCCCCTGGGCGTCGAACTCAACTGGAACCGGAACTCAATTCCACTGGCTCGTCGAACTCAACTGAGTTATATAATCGTTCGACGCCCACTCGATCTTTGAAATCGAATGTTTAATCGTCATCAAGCGGAAACAACTGTCATGCAGTTCAGAGGTCACTCTCTTCCCGTGCATCACTCTGTAGTGTACCATGGGAATTTTTTTAGCTCGTCCCATTTCATCAGCCAATTTCCACCCACGCGATTTCCTCTCATAACTGCCATTAGAATGTGTCACTTCCTTTCGGTGCATCACCTTGAATGGCATTTTTGGCCGGGTCAAAAGGTCAAAATATAACACACACACACACATATATATATATATATATATATATATGTGTGTGTGTGTGTGTGTGTGTGTGTGTGTGAGCAAAAATCATTTTAAAA
The DNA here is from genome assembly GCA_963585895.1 of Sepioteuthis lessoniana. Taxonomy (NCBI): domain Eukaryota; kingdom Metazoa; phylum Mollusca; class Cephalopoda; order Myopsida; family Loliginidae; genus Sepioteuthis; species Sepioteuthis lessoniana. Next base: position 36,051,720 of record OY757910.1, on the reverse strand, counting down.
TGTTTTTCTAAAATCTTAAAAATTGCTCACATGCTGACCTGCAGAGTATGATAAAAGCTTTTAAAAATTGTATCTCACCTCTCTGTGAGGGTTTGGTTTGGTTTGGTTTTATGGCATATCAACTATTGTAGGTTATTTCATGCCACATTTTTATACATATATATTATATATATGATTAATATTTTTAAATGAATCTGAGATCATTTTTCACGCAGTTAAATGGTTTCCCTTATTTCTATCTAATACGAATACACAGTAAAAGGCAAAAATAGTTCGATTTCAAACAATTCAGTTTAGCATAATTACACAGTTGAAATGTTAAACAGTTCTATTTGGCCTTATCAGGTGCTACCACTCCGGGCTCGAGTGGACCTGGCAACGATGGCAATGAAGGGATACAACGCATTCCCCTAAGCTCCGTCATTACAAGAGCTTCACTATCAGATTGTTGAGTGTCATGTAAAGGACATTCGTTCGGGGGAGTCTTACCCTTTTGCAGAGATGCAGTCGGTTTATTCTGCAGCCCCAGTCAACTGGGTCATCTCTGTGTTGGTTTGATGTAAAATAAATACAATGATCATATATAACGAAGAAAGTAAATAGACGAAAAAAAGAACCATTAGATAATTAAATAAATGGTTAGTTTTATAGTGGGCTACCTCTTGTGATATTCAATCACGAAGTAAGTCTTTTTTCAAAGAAAAATATGTTTTCAAGGATTATCTTTTTTAAATGATTACAGAACACTTCTAAGCTGAGGAGTTGGGCTTTATTCATTCAAACATTGTGAATATTTGCAACTTTGTTTGGTATGGTTTAGTTTGGTTTTATGGCATATCAACCATTGTTGGTTATTTAATGCCAAATCCATTTTTTACACTTAAACAGTTCTTTTTCAAACAATTCAGTTCAGCATAAGTACACTGTTTAAATGTCAAAAACAATTCTATTTCAAAAAGTTCAATTCAGCATTAGTACACAGTTTAGTTCTATTTGACCCATAGATAGAACCTTATAAGGTGCAAACACTTCGGGTTACAGTGAACTTGGGAGCGATGGCAATAAAGAGGTATTTCTCATTCCCCAAAGCTCCAAGACTGGAACCTCACCATCAGATTGTTTAGTTTCATATCCAGGACACTCGCTGGGGAAGTCTTATCACACTGCAGAGATGCAATTAATATACTCTGCAGTCCCAGCTGACTGGGCTACTGTAATTTTGTACAAATACGTTACTTAAAATAAAATTTGATGTGCCTCACTCAATAACAAATACGTCTGACATTTCTGGCAATTATTATTATCTTGTGAATATATTCCAGATGGAAGATAAGTAGCTCATAACTATATATACTATTTCTGAAGAATGTACAGATGTGAAGAGTTGTGTTTAATGATGAAACTGATTAAAATCAAAACCAAATTGACCTTGGCTGATAAAAATTTAAAGAATTCACTGCTACTTTCACTTAACTGATTTAACTGCAAACATTTGTTGACGAAATAAAAAGAGACTCAAAAGTTCCACAATGCAAGTACGGTTCATCTTTTTTGTTAAATCAATAAACCGCATAAACGAATTATATATATATATATATATGTGTGTGTTGTTGGCGAGTGTAGTCGGGGGCGACCCGAAGACTCCCTTTTCAGTAGCTACTACACTGAGGTGTAGGGGAAGGCGCAACTCCTTTTCCTGGATTGCTCCACTTTACCCTTGATACATACCTTATAATGCTGAGTGTTAAGCAAGGAGGTATTAAGTACCATTTTTTAAGTCTTTGGTATGACTCGACCTGGGATTGAACCCCGGTATTCCGGGGCATTGGCGAACACTCTACCCACTAGACCAATATATATATATATATATATATATATATATATTGTCATCCACAGACAGACTGTTTCGTTCTATCAGAACTCTTCAGTGTGGCTCGACACGCAGGACGTTCGAAGCCAGGATCGAAACCCATCCAACTTTAAGTTAGACTAAGTCTCAGACCACTGCGCCAACAAGCAGACTATGTTGGCTAAGGGAATTTTTAAGGTATCTATGTAGCAACAGCAGCAGCGTCCGTTTGTTTACATTTTAATACCCTATCGGCTACCAAAGTGCTCAATTCTTTCGAAGAGCTTTGCATTATGCGGCCGACAATTCCTTCGCCAGAATGCTCAACCCCCATGGGGGAGCGTATATATTGTATTGTCATCCACTATATATATATATATATATATATATATGAAGTAAAAAATGGAAAGGAATCCGACAGTATTGAAACAAATTGTATAACAATATAATCAAAAGTGATTTATTAATTGTGAAGGAAAATCGATGTAAAACGTATCTGATTTAATGAACCTTCATTGGGACTTAAGAATGGTGTTACCAAGTGTTGATAGAACAACAAAAAGGAACAACGAAAAAGAACGCTGATTAAATGATTGAATGGTTGTATTTTTCCTTATATATACTCCCCCACCCACACTGATTTTCATGTTTTATTACTCATCCAGCATTTTTCATTCAACCCTTGTTATCACAACTCCTGAAGTTTTAACGTCGACTTTTTGTCACTTTTGATAACTTGCCCAGTTGGCTAGGGCTGCAGATTACTCCAACTCCATCTCTGCAGAGGGTAAGACACCCTCCCCAACGAGTGTCCTAGATATGGTACAAAACAATCTGATGGTGAGGTTCCAGTAATGCTGGAGCTTTGGAGAATGCGTTGTACCCCTTCATTGGCATCGCTCCCAGGTCTACTCGTGCCCGGAGTGGTGGCACCATATTGGGTCCTATCTATGGGTCAAATACAACGAAACTGCGTATATATGCTAAACTGAATTGCTTGAAATACAACTGTTTTGTCATTGAAATTGTACTTACACTAAACTAAATTGCTTGAAATAGAACTATTTTGATATTAAACTGTGCGTGGACAAAAAATAGATTTATACTGTGTACTCCTGCTAAACTGAATTGTTTTAAATATAACTGATTATTTGTATAAAAATGGATTTGACATAAAATAACCAACAATGGTTGATATGCCATGAAACCTAAACAACTAACCAAAAATCAACCTTTCAATTTTTTCCATATATGTATATATAAATCGTTTACATTATATATATATATATATATATATATATTGGACTAACCCTTTTTTTACTACTACTATCTCGTCCACTCTGATCCAGACTGATAATAATCGGAAGGGTCTCATCTATGGTTCAAATAGATCTGGTTGTAAATGATTTGTATTCGAGAGTAATATGTGAAAAAAATCTTGAGAAATAATTACACAAAAAGCGTAGATATGAACATACAATGAACATGATTCCTTAACATCTGTGCCGAAAATAACGTGAGACGGATTGGCATACCGTTAAAATCAATAAATTAAACCAGTCGCTCCCGCTTAAGGAGTCTTTTAATAGCTTTTTTTTTATAGATCCCGACCCCACAGCTACGCACTTCTGAAAGTGTTAAGAACCTTTTATCTTAAAACTGATCAGGAAAGTCGAATTTCTCAAAAAAGCAAATAAAATTAGCATCAACAGGAATACCAGTCCCTGCGGTGGTATTGGAACTTCTAGGATAAATGATTCTCATTCGACCTGCAGAATCATAGGCTAATAGTCAAAATTTCATGGAAATTGACATGTGTACACCTTTGACCTCAAGGAGTTTTTTTAAAAACGCCGGAAGGGAGAGGAACGTGGAGAGGGGTTCAGTGGATCCCACTAGTTCAGAGCAATTTGCTTGAATTATATATTTCTATTTTTCCTTACCTTCCTCTTTATTTCTACTCACCCATTTCTTTTTGTCATTTTCTATCGTTCACTTCCTTCCTATCTTTCCTTTTTCTCTTTTTCTTCATCCCCCTCGGGAATAAGAAATTTAATTTTAAAAAGTATCAATCCTTGCGGTTTATGTTTCGCTTTTCTTTTTTTAATTCAATTTGTAGACATTTGCGCAGACGTATACTTCCATTTAGTATATTTGTTTGTATGTAATAAAAGTTTCCCTTAAGGATGCAACCCGACATAAGGTTAATGAATGACAATGGGAAGCTCTCCTCCCAGCAAAGAACGAGGTTACCGAAATTGTCATCGTAATATCATCATCATCCTTCTTTTTTCATCTTCTTGTCTTACTTCTCCTCGGTCCTTTTCTTCCTATTCTGTGAACTTTTTTCCTACTTCTTTTTCATCTTCTTCGTTTCCTTCTTTTCTGTTTTATCTTTGTTAATTCTTCTCTTATTTCTTCTAATCTTCTTTCATCATTTCTTCTTTTTCTCTTTTTTATTCACTTACTCCTCAAGAAGTTTTAACCCTTTTCTTCATCTTGATTTTCTTCTTCTTGTCCATCCTCTTTTCGCATTTCTCCATAATTATGACATTTTTCTCCCCCTTTGTCTTTTCCGTCATCTTTTTTATTTTCTTTCTTTCTTTCTTTCTTTCTTTCTTTCTTTCACTTCATCTTTTTTAAATATTTAATTCTATTTCTTCTTACTCTTCTCATCCACTCATTTAACTTTCTTCTTCTTCTTCTTCTTCTTCTTCTTCTTCTTCTTCTTCTTCTTCTTCTTCTTCTTCATAAACCATTGTATGTTCTTCACTTTCATTTTTTGAATGACTCTTATTCTAATTTCATCTTTCTACCCGCCTCCTTATCAATGGGAATAAAATCAATGGGAATAAAAAAGTAGCAAAAAAAATAAAAAAATCAATGGGAATAAAATCAATGGGAATAAAAAAGTAGCAAAAAAAAGTTTTAATGTCCTCTTTTTTTTGATACTTTTTTATTCCCATTGATTGCTTTGTCTTCTTTCCCTTCTTTTTCTTTCTTTTTATTATCTTAGACAAATCCTGGAAGAGGCAACCCCTCTAAACAGTAGCTGTACGACTGTCCGTCTCTCCAAAACCATCAAAGGAAGACGAACAAGACATGCCGGACACTGCTGCAGGAAGTAAGGACAAAATCGTAAGCGACGTTGTCCTATGAACTCCTACACACGAACACAACAATGCTGGCAGGCCGACCGGCAAATTCTTAAATGCATTAGCTTTCTGCGAACACACACCGGATGCAGTCTAAAGGACCCGCCAAATGCAATAAATGATGGGGACGAGTGGAGAGAGAGAGAGAGAGAGAGAGAGAGAGAGAGAGAGTTAAGGGACTCTGTGCTATCAGCATGACTTGATGATGATGATGATGATGTTTCCTTCTCTATTTCTTTTTCTCTTCTCTCTTCTCTCTCTTTTTTAAATTCTCTTATTTTCTTCCTATTGTTCACCATATACTTTTTTTCTAATCTATTAGAAACACTTATAAAATTTCTGACTGCATCCTTACAGAGGGATGAGATCCCCAGCCAAAAATAAAAAAAAATCTTGCCGTTCCAAAATATCCAGTTATAAGTATCTAGTTCAAGAGTTCTGGAGAGTATAGAGTCATCCATTCATTGCCATCACTCCAGGTCCATTCTGTCTCGTAAAAGAATACTTGTTAGCGTCTCTTCGAGATAATGCAATGACTGTGAAAAGTCATTGCGAAGCTACGTTTTGTCTCGTATATCAATGGAGACGATACTTCTTAAACCAACCTCAGCGTAGAATACAACAAGGATTGATATGCCATTACAACAACAAATAGACTGAATATCTACCTGTTTTTTTAATACTTTATATTTCTATTTATTACTCTTCTTTATCTTTTTCTTCTTGTTTTGTTGTTGTTGTTGTTGTTGTTGTTGTAGAATTCTTCTTCTTCTTCTTCTTCTTCTTTACTCTTCTTTCTCTTCTTTTTACTCTATATAGTGTGAGGAACATTTAGAAAGAATGGATGCAACATATAAAAAGTAGCAAGACAATTCCTTTCGAAAAATTCTTGAATAAGAGAAACAATTCAACTCTCATAATGATAACAGAGTGATAAACTGAATACATTCCAATATGAGAAAAGTAGCTGGAGTAACGAGAAGCAACCCACTTTTACAAGGTCGCGCAACTGGTTCTGCACCCTATCCAAACAAAGTATTGCCCAGTAGGCTTAGGGGAGCGGTAAAATACAACGACTGCATCTCAGCAGAAGGGTAAGAACCCCATCCATAGCGAGTGTCCTTTAAACGACAGAAAACAATCTGATGATGAGGTTCCAGTGACCCTGGAGCTTTGGGGAATGTAGAGCACCCCTTTATTGCCATCACTCCAAGTTCCACTCTGCCCCAGAGTGGTAGTGTTATATAGTCACATATGTAGATTCACATCTACATACATGCACATATATATGTAGAATAATTCACAGCGACACAACGATAAAGACGCAAGAAGGAAGACACAGGAAGACTTCTTTAACAACATATTTACCTCTCAATTTATTGCAAGGTTCAAAAGGGTTGTTCAAGGTTTGCATGTGAGAGGATGCTAGATACCGAACATAAACTTCATATTTTGACCCCACTGTTATGACCGTCACGTTGTGTCTTTCTTGTTCTCTTAGATGCTCAACCAGAGGTCTTTAGGGTCCACTGCTGAATGCTGGCTTTCTTTACTGCATCTTAGCATCTTCTCTGGACCCCAGCTCATCAGGGCTTCAAACCCCATCGGCCTGGTGTGGCTTTCCTTACCACATCTCGTCTCTAACTCTCTGGAAGTCTGCTGGCAACTGCTTTGGCACCCAACTCAACTCAATTATATAATAATTCAACGCCCACACAATCGCCCACTGGATCTTTGAAATCGAATGTTTAATCGTCATCAAGCGGAAATAACTGTCATGCAGTTCAGAGGTTACTCTCTTCCGGTGCATCACTGTAGTGGCACAATGGGACCTTCACCTTGTCCCATATCATAAGCCTTAATCCGCCCACGCGATCTCTTTCGATTTCTGGCCATTGGAATGTGTCACTTCCTTCCGGTGTATCACCTTGGAATAGTATTTTTGGGCTGGGTCGAAGGTCAAAATATAACAATCATCCGTTAATTATTTTTCAAAATTCCACATGTGGAATTTTCTTCACGTTCGTCTCCATCAACCTCACACATATTTTACAGAATAATTTACAAAGGACAATAATGGCTGAAAACACAAAAAGAATCACTTGAACCACAGCAAACAGAATCTTACTTAGGAGGCGACCTTCTCTCTTTGTAACACTTGCCCGGCTAATTATTACCTAAATTTTGTTATACTATATTTGCGTGGTCATTCCAGCAATACATTTCGCCTGGATTCCTCATGACCACACCCCAGTTCTTTGCTCAACAGGTTCCTACCTGGAGTAACTGGAGAATTCCATAAACTAAAACACAATATCTTCAAGGCCCAAAGCATTCCACAAAAACTACAAAAATCATGGCCCAAAACAACGTATCACAATACATCCGAATGTATCACAATCTGGCACGCATGCTGTAAATCACCTAAAATAGTCCACGCAAAATACTAATTAGCAATGTGTTACCCATTTTTTTTTCATTAAGTTTCTGTTTCCATGCCCATTGGTTTGCAAGCCATTGAGGAAACATGCTTTACCTGATCAAACCCGCGCCGGGTTTCTTTTCAATTTAATCAGGAACCCTTGTGGCTACCAATATATAGGCACCTCGCCTTTCCCAGATCCGTTTCACTTTGCCAAATCACACACGAATCCAAAACACCACCGGGACTGAAAGACTCAGACATTATCCACAAAATTTTGGAGTAGGCCACGCCTTTTTTCTTTTATTCCATCCTCGGAACTCCAAACTAAAAAAATAGAAGCCAAATAGGCCCTCAACAGCTTCATGGGTCAGCGAATTCTTCGATAGAATTGCTTTCAACAACAATCTGTAAATCCCCTTGAATGAATGTCTGTCCTACTCTCACGTCAGCCCACGATTTCCTCAAAAACAGACACCCCCCCAAAAATATTTCCTATTCCACGAAAACCCCAAATCCTAAAAAAAAAAATTTTAGAATCAATATAATTACAAATATTAGTAAACCTAGTATCAAATCCTCTGTTAATGGTTTTCGTCAAATTTCAGAATATGAACAGGGAAAAAAATTTCTAATGTCGCCTTTAAACTCAAACAAACTCAAAAAGTTTCACTTTACAACAAGTCAAAACAATATTACAATCACAGTTCAAAAATGTTCAGTTTTCTTTTCTTCTTTTTTTTCAATCTATGTAGTGATGTACTGTCTATTTTACATAAAATGTCTGTTCTTTCTTTCTTTCTTTTTTTTCCATATGCTGTGTTCAACAATGTTCAAGTTTCTCCTTCTTTTTTTTTCTTTTAGTTTTTTTTCTTTTTGTTTTTTTTTCTTTTTCTCCATTTTCATTGTCCTGTAACTTTTTGTTTTTGTTTTGGTTTTCATTTCTTTTTTCTTTTTTTTTTCATTTTTTTTCCCAATAAATTGCTCATTCAATGTCCCTTTTTTTTCAACCTTATATCTACCTATCTGTCTTTACCTTAACACGATAACTATAGGTTCGCTTCCCAGTTTATTCAGTTTCAGTCTATAGTACCATAAATTAAGCCTGATTTATAATACAACTTTTTCAATAGTTTACGAGCATTCTTCATTTTTCTTTTTTTTTCTTTGCACAAAATATCCCGGGGTTTTTTTTTCTAAACAACCCAAACTTCTATAAATTCTGCCAACATTTCCCAATTCAAAATATTTCCGAATCTGCGAATCTTCACCACTCTTGGTTCCGTCAAAATTCTGCGCATCTCTTGATTACATCCAAAACCCTGTTTCAAAATATCTTCCCCAATAACAATCTCAAAGCTTCACTCCAGGGGGAACTCACAAAATACCTGTCTGCCTCGTCAGACACAAAAAACATCTGTCTCTTAGTTACTCTGCCTCCACAGCAAGACCGTTTTCAAGACAATACCTATGTCTTCAATAATTGATATCAACAATTTCTACAGCAAAACAACCGGCCTGATTCTACCAGCGCCGAAAATATCGATTCTCTCAACTTCATAAATATCGAAAAATTATATGCGCATTATTCAAACAAACCACCAATGTGCGAAATTCTTGAACAATCCCATTGATGCTCCCAGGATTACATTTCTCAGATTAAAATTCTCATTTCCAATCCACAAGTTCCAAACATAAAAACTTGCCCAAAAAATCTTAACTACAGTTATGCTGGATTCCAGATCTTGGACTGAAATTCTAATTTTCAATCACCACTTGTCTGGACCAATAAAAAGTTACTACGAATTTTTTTTCCTCACAAAGACCTATTTACGATAAAAAAATCCCATTGTTAAATTTATCGTTTATTATTGCTGTCTATCAAAAAACAGACAATAACTGTCCCATAGCCATGTTTGTTCCCTTCTTTCTTCCTCCCTTACTTCGATACAATATTACACATAGCAGTAATTTCAATTTTTATTTAGGGACCACACATTTTTTTTAAATTATTTCCAATTTTATGCTTCTAGAAAGGCCCTTGTCATTAAAACAAATCTTTCACTATCATACCCAAATTAATCGACAGAGAGATAGAATTATAAGAATGCAGCAATTAACTTACAAATATTTTTCTTCTTTTGTTTTTCATCTTTTCTTCCAGCACGTTGCATTGTTTTCTTGTTTTCTTCTTTTCTTTCTGTTCTTTCCGCGCCGGTCCGTTCCTCTTATAGTTCCCTGTTTGTTCTTGTTTTTTCTTTCTACTTCTTTCACTACCAGCATTTTTCTTTGTCCCTTTCGTTGATGTCGTGTTGTGATGCTTAAAACTGTCGTTTACGGTAACCAGGTTCGTTTTGAATCCTTGAAGAACTCTGCTGGCAAATGCACCAAATCGGACAATGTTATATACTCATTTGCCGTATCATAACGACTCAATAATAGTAAAGACAGACGCACACAGAAAGACGCATGAAGAAAGGAAGCAGGAAGACTTCTTTAAAATTATATTTACCTCTCAATTTATTGCAAGAGTTCGAAAGGGTTGTTCAAAGTTTGCATGTGAGAGGATGCTGGAGACCGAACATAAACTTCATATTTTGACCCCACTGTTATGACCGTCACGTTGTGTCTTTCTTGTTCTCCTGATGTTGGGGTCCACTCCATCGGGGGTTTTCGAGGGCCCCCTCGGTCGGGTGTGGCTTTCCCTACCACATCTGGTCTCTAGCTGTCTGGAATTCTACTGGCAACTGCTTTGGCACCCAACTCAACTCAATTATATAATAATTCAACGCCCACACGATCGCCCACTGGATCTTTGAAATCGAATGTTTAATCGTCATCAAGCGGAAATTACTGTCATGCAGTTCAGAGGTTACTCTCTTCCGGTGCATCCCTGTAGTGGCACAATGGGACCTTCACCTTGTCCCATATTATAAGCCTTAATCCGCCCACACGATCTCTTTCGATTACTGGCCATTGGAATGTGTCACTTCCTTCTGGTGTATCACCTTGGAATAGTATTTTTGGGATGGGTCGAAGGTCAAAATATAACAGTAGCACCAGATAGGGTCCTATTTATGGGTTAAATAGAACTAAACTGCGTACTTATGCTAAACTGAATTGTTTGAATTAAAACTGTTTGACTAAACTGAATTGCTTGAAATAGAAATGTTTTGGACAATTAAACAGTGTTCTTATATTTAAAATGCTTACTTATGTTTGACTGTTTTTTATGCTCAACTGAATTATTTGAAATGGAACTGTTTTAGACATTTAAACTGTTCTTACGCTAAGCTGTATTGCTTAACATTGAACTGTTTTAACATTTAACTGTGTGTAAATAAAATCTATACTTATACTAAATTGAATTGTTTGAATTAGAACTGTTTGACTAAACTGAATAGCTTCAAATAGAAATGTTTTTGACAATTAAACTGTTTACTTATGCTAAACTGAGTTGTTTGAAATAGAACTGATTATTTGTTTAAAAATGGATTTGGCATTAAATAACCTACAAGGGTTGATATGCTATTAAAACCCAAACAACCAACCAACTACATAAAGTAGACAGATGTAAATGAGAGTAACCTTCCCATATGTGATAAACGTATACCCTCCTAGGGTGAATCTGGCTTTTGTGAGGGTACGACAAATCATAGGTTACAGTATTGCTAATGAATAAATACACCCAAACCATTTTTTGTATAAAGTTAATTTGAATCGATACCCGGATTTTGTTATTTTGAGTGCAACGGTATGCGGATATCATTAAGTATTATTTATTAGCAGACTTTATGGCTTGAAACGGTAACCAAAAATAAATTTGTAAAAGTAAATTAGGGTAAATTTTTTACTCTTCTTTTTATCTTATCCGTCCTCTTTTTTCATTTCTTAATCTTTTTTTCTATAATTATGAGATTATTCTTCTTTTTCTTTTCCATTATCTTTTTAATTTTCTTTCTTTCTTTCTTTCTTTCTTTCTTTCTTAACATTGTTATTTTTAATATTTATTTCTATTTCTTCCTTCTCTCTTCATCCATCCATTTAACATTATTCGTTTTTCTTTTCTCTTTCTTTTCCATCATCTTTTTAGTTTTCTTTCTTTTTTTTTTTCTTTCTTTCTTTCTTTCTTTCTTTTTTCTTCACATTGTTTTTTTAATATTTAGTTCTATTTCTTCCTTCTCTTTTCATCCATCCATTTAACATTTATCTTTTTCTTTCTTTTTTCTTTCTTTCTTTTAACATTTAACATTTATATTTAACATTGAACATTTAACCTTTATCTTTTTTCTTTCTTTTTTTTTCTTTCTTTTCCATCATCTTTTTTAATTTTCTTTTTTCTTTCTTTCTTTCTTTCGTTCTTTCTTTCTTTCTTTTTTCTTCACATTGTTTTTTTTTTTCAATATTTACTTCTATTTCTTCCTTCTCTCTTCATCCATCCATTTAACATTATTCGTTTTTCTTTCTTTCTTTTTTTCTTTCTTTCTTTCTGTCTTTCTTTCTTTTCCATCATCTTTTTGATTTTCTTTCTTTCTTCTTTTCTTTCTTTCTTTTTTCTTTCTAACTTTCTTTCTTTCTTTCTTTCTCTCTCTATTTTTACTTTTATTTATATCCCCTTAATGGTCCTTTTCTCTCATTTCTGAGTCTCATTATCTTCTCATTTTACTTTGCCATCAACTTTTGTCACTTTTTTCTTCTATTTTCTTTCTTTCTCCAAATTATTTTAATATCTAATCCTCGTCAACCCTTCTTCTTCTTCTTCTTCTTCTTCTTCTTCTTCTTCTTCTTTTATAAACCACTGCATCTTTTTCCCCTTCATCCAAATAACATTTGTTTTCCTATCGTGGTTTTACCCCTCCCCCTCATTCCCTTAGTTTTAATATCTCTTTCTTTTCTTTCCCTCTCTTCTTGCTACCAACTCTATTCTTCTCTGCTGCTTTTTTACCTTCTTTTTCTTTCATGTTATTGTCTTACACAAATCTTTGGAAAGGCACCAGAAAAAAAAATAGCAACTGCACCCAAAAAAACTGATGTATATTAAAGTATTTTAATTTGTTTTTATCAACGGATTTTAAATATATACGAAGGTCATTCAATAAATGAAGAATTATTTTTGACTGAGGAGGGTCCGATATATTTGAGGGTCTTTCAATAAATCACAGAATATTTTTTATCAAAAGGCTAAATAATTTTTTTCAGAATTTTTTCCATAAATGCACAGTTTGGATCTGCTTTACAGCCAAAATTTTAATCCCTCAGAAATATTTGTTTTGATGCTATTCAAAATGGCAACAAAACAAACACTGTTCCAGGCTTGAACAGAGGTCCAGCATCAAATTTTTGGTGCCTGAGAAGGGCAAAGCATGTGAAATTTACAGAGTGATGTTTTCGTAAAAGTATGACTTAGAAAATGTTCACAAATGATGTTGTATAGCTATATACAACTATACGTATAGATATACAACTATATGCGGAAACATAGTCAACATAATATACGAACTTCAATGAACGAACGAACACACGTCTTTATAAAAATATACCTCTCACACTTTATTTGAAAGGGTTGATGTTGGTTGTGTGTGAGAGGTTTGTTGGTGACGGAGACAGACTGCTACATATTGACCCAAAGTTCCTCTCGCGACCATAACAGCACTTCTTCCTCATCTTGGCTGGGCTGCTCAACCGTGGGTCGCTGAGGGCCCAAGCCCTCTGTCTAGAGCTGGTTCTTACTCCACGGGCATCCTATGTCCAACTGCGACTGGAACTGAACTCAAGCCGTCTGTGGCACCTGGTTATATAATTGTCTCATGACCACCTGCTTCCTGTGTGCGTACGCATCTGCACCGAATTCAACCACGTCCACAGGTCAAGGTGATATTCCGATATCTTCGACCGGATGCACCTGTTTCGCTGTTACACAGGTGCATCTTTGATTGACGGCTCAGTCGAGGGTCAATATGCTACAATGAGCTGAGCATTGGTTTGTCACTAGCAGTCTGAGTCAAAAAGAGAGTTAATGGAGTAAAAACAAACTGACACGCCAGTGGTGGTCAGTAAAGAAGGTCATAATGATAGACTTCTGGAACATAAAAGAATCCATCACAATTGACTTTCTTGGAAAAAACATATCATTGTACACGGTGTTTCCTATAGCTAACTTGTTAGGCAATATTTTATCTTATTTATTTAATGACCCTTATGTATACAGTATTTCTGACTATATGATGAAAACTTTCCTCTTTAGCGTTTTTTGGAGTTACATTCTGTGTATACTTAGAAATTACAAATTGCTAATGTCTACGGCACTGAAATTCTGCAACCAAAAATAAAAGTATAACACCTGTGTAGCTAAAAAATAAAATAACATAAATCTATATAAGTAAAGTTGTAAGTAAAGCTGGCAACCTTTATCAAGGGTGACCCTAGGGGCTCCTTTCTAAACAGCTACTACACCTATGTGTGGAGGAGGGCGCTATTCCTTTTCCTGGATTGCTCCACTTTACTTTATAATGCTTAGTGTTAAGCAAGGAGGTATCAACTACCATTTTTTGAGTCTTTGGTATGGCTCGACCTGCGATTGAACTTCAGTCTCCCAAACACTTTACCCACTGGAACAATCGATCCGTATGTAAGTTGTTCGACTGTAGTTGAGGGCGACCAAAAGGCTCTCTTTTCAATAGGTACTACACCGAGATGTAGGGGAGAGCGCTACTCCTTTCCCTGAATTGTTCCTCTTACCCATGATTCAAACCTTTCAATGCAGAGTGTTAAGCAAGCAGGCATCAAGTACCATGTTTTAAGTCTTTGGTATGACTCTACTTGGGATTAAACCCCTGTCTTTTGGGCCATTGGCAAACAATCGATACATGTTTTCGGTTTCTTTGTTTAATGGCATATCAACCTTGATGGGTCATCTAATTTCAGAGTCATTCTTGTAGAAAAGTAGTGGTACTGTTTAACCCACCACTGTGGAGATAAGAGGGTCCATACATTTCCGAAGGGTATCTGAGGACCAAACATTCTTTTCCAACAGCCACGTATAAGTCAGGATTCATAACATTGTGTCAAATCCTACCTGGTGGGAGGTATGGATAAATATGACCTTTCCCAAGGGTATTAATCTGAACATGAACGTAATAGCATGATCAGAGTCAGACCGCCTTGTCGCCTTGGAGCTGGAAAAAACGTCGACAGCACCTCTGTAGAGGAGAATGACCCCCACCTCAACAAGGTCACCTATTGGCTGTGGGTGGTGACCCGAAATGCTTGAGGACGGGAGACTGGTGGCTGAGCAGTCCTTGACACGTTAACTAAAATGGTCAAGTCACTCGCAATACTCAATTCGGCCCTTACTATGCCATACAGGTATTTCGAGAGGCCCGACCCAATAAATCGGCTGTTTATGTCAAGCCCTAGCAGCCATATGAATGTTCTGATCGTATTCTTGAAATTGATTTCGTGGTGAACTAATATCCAGCCCTATTTTATCATAAAGATACTAGAAAGCGATGGCTGAGGATCAAATGTTCTAAGATTGCAATACCTGAAATCATATAATATTAAATGGAATTGTTAATGTTATCACTACTTGAAATCGCTTAACTGTGTTTAAACGAATGAAGAATGTTGAATAGAATTATTAGTGATTAGTAGCAATACTTGAAACTTTTAAGTGTCCAAGGTATGATATCAAACTGTCTCTGATGGTGAGGCTCCAGTTTTGAAGTTTGGGGATTTAGGAGTATACCTTCATTACAATTACTGACAGGTCCAATCTGACTTGGAGTGAAATTACCTGTTCGAGTAACATCTATCGGTCAAATAGAACTTTTCGATCTTTTGCTTGTAAATACCTTTAGTTATTTGAAACCACACAACTGTAAATAACAATACTTGAATCCATTTAACTGTGTGCAAATATGATGATTAGTATTAAATGTGGGAAAACAAATAATCACTATTAATTTACATTAGAAGACTTAATTGAATTACTCTGGTTAAATACTAATACTAAAAACTATTTAACTATGCGTGAACAAATGATTAATATTAAATCCGTATTATGAGTGTAAGCAATACATGAAATAATTTAACTGTGCGCAAACAAATGAGCTCTAACTCGTTTAAGAATAATAAAGTTACCTACTAACTATACGCTAATATATATATATATATATATATATATATATGTGTGTGTGTGTGTGTGTGTGTGTGTGTGTCTGTGTGTGTGTGTATTGAAATAATAGATTGTGTTGAATCTGACAAGATGATAAAAATAAGAGGAAAGATAGATAAATCAAACAATTACAAAGGTTTATTAGTAGTGATATTTCATTCTTTCATTCCAAGAATTTCTTCAGACTAAACATCTTCTTTTTATATGCTTTTCTACATTTTAGCAAATGAGGAAATAGATCAGATAACGGAGAAAATAAAGGTATAAAAGGGGAGGGAGAGGGTCTAAAGATAAGAGGCAAGTAAATGTAGAAGTGGAGAGGGAGGTTGTTGTGGGTTTAGTGATGGTGGTAGGCTTTGTTAGCGTTAAAATTCTTTTAGTAAACTAAGACATTTTTTCAATCTATACAACCATACTACTAAGGATTCTTTCCTTTTCATTTTCTTTTTCCCTTTTTCTTTTTCTATTCTTTCCACTTTGACACTCTTTTACAGTCAATGACTTTGATGAATCAGGATATGCCTAAACCCCTCCTCCTCCACCCGCTTCCACTTTCTTTTCAGTATTTATTTTTCTTTTAGCTTACTAAAATTAATTCCACTTCCCCCAGATCAAAAATCTCAAATGAAACCTGACACATTTGATTACAGTCAAAACTAAAAATCCTTACCAACATCACTTAAACCCACAATAACCTCCCTCTCTATTTCTCCCCTTACTTACCTCTTATCTTTAGACCTTCTCCCTCCTCCTTTTATACCTTTATTTTCCCCGTTATCTTATCTATTTTCTCGTTTGCTTAAATGTAGAAAAACCTAAAAAATGTTTAGTCTGAGGATGTTCTTGGAATAAAAGAATGAAATATCACTACTTCTAAGCTTTTGTAAGTGTTTGATATATCAATCTTTCCACTTATTGTTATCACATGTATATATATATATATATATATATATATATATATATATAGGATTGGTATTAAATGGCCATCAAGGGTTGATATACCGTTAAACCCAATTACCTAAACTGGAGTTTGAACTTGCTTACTACGATGACACAGTCTAGAACGTTAGCCACTACTCTCCGGTGACTCGCCCGTACTTATTTTTGGACTGTTTTATATTCATATTTTTTATTGAAAAATCTTTAGTAGTAGATTCGGGTAAAATATAAAAATTACTTATGAATGTTTTCATTGTATAATTTTCCACTAGAAATAACAAAATCCCTGGATATTTGGTTTTGAAGAAAATCCAGTTTCCTTTCTTTTTATCATTCTTAAGCATGTACTAGGGCAGTAAAGTATACAGTTTCTGAAGAGATAGAATTCTTTTTACATTTTTTACTGCGTTCTTTGCAATTAATTTATTCGAAGTTTCAATTCAAATCAGTTGATAACATTTAATCAGTTTGTATCATTTGTATCTATTAAAATAGAGGGATATTCAAGAGAGCTCCGATTGTGATAGACAGATAACAGTTTAGTTTTAGAGGTGTTGAACAATATAAACATTTTCTACTCCACTGCACTAGCAAATTTAGGTCACTTGATAGACCAAAGGCCATTCTGCCTCCTTTCTTTTATACTCATCCCATTCTTCCTGTTCTTTATAACACTCTTTTTTTCTAAGATATTCTTCAGTGACTTATACTACTTCCTCATTTACCCACCTCCTCATTCTCCTTCTTCCACTACCACTTTTACTCTTCGATTTCATATTCTTCAACGCTTCCTTTAAGAAAAATTTTTCCAACTGTAAATGTTTCTTTGAACATCACCTGTAACTTGAATCGATTTTGATCGCTGACCAAAAGTTAACGAATGTTGGATAGAAGAAAACAAAAATAAATTATAATTAGAAATGGAAATTTTGATTTGTTTTCTTCTGATTATTGAAATTCGAGAAAAATTCTTCATCACAAGATTGGGTTACGTGAGTAACGAAAACATTAAAATTGCTAAATTTTCGAAAAATTCAAACAAAAAAAAGAGGACAATATAAATTTCTTAAATGTAAAGTTATCATTTTGTTTGACAATGAAGTGAAATCATTTGACAGTTTTCCTAGGAATTTAATCGGATCGCAGGAAATAAACAGATGTTCAAAAGTAAACCAAATCATAAGTGTTGTATTATCATTACTAATAATATTAATTTTTATAAAGGTTCGGTTATGTTATTTGATTTAATGGCATATCAGCCTTTGAAGGTTATTTAATGCCAAATCCCCCCCCTCTCTCTCTCTATATATATATATATTATGGACCCCCACATATGGCCATGCAAAAGCAGGACGACCAGCTCGAACTTACATACAGCAACTATGTGAGGACACAGGATGTAACCCTGAAGACCTGCCGAAGGCGATGAATGATAGGGAGAAGTGGCGAGAGAGGGTCAGGGATATCCGTGCTGGCGGCACGACATGATGATGATGATGATGATATATATATATATATATATATATATATATATATTTCCCTAAGTGGGTTGTGCACTCTAGCAAAGGAATTTACGGCTGCCACTCGCATAGTGCAAAGCTCTTCGGACGAATTGAGCACTCTGGGATCCCGTAAGGTACAAATGTAAACAAACAAAAGCTACAACTTAATGCCTAATAATTCACGATCTGACGAACTTCGCTTGTTGGCTGAGCGGTATGATATTAAGTCTAACGAAAAGTGGGTGGGTTTCGATCCCAGCTTCAAGCGTCCCTGTGTCTAGCCACACTGAAGAGTTGTGATACAACGAAACAGTCTGTCTGTGGATGACAATATATATGTGTGTGATTTTTAATTGAATAGAGGCAACATTTTTTCAAATGAGGCAGAGCTCATTTGTTTGCACACAGTTAAGTGGTTTCCAGGACTACTATCAAAGACTAATGGTTCTATTTTCCATAGTTAAATACCTGCAAGCATTCCGATCATATACTCATAATTCAATTCAAAATTAATCATTTGTTTGCATGCAGTCAATGTAAATTTCTTCATCTTGCAGGTGTTCTGGGCTGCGGATCTTTAGGGCTTTTAGGTAAAAGCCTATAAACCAATGAACATCATTAAAAACATCTAAATCCTTTTAACATAGAGAAAAAAACACCTCTAGAACAATCAAAAATATAATCAACTACGAACAAAAAAAAACGGATTTAATATCCGAGGCAGGAATTTTCGAAAAAGCCTGTAAACAATACCCGAAAATATATTGGCGAAACTACCCAAAAATCCAAAGAACAGACTATCATAAAAAAGGATTGAAATTAAATACGCTCCATGCCATAATACATCACAAGAATACCTATGACTATAACTTTGCTTTAGATAACATGTCACTTATAAAGATTGTTTAAAAAATACCACAGCGAAGATGTATAGAGAATGCACTCATCCATGAAACGACGGCTATCAATTTAGAATCAGATTTATTCAACATATCCCTGCTGTCACCAAATTAATACTTAAGAAATATCGGCTGCTAAAATACGTAAACTAAAAAAAATCAACCAAAATAAATCGAGTAAATATGGTTTAAAACTTTACCAAGGCATTATATAATGAAATAAAATTTCAAAATTTACAAAACGAATATGTGATTCTCGCACACGTTACATATATACGGTTAAGAACAGGAACTTTCTTGAGAGAAACTGAATCTTTTTATAGTAGCACAAAACAACGCCGTAACGTTTTTGTGGAATAAAGCAATTCTAAAGACGCTAACATGACCGAAAAAGAGGCCAATTTGATTTTCCGTATTATCTTTCGTATCGTAATTTATTCCAAAACTGATAGATAGATAGATAGATAGATAGACAGATAGGGTTGATGAGGTTCAAACGTAGACGAACACATAATTGGACATATCTACATCTCACGTAATG